>CAUYUJ010006668.1:305000-535000 GCA_963575745.1 Prorocentrum cordatum
GAGGGGGGGGGAAGGTGGGGGGTCAGGTGCAAAACCCCCCCCCGCGCAAGCGACCACAGATCGCGCCATTCCCGCCTGAGACTTCCTCGCGATTCAATGACAGACGACGGTCCCGCCTCATACTTCCTCCATGTTCAGGCCTCAGGAGCCCAAAGGTGACGAAGGTTACAGGAGGCCGATGACCCGCCTCGGATTCGAACGTCACGAACGGGCCCAATAAAAGGGGCTCCCGCCTGAGACTTCTTCGCAATTCACTCATATTCAGGCCTCAGGGGCCAAGACGTGACGAAAATTACAAAAGGCCGATGACCCGCTTCGGATTCGAACATGAAAAGCGGGCCCCATAAAGAGGGAGCTCCCGCCTGAGACTTCCGCGCAATTCACACACAGACGAGGCTCCCGCCTTATGATGATGATGCGAATGATTGAGTGAGTGAGTGTGCGAAGAGAAAGAACTGAAGGTGTTATGATGATGGTGGTGTGTGAATGGTTGAGTGAGTAAACGTGCAAATGCAGATGAGGACACGGGGTGAGGTGACAGGACTGCGCGGGGTGTCCAGAGAAAACAATAACCCCACTTAGGATGTGGGAAACAATGATGATGGATGATGGGTGGTAGTTGTGAATGAGTTTGAATGAGTGTGGCTGAGTGAATGAGAATGGTTGGGTATGAATGAATTCGTAAGTGATGTTGATGTTGTGATGATAGTGTGGGTGTGTAAAGGTATGAATGTGAAGAGAGGGGGGTGTTCCGTCCATCCTGTTCCTGCGCGGGGTGTCCAGAGAAAAAACGATAAACCCACTTCGGATGTGGGGAACATGCAACCTGCACGTCGCGGCTATATCTGGATCGTGCGCGGCCATCCCGCGATCACGGTCAAGTGGTTTTGACACGGACGGCGGGGGTGGTGGCGTGTGGCCTGCTGTGCCCAGACCCACCAGACACAATGATGGACATCGGTTTTCGACAATGATGGCGGGGGGGCGACATGTTTCCCGATGTGTGCTGTCACGTGCGCAAGCGCACCTGACGGACTCTGCACTTGCCCCGGATGCGGCGCACCTGGAGCGGCTGGAGTGTGCGGCAAACCTGGCGCACTTGGAGCATGTGGCGCGTCTGGCGCACCAGGCGTGCTTGGCACGCTCGGGCCCCGCGCATGCCTGGCGCGCGTGGCGCCTCTGGCACGCATGGCGCACCTCGCCCAAGCGTCGCGCACCTGGGGTCGGCTTTGGTTCCCAATAGCTGTCAACCAAAGACGACCGCTGAACATGCTCAGGCTCGGATGATACTTCTGTGTAGGGAGGGCGGGTGGGAGTGAGATCGACGGCTTGTGGGCGGGTGGGTAACTGGATGACTGCTCCTTATTAGTAAAACCCCCCCCAAGGGACCGGGGGCCAACCAGGCGACGCCACGGCAACCCGCTCCCCGCAATCCATGTCAAAAACCACAAGCCGCACTCGGCCTCCGCACTTGGAGCATGCACGGCCAACCCGATGCGGCCACCCCCGACCATCCCTGTCAAAAAACAATGCAACGTACACTTTGGGGCAATGTTTTGACTCATGTTCCCGAAGCCCGTGAACACTTCGTATTGTTTTTGACAAAAGCGGCGGGGGTGTCGGCATATTCCCTGCTGTGCGCTACCATCCTTGCCAAACAAAGCAATCGAACATGCACGTCGCGGCTAAATCTGGATCGTGCGCGGCCATCCCGCGATCGCTGTCCAGTGGTTTTTGACAGGGACGGCGGGGGTGGTGGCGCGTGGCCTGCTGCGCACATGCCCACCACACACAATGATGGGCATCGGCTTTCGCCAAGGATGGCGGGGGCCAACATGTTTCCCGATGTGTGCTGTCACGTGCGCGGGCGCACCTGACGCACTCTGCACTTGCCCCGAACGCGGCGCGTCTGGCGCGGCTGGAATGTGCGGCGCGCCAAGCGCACTCGGAGCACGTGGCGCGTCTGGTGCATCAGGCGTGCCTGGCACGCCCGGGTCCCTATGAATGCCTGGCGCGCGTGGCGCCTCTGGCACGCGTGGCGCACCGCGTCCAAGCATCGCGCATCTGGGGTCGGCTTTAGTCCCCGGTATCTGTCAACCAACGACGACCGCTGAACATGCTCAGGCTCGGGTGATCCTTATGTGTAGGGAGGGAGGGTGACCCCCCGTCCTACGGGCCAAAAAAACACAGCAACGTCGACGTTTTTCTTGCCAACATGTACTTTCTCCTCGTCGACGCTGCGAATCGCGGAGCGGGAATGGGACGCCCCGCGAATTCCCAATAGGCATTTGCCTCTTCCTCCTCAATTTATCCTTCCCTCCTTTTCTCCCTCCCTACCTCCTCCTCCTCCCCCTCGTCCATGCGCGGCAGGAGCGAAACGATTGGCGGTGCAACGCGCGTGGCATGAAACGCGGCGCAGTTCGCGCGCTGGACATGTTGTCGCCGACGATGCAACATGAGAGGCCGGAGAGGGGCGCGGCGTACATCGCGCGCGGTTTTGTTTCTTGTCGACGTTGCTCACTGCGCGGCAGGGGTAGGACGCAGCTCATGTCGCGCGCTGAACGTTTAGCCGCCAACGATATGAGATGAACGACAAGCGTCGGACGCGACGCGCTTGCTTCTTAAATTGTGGGAAGGCGGGCGGGAGTGGACGGAACCCTCTTGCTCGTCCGAGCTGGCTAACTTGATTACTATACACCCCCGCCCCCAGGCGACCGGGGGCCAACCAGGCACCATGCCGACACCATGGCCCCCCGCCCCCCGCCATCCATGCCAAAAGACCATATAAGCCGCACTCTGCCTCCGCACTTGGAGCATGCGCGGCCAACCCGATGCGGCCCCCCTCGACCACACCACCCCTGTCAGAAAACAATTCACGGTACACTTTGGGGCTAAATCTGGATCGTGCGCGGCCACCCCGCGATCACAGTCGAGTGGTTTTTGACAGGGACGGCGGGGGTGGTGGCGCGTGGCCTGCTGCGCCCAGGCCCACCAGACACAATGATGGACATCGGTTGTCGACATGGATGACGGAGGCCGGCATGTTTCCCGATGTCTGCTGTCACGTGACCAGGCACACCTGACACACTGTGCACGTGCCCCGAACGCGGCGCACCTGGCGCGGCTGCAATGTGCGGCGCACCTGGCGCAATCGGAGCACGTGGCGCGTCTGGCGCACCAGGCGTGCTTGGCACGCTCGGGCCCCAGGAATGCCTGGCGCGGGTGGCGCCTCTGGCACGCGTGGCGCACCGCGCCCAAGCGTCGCGCACTTGGGGTTGGCGCTGGTTCCCAATAGATGTCAACTAACGACGACCGCTGAACATGCTCAGGCTCGGGTGTTATTTGTCGGGGGTGAGCTGGACTGCTTGCGGGCGGGTGGGTAACTGGATAACTGCCCCTTATTCGTATGCACCCCCTGCCCCAGGCGACCGGGGGCCAACCAGGCAACATGCCGACACCATGGCCACCCGCCCCCCACCATCCCTGTCAACACAAATTCAAGCCGCACTCTGTCTCCACATGTGGAGCATGTGCGGCCAGACCGACGCGCCCCACCCCACCATCCCTGTGAAAAAAACCATGCAAAGTACACTCTGGGGCAATGTCCTGAATCATGTTCGTGTGGCCCGCGAACACTTCGCATTGTCTTTGACAAGGGCGGCAGGGGTGTCAGCATATTTCCTGGCGTGCGCAGGGCGATCACCCCTGACAAACAACAACAGAACATACACCTCATCGTGCGCGACCGTCCCGCGATCATTGTCAAGTGGTTTTTGACAGGGACGGCGGGGGTGGGGGCGCGTGGCCTGCTGTGCCCAGGCCCGCCAGGCACAATGATAGGCGTCAGTTTGGGACGCAATGGTGGCGGGGGCCGACATGCTTCCCGATGTGTGCTGTCACGCGCGCAAGCGCACCCGACGCGCTCTGCGCGTTCCCCGAACGCGGCGCACCTGGCAGGGCTGGAATGCGCGGCGCACCTGGCGCACTCGGAGCACGTGGCGCGTCTGGCGCACCAGGCGTGCCTGGCACGCTCGTGCCCCAGGAATGCCTGGCGCGCGCGGCGCCTCTGGCACGTGTGGCGCACCGCCAACGCGTCGCGCACCTGGGGTCGCCACTGGTCCCCAGTAGCTGTCAACCAAAAACGACCGCTGAACATGCCCAGGCTCGGAGTTTACTTCTGTTCGGAGCGGATGGAAGTGAGCTAAACGGTTTGCGGGCGGGTGGGTAGCTTGATAACTGTTCCTGATGAGTATACCCCCTCAAGAAACGTTCAATACATTCCAAAGTCTCCAGCGGCCCTCGTCTCTGAAACCCGTGCGGAAGATCAGGTTAACGGGGAAATCTTGGACATCCGACGAAAGCTGGGATGATCATGGCCCCGTGTTCCTCTGAAACATGGATCAATGAATATCGTTTAACCGATCATCATCCCCGCCAGCGTGCACTGGACCCCGCTGGCCGATTTATCCCCCTAGATGGGGATTTAGGAGTATATCCCAAACCATCGATGCTCTCGCCCGACCGGCGGCGGTGAGTTCCACTGCCTCTCTTCGCCGCGCTGCCGGCCGACGAACGGCGGCCCTGGTGCAGGCGCCGTGGCTATCAAGAACAAGGGGGCAGCACCGCAGCGAGAGAGCGCGTCGATCGATCCAACAGCAAACAACCACGACGGGAGGGGCCCCGAAGGGCACAAGGGAGAGCCGGGGGCCACACGAAGCAGCGAGAGACGAACGGAAGGCGGCCCAACTTCCGCAAGCGGGAGCAGGGAACGCGCCGTTCACCAACCCGCCGCAAGGAGTAGCCCCCCGATGGGGGGGAGGAGACGCCAGCGGCGGAGGAGGAGCGGGAAAGGCGAGAGGAGAGGAAGAGACGAACGACGGACGACGACGACGAACGAACAAGACGACAGCAGAACGGATCGATATTCGAATGTGCGATTTGTTATATAAAAAACGCGAATTAATTGCCCGAGCAAGCGAAAATGCGGCAGAAAGAGAGGAAAACGCGACTCGCCGAGCGTCGTCCTCCCCTGACTCTGCCGGCAAACCTGGCGCACTGGCTACCGCTCCACCCGTCGAGGGAAGCTCCGCGTGCCTCCTCAGGACTGCTCGCGCCGTCGCCCGGCGGATCGCCGCGGACAAGCGCTGGAACAAACGCGCCGCGCCCGCCCCCAGCACCTCACCTCGACCCCGATCGCTGGCCTGGGCTAGCCTGCGCAGGGTGTCGGCGCCAGTCGGGCCCAATCGCCAGAGGGTTCCGCCACGAGGGGGATGAACGCAGTCCCCTGCTGCTGGCAAAGATGGTCTGTGTCGACGTGGTTCCTCTTGACCGACTCGTACTCCTGCGCCGCGCGCCCCACCTCCTGGAACGCCAGGACACGGGCAGACTGCCTGTGCGGCGAAGACACCGCGAAGTCGAAGGCAGCAGGCGCCCCCTGGAGCCAGGAGGGATAGTAGACATCTGCAGGCTGGCGCCCATTCGCATGGGCGTCGTCTGGGCGGGGCGGTAGGAGGCCAGGCTGTTCGAGCGTCGGGTTGACTCCCGCGCTGGTGGAAATGGTGCCAAGCACGTTCTTTGCCCCGTTGTGCCGGTGGACACGATCCCGCCCCCGGCGCACAAGCCTGCGTGCCCGCTTTTGGCGGCCGCAAACGTCCTCGCAGCAAGGGCGGACGTGGTCAGTCTCGTACACGGGCATGAAGAGCCTGCGCTTGACCTCACACGCGAATTCCTCGGGCTCGAAAAGGAGCCCCAGCTGCTCGCTGGGCTGCGCCCCGAGGCGATCTGAAGCGCCTGGCAGCATCTCTGAAAAGGGTGTCAGCGCGGTCTGCCGTCCCCAAGCCAGCCAGAAACGTCTGGTACCAGCGTTCCTCCACCGCGGCGGGGAGCTGTTTCTGCGTGGCCCTGTCGAGCGCCGTAAGGTCGAAGCCCTCCCCCACGCGACCGGGGGCCAACCAGGCACCATGCCAACACCATGGCCACCCGCACCCCCATCACCGATGTCAAAAACAATGCAAGCTGTACTCTGCCTTCACATTTGAGCATGCGCGGCCAGACCGATGCCTCCCCCCGACAATCCCTGTCAAAAAACCATGCAAGGTACACTTTGGGGCAATGTCGTGAATCATGTTCGCGAGGGTCGCGAACACTTCGTAGTGTGTTTGACAAGGACGGCGGGGGTGTCAGCATATTCCATGCTGCGCGCAGGGCGACCATCCCTGCCACAAACAAATCGAACATGCACCTCGCGGCTACATCTGGCTGGACCGTACGCGGCCATCCCGCGATCACTGTCAAATGGTTTTTGGCAGCAGGGGGGGTGGCGCGTGGCCTGCTGCGCCCATGCCCACCAGGCACAATGATGGACATCGGATTTCGACACGGATGACGGGGGCCGACATGCTTCCCGATGTGTGCTGCCATGTGCGCAGGCGCACCTGACGCACGTGCCCCGAACGCGGTGCACCTAGCGCGGCTGGAGTGTGCGGCGCACCTGGCGCACTCGGAGCACGTGGCGCGTCTGGCGCACCAGGCGTGCATGCCACGCTCGGGCCCGAGGCACTCACTCGGGTGCTTCTTCTGTGTAGGGAGGCCGGGCGGGAGTGAGCTAGACAAACTGTTGGCGGGTGTGTGCGTGTGTGTTTTTGCCCATCCCCCTTACCCCCTTCCCTTGGACCTGGCTGGGGCGGGTCGCTATCATTGGTTTTAATACCATTGTGGCCCCATGTTGGCCTTTTGGCAGCGCTAAAAAAACCTCTTCGTTGATCGATGTCCTCCACTATGGCCCCAAGAGGCGCCCAGGAGGCCCCAGGAGGCCCTAAGATGGCCCCAGGATGGCCCCAAGAGGCCTCCGAGGAGGCCCCCAAGAGGACCCCAAGCGGGTCCAAGAAACCCCCCCGCGGCGCCCAAAAATCCACAAAATCGCCAAGAGACCCCCGAGAGGTCCCAAGAGGCCACCAAGAAACGTCCAACATATATCCCAAGAGACTCCGAGGAAAAAAATAAATCCAAAAATTATCCTCCTCCTGCTCCCCCTTCCTCGTGCTGTTCCTGTTTGTTCCTCCTCCTCCCCCTCCTCCTCGTCCTCGTCCTCCTCCTCGTCTTCCTCCTCCTCTTCCTCCTCGTCCTCGTCCTCCTCCCCCTCCCCCCCCCCCCCCCTCCTCCCCCTCCTCCTCCTCTCCTCCTCCTCCTCCTCCTCCTCCTCCTCCTCCTCTTCCTCCTCCTCCCCCTCCTCCTTCCCATCCCAACCGCCCTCCTTCCCCGCACTCCCTCAGGCGTCCGTCCAGGCTCCTCCTACTCCTCCGTCCTCCTTCGATGGTTCGGCTGTCCCCTCTTTGCTCCCGCAGTTCCGTGATCACCTCAAATCGCCTGGACATCGTTTTTGAATGGTCTGGTGGGGATATTTGTTTGGTTCGCGGGCTCGCGAAGCAGGTCGAAAACCGGGCAAGGCTAGTGCGTGCACCGGTGGGGATTTGTTGGTTCACAAGCGCATCGGGAAGCCAGGCGACGTCAAGAAACGCGGCTGGCTAGCAACGACCTGAATTCCGCGGTAGGAGGGGGGAGGGAAAGCAAGCGGAGGAAGAAACAGAAACGAAGAAAGAGTACACAAGAGGCGAGCTGCATTGCGGCTCAGGAGACGCGGTAGACCGCAAAGAACCACCAGTCGAGGTGCAACACCAACATGGCCAAACTCATGTTGTCCACGAGCACGAGGAAGGCGACCACGGACATGGCCCACCGCAGCGCCAGCACAGAGAAAACTGGTGGGATACGCAAAGCGTCCAGCATTTGCGAACCATGCACACTTTCATGTTTGTGGCGTCGTCCCACATGTTCCACAATGTGCCAAACTAGAACGAATATGGAGCGTTATCACCAACCACGCGCGAGCCAAACGCGCCTCACACCACGCCAAACCTGGCCCCACAACAAGCAAATGGCCAACAACTCTCGGAAGAAACGGACACAAACCGGGCAGATTGCGAGGGCCTTTCAAGCGCAATCTGCCCAGCCCGGCCACAAACCGAACCAATAACGACGAACTCTCAAACGACACAAGCCCCAAACCGGCCAGCACTACGCAAAATGCAAAGACGCATGAAGCGAAACCAGCCACAAACCGAACCAAACCAAGGGGCAACCCAAGCAGACGGTGAGGACCTCTCACACTGGGCGCGCCGCAACTGGGAGCCAAAACGGGCCGAACCAATAGCCGAATCATAGACTGCTTGAGGACCTTGCAACGGCAAGACATTGCAACGATGGGGCAAACCAGGCTCAGCCCACTCTCCTTACTAAGATTCAGAAGACAGGATTTGATAACAAAAGGGGCGCCCTCCCAATGCGCAATCATGTTTCCCAACCCTCCTGTGTTGGGTACTCGTTTGAATAGAGCAGTGTGGTCTCCACCTCCTCGTCCTCTCCTCCTCCTCCTCCTCCTCCTCCTCCTCCTCCTGCTCCTCCTCCTCCTCCTCCTCCTCCTCCTCCTCTCCCTCTTCTCTCCTGTTTCCTGTGTTCCCTTCTCCTCTTCTCGCGTGCCGCCGGGCTTGCGACCGGCGCAACTGTCGCCACTTTCGTGGGCTCCTGGGCGGCCCAGCGGCGGTGGGTCCCACGCGGACCACCTCGGGACCTCGCCGCCCCCTGGGGGGCCTCCTGCGATCTGCGCAACCGTCGCACTTTCGTGGGCTCCTGGGAGGCCCAGCGGAGATGGGTCCCACGCGGACCACCTCGGGACCTCGCCGCCCCCAAGGGGGGCTTGCTACCTGCGCAATTGTCGCTACTTTCGCGGGTTCCTGGGTGGGTCCCATGCTGACCACCTCGGGACTTCGCCGCCCCCTGGGGGCTTGCGACCGGCGCAACTGTCGCCACTTTCGTGGGCTCCTGGGAGGCCCAGCGGAGGTGGGTCCCACAAAGACCACCTCGGGACCTCGCCGACCCTTGGGGGGCTTGCGATCTGCGCAACTGTCGCCACTTTCACGGGCTCCTGGGAGGCCCAGCGGAAATACGTCATACGCGGACCACCTCGGGACTTCGCCGCTCCCTGGGGGGCTTGCGATCAGCGCAATTGTCGCCATTTTCGCGGGCTCCTGGGAGGCCCAACGGAGGTACGTCATACGCGGGCCACCTCGGGACCTCGCCAACCCTTGGGGGGCTTGCGATCTGCGCAACTGTCGTCGATTTTCCTACCGCAACCTCCTGCGTCCACTTCTGCGTGCTCCTGCTTATTCTCGCGACCGCGACCTTTTGATTCCACTTGTGGGTGCTTCTGTTTGGGTTCGCTGCCGCGCCCTTCTGTCTCCACTTCTGGATGAGTCTCCCCCCCCGTGGTGCACCTCATGCATTTGCCCCGCTCAGCGCAGCGCGCTGCTGACTTAAACTGATGTTATGTTTTAGCCCTCGCCGCCGCGCCCTTTTGTGTTCACGTTTTGGGCGCGTTTTTTTCAACGCCCCGGTGTTTCCATTTGGTGTAGTAGCCGTTCCTCTTCTTGCTGCGCTCTTCTGAACTCACTGTTGGGTGCTCTTCTTGCTCGCTGCGGGTCCTTGAGAATGCAAGTCAGCACAGAGTGGTCCTGGGTAGAACCGCCACATGTATAGAAAAGGCGGGGTACGTCACAAGGTAATGTGTCAAAACTTCGTGGAAGGGCGTCCAGACCCGCAAACCCAGCAATGCTTCCGGAACGGGGAAAAAACAACAGCATGCATGTGCATTTCGGCAACTACTTGGGCTGTCGTGAGGCGTGGAAAACATGTGTTTGAGCGTGCAGTCAACTACGCGACGTCTCTCCGAATTGTCCCCCACGCGTGCCTTGAACTACTGAAGGGGAATATATGATCAGTTAGCAATATATGGTGATAGTGGGTTTAGATTGCGGCCGTTTCTAATGAGCTGAAAACCGGTCAGCTATGGCAGTAGCAGCTTGTACTTCGTAGGCATGTAGCCATAACCGTTCTTCGCCTCAGTCATGCTCGATTCTTTCGGGTATGAAATGGCACGTTGCATGGCAAGCAGGAGGAGGAAACGAGGGGTCGGAAGGCCAGAAGGAAGGCGACCGGGAGGAGAAAAAAATATATGGAGAAACGAATCGGCCCTGGTGGGCAAGGCTAGAACGGCAGAGGGGTGAAGAGGGCAAGAGGTTTATAGTGGCTGTGTGAAGAGAGGAAGAAACAAGAAAGAAGAGGAAACAAAGAATGCGGGGAGAGAAATTGGCAGGAATAAGTGACCAGAGGTCGCGGGGAGGCGGGGGAATACACCAATGCAACGCATCGCAAGGCGCGCCCGAATCCGCCGGTGGCTGGATGGCCGGCTCGGGCCGGCCAGGGCCCTCACTCGCAGATGTGGAAGTTGTGGTCGGTGTCGTGTGTGGCGTAAGAACGTTTCTTCCAGATTGCTCCAGTGAGTTCTGTTTTGTGCTACTGCAAACCATCCTCCACTGCTAGATTAATAAACCATGTTTGATGTCAGAATTTGCGTGGGTAAATATTTCAACTGTTTCCTGCGGCCCCCGTGTCTGCGGACTACCAGCCGGCCGTCATGCATGTCGGGCTCCCGCGTCGCAGAAAGTCGCGCCCATTTGCTGCGCGGTTGACTTGCGACTCGCCCTGCCCGACGTCATTTTCGTCGAATGTGCACCGTCGTCCACGCATGTACGCGGGCCCCCTTTTCGAAAGGTCTACTGCTGCTGCGTTCGTAGCTCTGCGCACAAAATCTCCACGCGGTTCGAGGTCGGAGTCGTCGCCGCCATCAATTTGTAACTTTTTGCTGTGTTTCCACGATCTACGTGCGTCTGTGCGTCGGAGCTGTCAGCATTGTCGACAGCGGCGACATTGAGGTCTGCTCGTCGTCGCGGGTTTCGTCGCGAGGAGTCGCAGCAACCGTCTCTGGGCGCGCCTCAGCGCTTGGAGCATGTCCTCGGTCGACGTCCAAGAATTGCCGCCGCGCGCGACGCCAGGAGTCGCTGTTCCGTTGAAAAGACCGACTGACCCTGTGTACTTGGAACGTTTGTTCGCGAGGTCCCCGCAAGACTGACTGGAACTGCGCCATCCACATTTCATTATGTTGGCGAGCTCCTCGCGGTGGTACGCGTTTTTGTGAAACGAAAGCTTGCGGCCGAGATATGCGGTTGTCTGGTTCGCTCCCGGAATCCCCATGCTGACGCCGTCAACGCTGGTGCGTGTGATGGTCCGCCCTTGTAGTCTGGTGAGGCTGGCAGGCGTGGTCTCGTCGGGGCGCAGCGCAAGTCACCGCTTTCCAGCGTCTCTTGAGACCCCCTGAAACGCCTGCAGGCGTCGCAAGTTCTGCGGGAAAGGACAACGCCACGTGTTAACGATAAATTGGTGAGACGCGCGGACCTTGCGCGACCCAAAGTCATTCACTTTCCCCCTCTTCCCAGGGAGGTTTGACCTGGCGGAGAAATTGCTCGGACGCGGAGTAGAAGGGATGAGAGCTGAGCGGGGCGCCGACTTTGAGTCCGCCTGGTGCGTGGAATTCCCAGCCGCGGACGCCGGCATTAACAGCGGCTGTGAAATCAGGGCACTTCGTTCTGCAACCCTGGAATGCATGCGTCTTCTGCGCCACCCCGTCGGAGTTTTTTCGACGTGACCCGCGCGGGGACTTGCCGCTCGTGAGCCCGTTCGCGCATACAGGTCGCGTTTGCAAGGTGGGCTTCAGTGCAGGACAATTTCGGGATGCAGCCTGGTCGCGTGATCGTGCAGACCCAGGCTCGGAGTCCGTTCAAGTCGGCAGTATCATGGCCGAGACATCAAGGTGCAAACTCATGGGACAATGGCCGCGGTCAGTTGTGCTGGGGCAGTCGCGGGTCGCCAGACCTGCGAATGGCGCAGATTGCGGCGCGTCGCCGCTGCTCAGGGGGCCCATGGCCAACCGTCGCAATGTCATTGAAGAGCCTCGACAAAACCACACTCGGCGACGCGCCCTCCGGACGCGCGCAGGCCCGCGTCGATACCGATGTCCCCGAGCACATGCCGCCTTTGATTTGCATCGCTGCGTGGCCAAATCCTTGTACATTGAGGTGTGGGGCCACATTGTCGGCGCGGCGTCGCGCGCGGCCGCGCGCCCTTCGCGGCCGAGCGACTGCAGGTCCCTTGGTCTCTGCGCGGCGCCCGTGCAACTGCTTGTGGAAGTCGGCGAAAAGGTCCACGATGCCTGGGCGGCCCTCCTTGCTGCCGCGTCTTTCGCGGCCATCGGGCCTCTTCTCCCCCTGGACTTCGCGCCGCGGAACTTGCGCGCAATATCTGTCCATTCTGCCCGTCGTTGAGCTCGCTTGAGGAGCCGCGTTGTCGCGCAATGCGATTGCTAAGGTTTTTGTTTGGCGTTTCCGCCGCTGCGTCAGATTGCATGGCGCCCGCGCTGAATGTTCGCGGGGATCGGGCGGCTCCGCCGTCGCACCCGTCATTGCCCCGTTTGTGCTGATGCCGGCGTTGCTAGCGGTCCTCCTGGAACTCTTTATACGCGGCCAATATCGCTTGCTCCGCGCGCGCGCATGTCGCCTGGGTCGCGCGGCGAACTGCCTCTTGTCAATTGCCGTCGCAAGTGGCGCTTGAAATCTGGGCGCGCATGTCCAGGCGGGCGCCGGCAAACACGCCCCTGCCTCGGAGGCGCGCGGCCCCGGTTCCGACCCGAAGTCGGGGCGCGGCGACGCACGCGCGTCGCGGACTAGATGGCGGGCCCGAGCGTTCGCGGGAATGCAGTCAATTTAGGCGCGCGCGCAAGTCAAGCCCGAATGCGCGCGCGCGAAGACGACGCGAGGGCGTCTGCGAAACGCAGCGCGTGCGATGTCGCGCACGCGCGCGCGCGCCCGCGAACGTAGCCCGGCGCCGCCTGGGCTGCGCCCGCGAGGGCCATAGTTGCCGATGGGGCATCCCCCTGCGTCGTGGATGCGAGAAACGTCGCTGTTGTCGCTCCGCCTTCCCACTTGCGCGCGCGTCGCCTGCGAGTGCGAGCGCTCGATTCTGCCCCGCGGCATGACTTGCGTCTGCGGAGACAGCGTCACATATAATTTGAACGCGCTGGCCCCGTTCACACGTCGTGGAAAGTGGGCCGCGGCGGCCCGGGGCTGGCCTCGCGGTTAGCCGATGTCGACGAAGGCGAGCCGGTCTAATTGCCGCGGCCCTGATGTACTGGATGCGTCTGGCGCGTTGTGGGCGCGCCAAAAGAACGACGCCGTCGGCCGGATGTTCACGGCCAACGACTTCGAAAGCATGCGCGCCAGGCTTGCCAGTCCACAGCTCTCGCGTCGTAGTGCGCCACGTTTAGTTGACTGCCGTGACGCCCCAGTGGGCATCCGAAAGCTCATATTTATGTAGGTCGATCACAACGACACTGCTGAGGCTGGGCAACAAGTTTTTTGGTGGATCATGATTGCTGCTTGATCGATGAGCTGCCATCGAAAGCGTAATTCGCCCTGTCTGGTCATCAACGCCTGCGCGACCCGTCATTGACGCTGGCGCTGTCGCATGTGGAGCGCGATGGTGACCATCCGCGGATGGCGAGGGCGTCGAGGCTGAACGCGCGTCGGTAGGTCGCCTTCGGCATTGCAACGTCGCCCTCGAAATTCTCTGGCGCTGCGGTGGAGCTGCTGTTATTGCTGGGATGCGTGCGTTCGTGGCGGGAGCTGGAGTCGCATCTTGCGCGCGCATTTCTGCGTCGGGGCGCGCGCCGAGGTCGGCGGCGACTTGGCTCGAGGCGATGGGGCAAAAGAAGTTAGACAGTCGGGCGCTGGAGGCTGCCGGTCGGGGCGATGAGCCAGCGGCGACTGGAAGTCGATGCTCGGGGCTGGAGGTCGGGAGTCTCTGTCGTTTGGAGGTCGGCCGGTGGATCTGGCAGCGATCTTGGAAACTCAGGCCTTGGCGGCCGCGGGTCGGAGCGTCGAGCTGGCGGTGGTTGGCAATCGATGGGCGGGCGTGGAAGTAGTGGGATGTCGGATGCTGGAGGCCGGAGGCGAGTGTAGAGCCGGCGGCGGTTGGACGTCGGATCGGCGGCGCTGGAGGTCGGCGCGCGGGGGCCGACGGCAGGAGGTGGGAGGTGGGTCGGCGGCCGGCGGTGGAAGACGGGGGTCGTTTCGTGGATGTTAAAGGTCGGTCAGGAAGTGCTGGGGGCCCCCAAGTGAATGTAAAAAATATGAAGTCGAAGCTTGCGAAACGATATCAGCCGGCGCACGCTCGAAGTTGCACGGTCGGAGCGGGGCGTCGGCCAGGCGGGGTGGAGACCGATGCGCAGAAGACGAAAGCTGGCGGTGGAAGGTTGAAAATCGATAGCCGGAGAGGAACGATGGTAGTCCGAATCTGCCAGCTGGGGGTCAGCTAGGCCAGGTTGGAGGCCGATGGGGCGAGGTGGGAAGCTGGCGGTAGACATTCAAAGCAAGGAAGTCGAGGCTGGAAGGCGGCGCGACGGCGTGGCAGGCTGACGGTCGCTGGGTGGAGGTCGCGCGGTGGCGGTCGAACGACGACAATCGGTAGTAGGCGGTGGGCGATGAAAACCGGAAGCCGCGCGTCTGCAGTCGGCGGCGAGCGGCGGGCGCTGAAATCCAGAAACCGGGAGCTGGATGGCGGTAAAAAGCGAGGCTGGAGGTCGATGGCTGGAGGTCGAAAGCAAGGAGTCGAAGGCAGGAAATCGATAGCTGGACGTAGGCACTCGGGGTCGGGAAGCGAGCGCGCGAAGTGGGGCCGCGGGGAAAGAAGCCTGGAATGCGAGGCTGGAAGTTGGAGCGTCTTAGCTGCACGTTGACAGATGGAGGTCCAGAGCCGGGCGTGCGCGAGCCGAGGTAAGTCGGCGGAAGTCGAGGCCGAAGTAAGCCATCAACGTCTCGTTCGAGATGCGGCCGTACATACTCGGCGGTGGTGGACACAACGGGAACGTTGCACGTGACGTCTACGGCCCGAAACACACGACAGGTAGCAACTACAAACGAGGCTTGGGCACAGCGCGTGGTTCCCAGTGCCCGCGGCGCGTGCTGCGTCGCCCCTTCGGACGCCCATTTGGCGATGCCTATCAGAGTCTTGACAGCGCCGTGGAAGATGTCGTCGGGTCTCGTCGCAATCCCCATGGGCTCAGCATTGTTCTCCTGCCCCCTCAATCCGCCCATTCCCCCCATGCTCCATTGTGAATTCATTGGTTCGTCAATCTTCGCGCCGAAGGCCAAATTCCCCCACGCCGTGATAGCGCGCGCCCGGTCCATGTCATAACTGCGCATAGGGCATGCAATGCAAATCGCGTCTTGCAGCACGTAAGCAAAGAGTGCGCCCGCGGCGCGCCCCCGAAAGGAAAGAGGGGGGCCCCCCTTAGCAACCCTCCCTTGGCCCTGCCCTGCTGGAAGCTCCCCCCCCTGTTTTCCCGCCCCTCGATAGCTGCCGCCCCCGCCCTCCTTTTCGCGCTCCGGAAAGGAAAGCCCCCCCCCCCCCCCCCTCTGTCCAAAAGAGAGGGCGGGGGGGCCTAACTATGCCCATTCCTTGAAACTCCCCTGCCAGAAGCCCCCCCGCCCACCGCTTTCCTCGCCCGTCGGAAGCTGCCCTCCTCTCCCCCCCTCCACTCGCGCTCTGGAGGCTGCGCCCCGGCCCCGCCCATTGAACCCCCCCTTCCAGAAAGCCCCCCCCTTCCCCCCTCTTTCAAGCCAATGGGGGGGGGGCTTGGAAGCCCCCGCCCCAATCGGCTAAGGGGAAAAACGCCGAAGACAAAAAGAGCGCCGAAAACGGACAAGGCATGGAAATCTGAGCGCGCCGAGAGAAACGCACAAAAACCGAAAGGGCACCAAAAACAAAAACGGCGCCGTTAACACAAGACGCCCCGAAAACCAGAAAGGAGCACCGAAACCCAAATGAGCGCCGAACACCAAAAAGCACAACCAAAATCTACAGCCAAAGGGTCTCCAAATACCAAGAGGGCACCGGAAACCAAAACACTGCCGAAAACCAAAGAGGCGCCGAAAACCAAAAGGCCACCGATTACCAAAACGGCGACGAAGAACCAAATGAACGCCGAAAACCACAACGACGTCGGAAACCACAAGGGAGCCATAACCAAATCAGCGCCGAAACCAAAAAAGGCGCCGCAAACCAAAGGAGCGTCGAAAACCAAGGGGGCGCTGAAAACAAAAAATACGAAAACGAGCAAAAAGCCGAACGCAAATAAGTGCGCAGAAAAAAACAAAAATGCGCCGGAAACCAAATGAGAGCCAAAAACTAGAAACACACAGAAAACCAACGGAGCACCGAAAACCAGCACGGCGCCGGAAAACCAAAGGGCCGCCGAACACCCAAGGACAACCGAAAACCAGAAAGGAGCACCGAAACCCAAATGAGCGCCGAACACCAAAAATCACAACCAAAATCGACAGCCAAAGGGTCTCCAAATACCAAGAGGGCACCGGAAACCAAAACACTGCCGAAAACCAAAGAAGCGCCGAAAACCAAAAGGCCACCGAATACAAAACCAGCGACGAAGAACCAAAGGAGCGTCGAAAACCAAGGGGGCGTTGAAAACAAAAAGGATTACGAAAACGAGCAAAAAGCCGAACGCAAACAGGTGCGCCGAAAAACAAATCTGCGCCAGAAACAAAATGAGCGCCGAAAACCACAAGGACACCGAAAACCAACGGAGCACCGAAAACCAACACGGCGCCGGAAAACCAACGGGCCGCCGAACACCCAAGGACAGCCGAAAACCCAAAGAAACGCCAACAACCCAAGAGGAGCCGAAAATCAACGATGCGCCGAACACTAAGCGGGCGCCGAAAGAAACAAAGCGTCGCCGATAACCGAAAACGGAGCCGAAAACGAACGGGGCGCCGAAAACATCAGAGCCTCAGAAGACGGACAGGGCGCCGAAAACAAGCAAACACCGAAAACCACTGGGGCACTAAAACCGCAGGACCGACGGAAAAACAAAAGGGGCACCGAACATCAAAGAAGCGCCGAAAACCAAAGGAGCGCCGAAAACCAACTATGCGCCGAAAGCCAAAAGAGCGCTTACAAACCAAAGACGTGCCGATAACCAAAAGGGCTTCGAAAGCCAATGAGCATCAACAACCAAAAAGAAACACCGAAACCCAAAGGGGAGCCGACAACCAAAGAAGCGCCAAAGGCCCAAATCGCGCAGAAAACAAACAGACGCGCCGAGAACCAAAGGGACATCAAAAACCAAAAGTACGCCGCAAACCAACAAGGCGCCGAAAACCAAAAGGACATCAAAAACCAAAAGTACGCCGCAAACCAACAGGGCGCCGAAAACCAAAGAAGACAAGTAGCTTCGAAACACCCCTTCAGCCAGGGCTCTCCGGCTGGAAAAGCCAACAACAGGAGGGGAGGGGGGGGGGCTTCGGACCCCCCCCCTGCGGAAGGGAGCGCGGGCTCACGCTGGGCCTCGAAAAGGAAGGGGGGTAGCTTCCAAGACCCTCTCCCCTTTAGCCAGGGACCGCCCAGCTACAACATCCAAACAAAAGAAAAGGAGGGGGGTAGTTTCGGAAGCCCCCCTCCCTTTGAAAGGGGAGCCCGGGCTGACTCCAGGCCCTGAAAAGAAGGGGGAGTAGCTCCCAAGCACCCCCTTTAGCTAGGGCCACCCCAAACTAAAAAGCACCCACAAAAAGGAGGGAGGGGGGGTAGCTTGAGGCCGGGGCCCCCCTTTCTGAATGAGAAGTGCGCCAGGGGCGCGCTCTTTCGCAAGAAATCCCCACCAAGGCAGCTGCTGCGTGCAGCTCGAACGAATGATGGACAGGCGCGCGTGGCCAATATGCTGCCCGTTTCTGTTCAGCCGCGCACTTCGGAGCTGTCCGACAGCAACGCGTCTGTCATCTATGTTCAGGAACTTCATAAACAAAATGTCGTTGAACCCCCACTATGCGTAGGCGTCGGTAGGCATCGGCGCGCCTGGACGTAGTATGGTTGCATGATCATCGACCTGGGATGGAAAAAACACAAGTGGCCATGTTGGAAAATCCTTAACAATTCTTCGTCGGCAAATTATTAATTTTGGGCGGCGCGCCCATCGCCGAGCGGGGGCGGGGCGGAACAGATAGGGGAACGGAAGAACGAAGGGCGCCGCGATGGGATTGCGAGGACTACCGCGTGGAATACGCGAAAACGAATGCCACGATGATGTCTAGAACGCTTCTTCGCTTGGGGGTCGAGGCATGACCCCGCCGACGCGAGCTCTCGGGGCTTAAGACGCGAGCCCTCCCGGCCTGCGACGCCGCGCCTGGGGCCTGCCACGCGGGGCCCTGGGGCCAGTTCGCGACCACCTGTGGCCTGCGACTTGGATGCTCAGGGCCCTTCACGCGCATCCCTGGGGTGGGGGGGGTGGGGGGGCGATGCGAATTCCAAGCGCGCCGCGCGACTCCGACGGCCGAAATCGCCAGGGACCGAAGCCCGCGGCGCGAGTTCCTGGGCCCCGCGAAGCGCCCCACACACACACACACACACACACACACACACACACACACACACACACACACACACACACACACACACACACACACACACACACACACACACACACACACACACCACCACCCCACCCCACCCCACCCCACCCCACCCCACCCCACCCCACCCCAGGGCTTACGGGGCCGTCTTCTCCAGCATGCGACGGGGGCCCTTGGGACATCGGGCCCAAATCTGCCATGGCATTCGAGTTGGCTCAGACTGGGCTGACTCGGCTGAGCTAGGCAGGGATGGCCTAGACCATGGCAGGGTTACACGCAGCATGGGCCTGGTAAGACTTTACCACGAGCCTTTGCATTGCGAGGGGGGGGGGGGGGCTGTCAACGGCGCAACTGTCGCAACTTCTGTAAGCTCCTGGGTAAGCCAGCGCAATTGTACGCCACGCGATCCAGACGAGATCTCGCGGCTCCCTGGATAATGAAAGTGGGTGGTAGTGGTGGGGGGGGGGACGTGGTGACGGGGGGGGCGCGGTGGTGGTGGTGAGGAGTGCGCGTGCGTGCGCGCGCGTGCATGCGTTGTGCGCGTGTGTGTGTGTGCGTGTGCGTGAGGGGCGTGCGTGTGCGCGCATGCGCGTGCGTGTGTGCGCGCGCGTGTTTGTGCGTGTATGTGCGAGCGTGCATGTGCCAGTGCACGTCCCTGGTGTGTGTGTGTGTGTGTGTGTGTGTGCGCGCGTGTGCGTGCATGCGTGCTTGTGCGGGTGCGTGCGCGCGTGCGCCTCTGCGTGGTGAGTGGGTGGGCGTGTGTGTGTGTGTGTGCGTGTGTGCGCGTGCGTGGTGGTGGCGGTGTGGTGATGGTGGTGGTGGTGCGCAAGTGTGTGTGTGTGTGGGTGTGTGTGTGTGTGCGTGACCGCGTGTGTCCGTGCGTGCGTGTGCATGCGCGTATTGTGGTGGTGTGCACGCGTCCCTGCGTGTGTGTATGCGTGCGCTGTGGGAGCGGTTTGCGCGGCGGCGGTGTGCGTGTGCGTTGGGGGGGGGGGGGGGGGGGGGGGCGGGGGGGGGGGGGGGGGGGGGGGGGGGGGGCGGGGGGGGGGGGGGAGGGGGGCGGA
Organism: Prorocentrum cordatum; assembly: GCA_963575745.1. Lineage (NCBI taxonomy): Eukaryota > Dinophyceae > Prorocentrales > Prorocentraceae > Prorocentrum > Prorocentrum cordatum. The sequence continues at coordinate 324,493 of CAUYUJ010006668.1, forward strand.
GGGGGGGGGGCGTGTGTGTGTGTTGTGTGTTGTGTGTGTGTGTGTGTGTGTGTGTGTGTGTGTGTGTGTGTGTGTGTGTGTGTGTGTGGTGTGTGTGTGTGTGTGTGTGTGTGTGTGTGTGCGTGTGTGTGCGCGTGTGCGCGCGTGCGTGCGTGTGTGCGCGCGCGCGTGCGTGTGTGCGCGTGGCGTGTTTGCGCGTGTGCGCGTGGTGCGCGTGCGTGTGCGGGTGGGCGGTGGCGGTGTGCATGCGTGGTCGCGGTGCTAAGTGCGGGTGTTGTTTGGGGAGATAAGTCGTTTTATACACAGACGTACATGTGTATATACACGCGCACACACATTTGTATGTATATAGTTGTATGTGCATGCAAGCATGCATGCATGTGCATGTACGCATGTGTGGGTGTTTGTATGTGTGTGCGTACGTACGCGCTCGAAGTGGTGGCGGGGGGGGGGGGGGGGCGGCGGGGGCGCGCGGTTTGCGCGCGTGCGCGTGCGCGCGCGCGGCGGGGCGGTGCGGAGCGGGTGGGGTGGGGAGGCGGGGCGGGGGCGGGGGGGGGGGGGCAACTGCCACCGCGCCATGTGTCATCTCGAAAGGGCCAGTCCTTGTTTTAACAGTCATTGCTATAGGATGGGTCGGGCATGCACATGGCGGTTGTCGCGCGCGCGGGGCGGCGCTTACCGACGCGGCGGTCGTAGATTCCGTTCCGTTCGCTCGTGCTTGCGCGCGGCGCCAAGTGCGGGCGCGATTGCATCGGGCAGATGCCCATCTCTGGCGCCCGTCTCGCAGGAAGGTGAGGTTGCGTTTGGGAAAATTCTCTCCACGGGTGCGATGTATTTTCTCTGCGCGCGCGATTTATTTCCCCCATGGGTGCGATCTATTCTCTCCAAGGGCGCGATGGACATTCCCCGCGGGCGCGATGCATTTTCCCCAGGGGCGCGTTCCCCCCATGGGCGCGATTGATTTTCTCCGCGGGCGCGATTTATTTTCTCCGCGGCTGCGAATCAGTTTCTCCGCGGTTGCGGCTGATTTGCTCCGCGGGCGCGGTTCCCCCCCCCCCCGCGGGCGCGATTTATTTTCTTCGCGCGCGCGATTATTGCTCCGAAGGCGCGATTGTTTTTTCTCCGCGGGCGCGATTTTTCCGCGGGCGCGAATTCATTTTCCCTGGGTGCTATTGTTTTTTACTCCGCGGGCGCGGTTGTGCTTAACCGCGGGCGCGATTTATTTTCCCCGTGGGCGCGATCGATTTTCTCCGCGGGCGCGATTCAATATTCCGCGAATGCGTTTTCTTCGCCGCGGGCGAGATCTACGTTCTCCCCTCGCGCGATTGTTTCTCCGCGGGCGCGACTTATTTTCCCCGGGGGTGCTATTTATTTTCTCCGCGGGCGCGGTTTATTTTTCCGTGGGCGCGATGCACTTTTTCCGCGACCACGATTCATTTCTGCGGGTGCGATTGATTTTCGCAGCGGGTGCGATTCATCTTCTCCATGGGCGCGATTTAGCATTCCCCGTGGGCGAGATTGAATGAGGGGGCGCGTTCCAATCTGATCTCCACGATGCGGCGGCGACGGGCCCGTCGCGGACGGATGCGCAACAACGATCTGTCCGCCGCGCGGAACTATTGAGACATGAATGCATAAAGTTGTGCGATGTGCGATGGGCGCGCCGTGGACAGCGAAGTTCAACCATGCGTGGCGCGCAATATCTTCGGTGCGACGGCGACGGCGGGTGGCCAGACAGATGCGCAGCACGAAACCAGGCACGTTCGCCGATGGTACGACAGCGGCCGCCGAGGCCGCGACAGATAGACAGTTCGTTGGTTTCCGGACCTCCCCGCGCGGCGCGACGGCGACGGGGGGGTGGCCAGACGCATGGATTGCACATAGCTGCGCATGTCGGCCTGGCCAACGGTGCGACAGCGACCGGCGGGGCCGCGACAGATGCACAGCCTGTTTCCCCCCCCCCGCGCGCGGCGCGACGGCGACGGAGGGCGGCCCGACAGATGGGCCCAGCCTGCTATGGACCTCCGACACGCGCGCGCGGGTTCTGTAGCGCCCACAATAGAAAAGTCGACGCGCCCGTCGGCCTCCTTAAAGAGCCGCAGAAATTTAGAATTCGGTTTATAAGCTTCCATGTCGACTTTTCTATTGTGGACAACACAGAACTCCGACGCGCGCGCGCGCGCGTCGGGGGTCTGCAGCGCCCGCAATAGAGAAGTCGACGCGCCCGTCGGCCTCTTTAAAGAGCCACAGAATTTAGAATTCAGTTTTAAGAATTGCATATCGACTTTTCTCTTGTGCACAACAAAGAACTCCGACGCGCGCGCGCGCGTCGGGGGTCTGTAGCGCCCGCAATAGAGAAGTCGACGCGCCCGTCGGCCTCCTTAAAGAGCCACAGAAATGTAGAATTCAGTTTTTAGACGCAGCACCCCGCAAGTGCGGATAAGAGTGAGGGGGCGGGCGCGGGCGACGCGGGCGTCGTCGAGCCGGCGGACCTCGTGGCCCCCACCTTCCCTGTCGATGGCGATCTCCTCCTCCTCCTCCTCCTCCTCCCCCCCCCCTCCTCTTCCTCGTCCTCGTCCTCGTCGTCATCGTCCTCCTCCTCCTCCCCCCTCCTCCTCCTCCTGTTCTTCCTCGTCCTCCCTCTCCCCCCCTCGTCCTTTCATCATCGTCCTCCCATCGTCGTCCTCCCCCTCATCGGCCTCCATCATCGCCCTCCCATTGTCGTCCATCACCATCATCCTCCCCCTCCTCCCCCTCCTCGTCCTCCCCCTTCCCGCCCCCCCCCTCCTCGCCCTCCTGCTCCTCCTCCTTTTCTCTCTCCACATTATCCTTACATCCTCTCTTCTGCCGCGTTCTCCTCGCCCCCTGTTTACTCCTCCTGCCTCCCCCTCCTTTCCCAAGATAACTACAACGCAGTCTTTTTTCTACTTTATGCTTCCTGCCTTCTCTGATCAAGGCAACTCGCCAGGGCAAAGTTGCTGGGCGGGCTGGCGTGGATGCGCGGGGCTTGAAGAGGCCCTTGCGGGCTCAGACGGCATGCGAAAATCCGCCGCCGCGTTTGCGCGGCATTGGTTTGTTCAGTGAACGTGGTTTAGGTCGCGGGTAAGTCGCGGGCTCTCCACCTACACCTGGAAGGAATACAAAAGCAACCCGCCGCAGGCGCCAACAAAAATTCGCTTCGCCCACTGAACGTGGTTTGGGTCGCCACCCGCGGGCTCTCCACCGGGAACGGATGCAAAAGATGCCCGCCGCAGGCGCCGAAAAATGCAGTTTGCACCCTGAACGCAGTCGCGGATGGCCCGCGGGCTCTCCACCTGAAACGAATGCAAAAGATGCCCGCCGCAGGCGCCGAAAAATGTGGTCTGTACCCTGAACGTGGTTTGGATCGCGGGTTGGTCGCGAGTTGGTCACGGGGTGGGTCGCGGGCTCTCCACCTGGAAGGAATGCAAAAAAAACCCGCCGCAGGCGCCGAAAATGGTGGTTTGTACCTTGAACGTGGTTTGGGTCGAAGGTGGGTCGCGGGTGGGTCGCGGGGTGGGTCGCGGGTGGGTCGCGGGTGGGTCGCGGGTGGGTCGCGGGTGGGTCGCGGGTGGGTCGCCCGGTGGGCCGCGGGCGGGTCGCGTGGTGGGTCGCGGGGTGGGTCGCGGGGTGGGTCGCGGGGTGGTGGCGGGTGGGCTCGGGCGTGGGTAGCGGGTGGGTTCGCGGGTGGGTTCGCTGGTGGTGGTCGAGGGCCGGGTCGCGGGGGGGTCCGGTGTGGGCTGCGGGGCGGGTCGCGGGGGGGTCGCGGGGTGGTCGCGGGGGGTTCGCGGGGTGTCGAGTGGGTTTCGCGGGGGGGGTCGCGTTGTGGGTCGCTTGTGCGTCGCGGGTGGGCTCTCGGTGGGTCTCGGGCTGTTTCGCGGGCGGCAGCGGGGGCGAGAGTCCGCGGCCGGGGAACGCCTGGCAAACCAAACAACAAACACCCCCACCACAACAACAAACAAACAAACAACAACAAACAAAAAAAAAAAAAACAACAACAACAAACAACAACAACAACAACAACAACAACAACGAGATTCCGCGCCGCGGAATTCCACTTCAGCCACGCACCCAGGGACAGTGAATGACCGTTCGGCCCCCTCACTCTGATTTGCATATCGACTTTCTCTTGTGGACAACACAGAAATCCGACGCGCGCGCGGGGGGGGTCTGTAGCGCCCGCAATAGAGAAGTCGACGCGCCCGTCGGCCCCCTTAAAGAGTCGCAGAATTTTAGAATTCAGTTTTTAGATTTGCACATCGGCTTTCTTTTGTGCACAACGCAGAACTCCGAGGCGCGCGCGCGCGCGCGCGCGTCGGGGGTCTGTGGCGCCCACAATAGAGAAGTCGACGCGCCCGACGGCCTCCTTAAAGAGCCGCAGAAATTTAAAATTCAGTCTTTAGATTTGCATATCGACTTTTCTATTGTGGACAACACAGAAATCTGACGCGCGCGCGGCGGGGGTCTGTAGCGCCCACAATAGAGAAGTCGACGCGCCCGTCGGCCTCCTTACAGAGCCACAGAAATTTAGAAGGCGTTTTTGAAATTGCACGTCGACTTTTCCATTGTGGACAACGCAGAACTCCGACGCGCGCGCGCGCGCCGGGTGTCTGCAGCGCCCACAATAAAGAAGTCGACGCGCCCGTCGGCCTCCTGAAAGAGCCACAGAAATGTAGAATTCAGTTTCTAGGTTTGCATATAAACTTTTCTCTTGTGGACAACGCAGAAATCCAACGCGCGCGCGTCGGGGTCTGTAGTGCCCACAATACAGCAGTCGACGCGCGCGTCGGCCTCCTTAAAGAGCCACAGAATTTTAGCATTCAGTTTGTAGAACTGCATATCGACTTTTCTATTGTGGACAACAAAGAACTCCGGCGCGCGCGCGCGCGCGCGTCGGGAGTCTGCAGCGCCCACAATAGAGAAGTCGACGCGCCCGTCGGCCTCCTTAGTGAGCCACAGAATTTGAGAACTCAGTTTGTAGAACTGCATACCGACTCTTCTCTTGTGGACAGCACAGAACTCCGACGCGCGCGCGCGCGTCGGGTGTCTGTGGCGCCCGCAATAGAGGGGTCGACGCGCCCGTCGGCCTCCTTACAGAGCCACAGAATTTTAGAATTCAGTTTGTAGAACTGCATATCGACTTTTCTATTGTGGACAACACAGAACTCCGACGCGCGCGCGCGTCGGGGGTCTCTAATGCCCACAAAAGAGAAGTCGACGCGCCCGTCGGTCCTCAAAGAGCCACAGAATTTTAGAATTCAGTTTTTAGGTTTGCATGACGGCTTTTCTTTTGTGGACAACACAGAACTCCGAGGCGCGCGCGCGCGCCGGGGGTCTGCAGCGCCCACAATAGAGAAGTCGACGCGCCCGACGGCCTCCTTAAAGGGCCACAGAAATTTAGAATTTAGTTTTTAGAGTGGCACATCGACTTTTCTACTGTGGACAACACAGAACTCCGACGCGCGCGCGCGCCGGGGGTCTGTAGCGCGCCCCCCCTCCTCCGCCGCGTCGGAAGAACTCCAAGCCAGTTGCCCAGAGATCCAAGCCGCATGTTCCAACTCAGTCCAAGCCCAAACATTCCCATTACAGTCGGGGCATTGCGCGCGGAGGGAACCAGCGGCGCCACTGGGAATCACCCAGAGCTCGGCCTCGATCTGCCCAACGATTGCCCCGGCCGACCTTGAGCGTCGGCCACGATGGCCGCCTGCGACCACCGTGCTACCCAGGGTGACAGCACGAAGCTGGGTCTCAAACCTCCCCCGGGGCCGTTCAATTTGCGATCGCACTTGCGCCCGTCGCCAAGGCCCCCTACGGCTCATGCTGGCGGCGCGGGGGACGGGGGCGGCACGACGAGGCGGCCGAGGAGACGAGGGTGTTCATGGAAAGTGGCGGCCCTCCTACGAGCACTGCGCCTTCTTTGTCCCAGCGCAATCATCGTGAAGAGAACATAAAAAGAAGGAGGGCTCCGTTTGATCGGCGTTGGCTCCGTTTGTGCGGCGTTGGCCCCGTTCGTGCGGTGTTGGCTCCGTTTGTGCGGTGTTGGCCCCGTTCGTGCGGCGTTGGCTTCGTTTGTGCGGTGTTGGCTCCGTTTGTGCGGTGTTGGCTTCGTTTGTGCGGTGTTGGCCCCATTCGTGCGGTGGTGGCTGCGTCTGTGCGGTGTTGGCTCCGTTTGTGCGGTGCTGTCTCCGTTTGTGCGACGTTGGCTCCGTTTGTGCGGTGTTGGCTCCGTTTGTGCGGCGTTGGCTCCGTTTGTGCGGTGTTGGCTCCGTTTGTGCGGTGTTGGGATCCCTCAGGGCTCTTCGGGGCGTTTGGGGATTCGTACTGGGGCCTGGGAGGCTTTCCCCCCGCCTGGGAATTCGGGTCCGCTCCCCCCTCCGCGCGCCGCCGCGCGTGCCCCCCGCGCGCTGGGGGGGCGGCTTCTCGACGACGTCGTCGCCGCCGCTGTTGCCCCCCCCCGTCACATTGACATTCTCTGGGGCTAACCTTTGGTCCTAACGTGCTCCGCGCGCCCGGCCCGCGGGAGCGCAATCCCACTGTACTACAACTGCCTGTTCCGCTTGTCTAACGTGGGATTTCCGCTTTACTAAAGTGGGTTTGTCCGCTTTACTAAAGTGGCTTTCCCGCTTTAGTAAAGTGGCGTGCCCGCTTTACTAAAGTGTCCTGTCCGCTTTAGTAAAGTGTCGCTGCCGCTTTACTAAAGTGGCGCTGCTTGGCATTTTACAGCAAACGAGCCCCTTCGTCCACTTTACTAAAGTGGCGTGCCCGCTTTAGTAAAGTGGCGTGCCCGGTTTACTAAAGTGGTTCGTCTGCCAAACACAAGTTATTTTCGGTCCGAGAATTGTCAATCCTGGTACCGAGAATTGATAATAATCGGGCCCTGGATTCATCAGAGTGTGGGGGGGCGGCCTGGGGGGACGGTGTCGTGGGCCCCAGACGTCCCACATAACGCACAGGCCCCCCAGGCCCCAGAAACCACGCAGGATCCCACAAGACCCCGAAGACCCACAAGCCACACAGGCTCCGCAAACCCCACAGGCCCCACAGGTTCCACAAACACCATGGACCGCACACGCCCCGCAGGTCCCAGAATCACACGTGGTCCCACATGTCGCGCCAGCGCCGCACATCGAGCGTGCCCCACCGGCGCCACAGGCCCGACAATTCGCAAAAGCACCACAGGTCTCACAGGCCACCCAAATCCGCCGACCCCTTGTGGGTCTCTAGGCGTGTGAGATAGTTCCCCCCCCCTCACCCCCCCCCCCCAGGGGCCCCAAACCGGCGATTTGACCCCCCCCCCCCCGGGCCGCAGACGAGCGCACCACGGGGCTCTTTGGTGCCCACAAGGGGATCAAAACGAGCCACGAAGGCCCCGAGAGGCCCCAAGACGGCCAAGAGGGCCTCAAGACGGGCCAAGGAAGCCTTAAGGAGCCTCGAAGACGGCTCACGAGGGTCCCGAGACGCCAAACGAACGCCCCAAGACGCCCAAGATGCGCCCCAGACGGCCCAAGAGGCCGCCAAGACGCCACAAGAGGCCTCCAAAAGCCTCCCAAAAGGCCGCCGAGAGGCCAAAATCATTCATTTTCCCTTGGTTTTCAAAGGATTTTGGCCTTCTCGCCCTTTCGGTACTCCGACGCTCCACGACGGCCCAAGAGGCCCCCAATACCGCCCCAAGACGGCCCAAGCCCCCAGGACGGCCCCAAGACGGCCCAAGAGGCCCCGAAGACGGCCCAAGAGCCGCCGAAGACGGCCCAAGAGGTTCCCAATACGGGCCCCAGAGGTGCCCAAGAGGGGGACCGCGAAGTGAGAATTCGAGTCTTCCGCTTCAGGAGGCCTTCAGGAGGCCCCAAGAGGCCCCAAAGAGGCACCAAAGGGCCCCCAAGAGCCCCCTACGACGCCCCAGGAGGCCCCCGGGCGGCCCAAATGAGGCCCCAAGATGCCCCCAAACGGCCCCAAAAGCCCCCAAAACTGCCTCACAGAAGCCCCCGAAAGGCCAACCGCGAGATCGCAACCAACATCCACGAGGCCTTATACCCACAACGCAGGCACGGTGGCGGGATGTGCCGAAGGCCAGTAGGATATATTTTTTGACCGCGCAACGGCCCCACGTACACGAAGGCCTCCTGCAGTCCAATTGGCTGCGCCCCTGAGTGGACGCCCTCAAAATCCCAACTCACAGCCAGAGGAGAAGGATGTATAAGGTGATGGCCAGGGCCACATACCCGTGCGACAACAAAGCAAACAAAACAGGAAGAGGACAGGAATGCGGAGCAGAGAGAGCGACGAAGCAAGGAAGGCCGAAGGGCCAGGTAGACAGGCAGCAGCTGTTTGGGGAACCTCACCCTGGACTGACTAGGCGGGGATGTATCAAATATAATGGCACTGTGCGGGCAGCACAGCCTGAACCATTCTCGCTCGAGGAGTTGGACAGCAGATTGGCGTCCACGCAACTGAACTTCAAAAACAAGAAGACGATCATGCGCCACTCGATAGCATTTCAAAAAGAGGAGGGGGAGGAGGGCCGCCCCCGAAAGGAGGACAGGAAAGAGAGAAAAAGAGAGAGAGAGAGAGAGAGAGAGAGAGAGAGAGAGAGAGAGAGAGAGGGCGAGACCCAGACCTCCAGAAAAGGTCGAGGAAGAAAAAAGGGGAGGGGGAAGAATGGCAGGAGAAGGGGAAGGAGGAAAAGGACGAGAAGCAAGACGGGGAGGAGGATGACGAGGACGAGGAGGAGGAAAAACCGGAGGAGAAGGAGGGGGGGAGGAGGAAAAGTGCGGGAGGAAACCGCGGCTCCGACCCCGCCAGCGGCGCGCGGCCGCAGCCCCAGAGGAAAGGGGGAAGCCAGGGCTCGCGCCGAACAACGCTGTCTGTCCTCCTCTCCCTGGCCAGCTCTCGCTTTTGCTCTGTTCCGTTCGTTTTCCCACATCCCCCCTCCCCTTTATCCCCCTCCCCTTCCAACCTCCTCCTCCTTTTCCTCCCCCTCCCCCTCCCCCTCCCCCCCCTCCTCCCCCTCCCTCCTCCGCCACCCCCCGGCCGCAGCCTGTCACAGATGATTTTCCCCCTGGGCGCGTGCCCCCGACGGCGTTCCAATCGGGCCCCAAGAGACCCCCCCCCCCCCAGACGGCCCAAACGAGTTCCGACTCACCGAACGACGCATTGGGCATCATGTGCAAGTCTTGCATTTCAGGGTGCCCTTTTTGGCATCGCGCGCGACGTGGGCTGGGTTCACGGCGAACGCCGACTTCGGTAGTCTTCTCTTGCACGCGCCACTGCACTGATACGCCTGGCAACTGCGCGCTGTGAACCCGAGTTCCTTGCAACCTCCGCAACCTCGTCGAGTGCCGTGTCCTGATTCGGACAAGCCTCGTGAAATGCAGTCCTGGAGGCGCAGTAGTTTATATAGGGGTCGGCGGATGTGGCGTAAGCCTATAGAATCATACGCAGCACCCCGCAATTGCGGATAAGAGTGAGGGGGCGGGCGCGGGCGACGCGGGCGTCGTCGAGCCGGCGGACCTCGCGGCCCCCACCTTCCCTGTCGATGGCGATATTCTCCTCCTCCTCATCCTCCTCGTCCTCCTCCTCCTCTTCCTCGTCCTCTTCCTCGTCCTCGTCCTCATCGTCGTCGTCGTCCTCCTCCTCCTCCTCCTCCCTCCTCCTCCTCCTGTTTTTCCTCGTCCTCCCTCTCCCCCCCTCGTCCTTTCATCATCGTCCTCCCATTGTCGTCCCCCCCCTCATCGGCCTCCATCATCGTCCTCCCATTGTCGTCCACCATCATCATCCTCCCCCTCCTCCCCCTCTTCGTCCTCCTCCTTCCCCTCCTCCCCCTCCTCCCCCTCCTCGTCCTCCTGCTCCTCCTCCTTTTCTCTCTCCACAGTATCCTTACATCCTCTCTTCTGCCGCGTTCTCCTCGTCCCCTGTTTACGCCTCGTGCCTCCCCCTCCTTTCCCAAGATAACTGCAACGCAGTCCTCTTTTCCACTTTATGCTTCCAGCCTTCTCTGATCAAGGCAACTCGCCAGGGCAAAGTTGCTGGACGGGCTGGTGTGGATGCGCGGGGCTTGAAGAGGTCCTTGCGGGCTCAGACGGCATGCGAAAATCCGCCGCCGCGTTTGTGCGGAATTGGTTTGTTCAGTGAACGTGGTTTAGGTCGCGGGTGGGTCGCGGGCTCTCCACCTACACCTGGAAGGAATGCAAGAAGCAACCCGCCGCAGGCGCCAACCAACATTGGTTTGTACACTGAACGTGGTTTGGGTCGCGGGTGGGCCGCGGGTTCTCCACCGGGAACGAATGCAAAAGATGCCCGCCGCAAGCGCCGAAAAATGTAGTTTGTACCCTGAACGTGGTTCGGATCGCGGGTTGGTCGCGAGTTGGTCACGGGGTGGGTCGCGGGCCCCCCACCTGGAAGGAATGCAAAAAAAAACCCGCCGCAGGCGCCGAAAATGGTGGTTTGTACCTTCAACGTGGTTTGGGTCGAAGGTGGGTCGCGGGTGGGTCCCGGGGTGGGTCGCGGGTGGGTCGCGGGCGGGTCGCGGGTGTTCTCGGGTGGGTCGCGGGCGGGTCGCTGGTGGTCAGCGGGGTCGCGTCCGCGGGTGGGTCGCGGGGTGGGTCGCGGGGTGGGTCGCGGGGTGGGTCGCGGGGTGGGTCGCGGGTTTGGGTCGGCGGGGTGGTGGGTCTCAGGGGTGGTCGCGGGTGGGTCCGCGGGTGGTTCCGGCGGGTGGGTCGCTCGCGTGTGGGTCGCGGGGTGGGTCGCGGGGTGGGTCGCGGGGTGGGTCGCGGGGTGGGTCGCGGGGTGGGTCGCGGGGTGGGTCGCGGGTGGGTCGCGGGTGGGTCGCGGGGTGGGTCGCGGGGTGGGTCGCGGGGTGGGTCGCGGGAGGGTCGCGGGGCGGGTTGCGGGTGGGACGACGACAACAAACAACAACAACAAACAAACAAACAAACAAACAACACCAAACAACAACAACAACAACAACAACAACAAACAAACAAACAAACAAACAAACAAACAAACAAACAAACAAACAACAGCAACAACAAACAACAACAAACAACAACAAACAACAACAAACAACAACAAACAACAACAAGCAACAACAAACAACAACAACAACAACCAAACAACAACAACAACAACAACAACAACAACAACGAGATTCCGCACCGCGGAATTTCACATCAGCCACGCACCCAGGGACAGTGAATGACCGTTCGGCCCCTCACTCTGACATGCCCCATGAATCCCACAGGCCCCTGAGGCCCACAAGGCCCACAGGTCGCGCTGACCTTGGGCTCCGACGCGCGAGATTGCCAAACTAAGGATTCACGGGCTATGGATGCATCAACCTTGAACCCAAGACGATAAACTCCAGGGGTTCGGGCCCCTCGGCCCCGGACCCCTTGGCCCCGGATTTCAAAGCCGCCGACCGGGACATTGAACGCGAGTGGGCCGCCAGGTCCAAAGCAAGGGGCCCTGCGCTTCAGAGCTATGGAATCCAAGGGCCCCGTCCCTTCTACTCGCCATCCTTTCCCTTCGTCCGCCCATTCCCCCTCCTCCTCCTCGTCCTCCTCCTCCTCGCCCCCCCGCCCCCCCATCCCTCCTCCCTCCTCCATTTTCCTCCCTCCTACTCCCTCCTCCTCCTTCCTCCCCGTTCCTCCCCCCTTTACGTCCCTCCTCCTCCCTCCGCCTCCCCCCCGTCCAGCCTCCTCCCCTTTTCGCCCCCCCCCCCCTCCCCCTCCCCCCCCGCCGCTTCCCCGCCCCCCCCCCCCCCCCCCCCCCCCCCTCCCCCATCCATTTCACTCCTCCTCCCGCCTTCTCCCCCCCCTCCCCTTCCTTCCCCGCCCCCCCCTTCCTCCCCTCCCCCCCGCCTCCCTCCTCCCTCCGCGTTCCCCGCATTTCCTTCCTCCCGCCGCCTCCCCCGCGTCCTCCTCCCCCTTCATCCTGCTCCTCCTACTCCTCCTACTCCTCGTCTCCCCCCCCCCTCTTCGAGAGAAAACGGCTGCCCCGATAGACGATCCCACCCCCTCTGCTTGCCTGTTTGCCGTTTACTTGCCTCGGCGCCGTTTCTGGATGGGCCGGCGGGGGTGCGCCAAGAGGCAAGTTGTTCATGTAAAAAACTAAAAAACATGCGCGCAAGCTGACCCTGGCCCGCCCCCCCCCCTCGCCCCCCCCCCCCCCCCCCCCCCATCGCCCCCCCCCTCGCGAACGCCGCCGCTCGACGCCCCGCGCGCGCCGCGGAACAGGCCTGAGTCGTCTCCACGCAAGAGTGATGACCTCTGGCAGGAGCGACCTTTGGTGCGCACATTTTCGCTCAAAATCGGCCCCCGCGCCCCTCCCGGGGCCCGAACTGATTCGTTTCTCGAGCTGCGTCCGGCCGCGGCGACGAGGGCCCCCCGCCGAGGACCAGAAAGCCGCTCACCAAAGGCCACCAGCGAAAAGTCACTCTCACGCGTCGTGTCTCGCGCAAGCCTCGAATCTCGCTCGGGCCGCAGAAGCGCCCATGCGAACGCCCAGATACGTCGCTCAGGCCGCGCGTGCTTGAAAAACTGGGCACGGCTCCGCGACGGACCCCCAGGAAAGGCCCAAGGCAACGCAGTGCAATGCGGAGCGACGCGGCGCAATGCAACGCAATGCTGTATTTTGTGATGTTTTGAATATGTCATGACGCGAAATACTGTTATCCGCCGCTGTGCCTGCACGGATTGTGCGTATTGGAGTAGCCCTCTGTTGAACAGCTGGTGTTAAATGTTGTGGTTAAGCCGACCCTCTCGTTTCACGCGTGCTTGCAAAACCGCCCCCATCGGACTGCGCCCCCACGGCGCCCTCTTCGGCCTCCAATCGGCCCCAAAAGAAGCACGTGCCGCCCGAGCATAACGAAGCTCGCCCCAAGACGGCCCCGAAAGCCCCCAAGACGGCCGCAAGACTGCCCGAGAAAACCTCGGGACGACACAAAAAGGCCACAAGATGGCCGAAAATGGCGCCCGCCCGAGAAGGCTGCAAGGGGCGCCCATGAAGCCCCCGAATGCGAAACAAACACCGATGGTCCAATTAATTTTACAAGCTGTTTCTTGACGAGCTTCCGACAACTTGAAACGGCCCTTCCTCCTGAAAGTATACTGGATGCTACCTCTTGGGGGCGTCTCGGGGCCCCCTAGGGGCAATGAAAGGGGGCCTCTAGCGGTCGGTTGGGAACCTCTCGGGGGCTCTTCTGGCGTCTCCTGGGAGGACTTTGGGAGATCTGGAAGACAATTTGGAAGGAAAAGCTTCCGAATCTGGCTCAAATCACTTCTCGCGGGCTGCATCTTCGGGCATTCGTGCGCCGTCGTGGGAGCGTCTTGGGCCGTGTTGGGGCCTTCCTGGGCCGTCTTGGGGCTCGCCTGGGGGCCCTCTCGTGGGCCTCGGGCGGTTTTCGCGCCCCCCCCCCCCCCCGAAGGGGGGCATGTTGGATGACATCGCTCAGAAGGTGGAGTCCGTATCTCCTCCTCATTCTCTCCATCTTCCCGTCTTTTTTTTGTTTCCGGGGTCGACGGGGGGCGGGCGGGGGCGCGAGCGGGCGAGGGGCAGCTGCGGCAGCGGCGCAGCAAAGGGAAATACCACGCCCCCAATTCGCGGGCTCTTTCTTACAGGGCAGTCGAACGACACACAACGGTTCCGTCAACGATTCATTGCACGCGCCGTAGTGGCCAAAAGAACCAGCCGCCCCTCCAAACGAGCGCAAGGTTGCGAAGTCCCACGAGCCCTCTGGGAGTGACTGGTTTAAGGCATTTCCTCTCCCAGCTTCCCCTCCTACCCCTCGGTGAGGGGTTCGCAACTCCCCCAAACACTTCCCCCCTGGACCTGGACTCGCGACCCACTGGAGCTTCCGAGATGGCCCAGGATAGCTCTCAGAGCGCCCCAGGGAGCCCAAGATGACTTCCAAGATGGCTCAAGATAGCCCGCGATAGCTCAACATGGCTCCCAACATGTTCCAAGAGGCCCCCATATCGCCCCAAGACCGATCCGAATGACCACGAAGCCCCTCCCCTCCAGGACGCCCCAGGGCGCCAGCATCAAGCACCTACTGAACATCTACGCGTTGTTCGCCTTCCCGCTCTTTTGCTTTCGATTGCCCCCCGTGGCCCAAGATGGCTCCTGGAGGGCCCAAGAGAGCGCCAAAAGAGGCCCGAGAGGGCTCCAAGAGCGCTCCAAAGCGCCCGCAAAAGTGGCCCCAGAGGCGGGCGATCCATGAGGCAGCGATAATTTAGGACCCCCCCCCCCCCTTCCTTCGATCCATCTCTTCCAAGATTGCCCGACCAGGCGCCCGGGAGGCCCGAAGATGCTCCGAAGAGGCCCCCAAGAGACCCCCAAGAGACCCCGAAAGGGCCCCCCAAGAGGCCCCCAAGAGACTTCCACAAGGTTCCCCGAGGCACCCAAGCCCCTGGGCCGCCAAGAGGCCCCCCAAGATGCCCCAAAAGGCCCCCGGGGAGCTCCCAAGAGACATCCGAAGACACCCCGAAAAGGCATCCAAAGGGCCTTTGGCCTTTTTGCTCGCCCCCCGCTTCCTCGATACTGTCCTACCGATTCCTCCTCCTCCTCCTCCTCCTCCTCCTCCCCCTCCCCCTCCTCCTCCTCCTCCTCTCTGGTCGTTTGGCAACCCCTGCATCTCTTGCACTCTGGAGTTTGGTTGGCAGCGGCGCACTGGAAAAAACAAATCCTCTCTGGTCGTTCACCCCCCTACCCCTCCTCGCCCCCCTCCACTTCCCCGCCCCCCCCCCCCCCCCTTCCCTCCCTCATCCCTACCTCCTCCATCTCGTCCTTCCCCGATCCCCTTCCCCCCCTTTTTAAGGAGCACGGCGGTCCTTTGGTTCTTCTGCGCGCCCCCCTCTTTCCCTAACCAGTGCAACTCGTCTGGGCATCGTTGCTGGATGAGCTGGTGGCGTCGCGCGAAGCGTTTAGAATTCCCTGCTCGTCGCCCGCGTCGCCCCCATCCCCATCCCGCTCGGCGCTGTCGCTGTCATTCCCGCTGTCTTTCGCCCCTGGCGTCGCCCTGTCTCCCTGCTCGACCTCCCCCCTTCCACATCATTCCTTGCCTCGTCCTCGCCGTCATCGCCCCCCGCCCTGCGCCGCCGCCCCCCCCCCCCCCCCCTCGCCCAAACCCTTTCTCCTCATCCTCACCCCGAGGCGGAGTCGGGAAGGGAAAAAGGGGGCGGTGCATTTTTTATGAAACTCCGGGCGCCTCGAGCGCCAAAGCGCAGAGGCGGCGTCCCCGCGCGGGGGCGGGAAGCGCGAAAGCAAACCGGGACGCGGGCAATGACTCTCGCGCCCAACCCCGCCCGCCCCCGCCCCCGCAATCGCAGGCGGCACAGGGGGGGAGGGGGGGGAGGGGCACATGAGCACTGAACAGGGGGAGGGGGGAGGGCGCCGAACGAAACCGGCGCGCGACCAAACCTGTCATGGGCGACTTCAAGTCGACCCACAAGAGCCTCGGGTGCCGACATAGACTGAACATGTCCACGTGGACGTTCTGCGACGCCCGCATGCCAGAGCCCCGCGTCCCGCGCGCAAGGCAGAAATCGGCGACCCCTGATTTCACGGGTGATCCCCCCCCTTCCACCCGCCCGCCCCGCCCACCCGCCCGCCCCCCCTGCCCCCCCCCCCCCCCCTTCGGACCCATGGAAGCACTGGAAGCAGCGAACATGATAGTTCGAGCCGGGGCGAACGCACGACGACCATGAGCATGAAGTTTTGTTTGTTTTCTGAAGGGGGGAAAGAAGGGGGGGCGGGGGGCGAGGGTCAAGACATGCGGCTCGAGCGAGCAGGCGCCCCCCCCATTGCCCCACGAACCATTTGCATTGGAAAAGGGACGCGGCGCAATGGGCAGTTTGCCACATGCACGGGGGGGTGCCGCCTTGACGCGCGCCTTCCACTCGAAACGATCGTTTGCCGCGGCGCGATTGCCCGACGGGGCCCGGCCGCGACGTCGAGCACCCTTCTCGCCATTCCCCCCCAATACACACACACACACACACACACACGCACACACGCACACACACACACACACACACACACACACACACACACACACACACACACACACACACACACACACACACACACACACACGCACGCACCACCCCACCCCACCCCGCCCCGCCCCACCCCACCCCCCGCCCCACCTCCCCCCCATCCCCACCGCCCCCGCATCCCCCGCACGTCCTCAACCAAACGAACGCGCGATGTCGCGCGTTCCAGGGCGCCGCCAAGGGCCGCAGACTCCCGCCGCGCCCCGCGCGCGCGTTGCACGGCGGGGGTTGCCGATGAATAACAAACGCCGCCCCCCCGCGCGAACCCTATCGCCGGCGCCCGCCCTTGACAAAAACATCGCCCCTGTTTCGCGGCCGCTGCGCCTGGACCGCGACCGCCTGCGCTGGAACGACGAAGCCTGCTCGGATTGCCCGCGGCGCCTGGGCGCCAGCGCCCCGCGCGCGAAGCGGGATTTGGCGACCCCTGTTTGCCAGGGGTGGCATGCGCGGAGGGCGATTTCACTGCCCCTACCTATTGCGGACTCTTCGGGGCGCCGGGGGCAGCGCGCGAAATAATTGGGCCTGGCGGGGGGGGGGCGGAGCGGGGGGCGCGACGAGCATGAGTAGGGGGCTTTCGCGGGGGGCCGGGCAGGGCCCGAGGCGGGCAGCTCGAACGAGCGAGCGCGACCCAATTGCCCTGCGCCCCTGTTGCGCTGGAAGCACCAGCTGCGCAACGCAACGGGTGGCGGGTCGCGCAGGGCGCTGCCACTCTGGCGCGCGAGTTCCACTCGAAGCGAACGCATCCTGGGGCGCACTTGCCAGACTGTGAATGGCTGGGGCGCCTACCATCATAACCCTAATCACCGCCTTCACACGTCCTCTTCACCCCCCCCCAACCCCTCGCGCCCTCACTTCAAAGGCGGCGGGGGGGGCCCGATGACTCCCGCTGTGCCCCGCGTGCTCTACATGGTGAGGATTGCCAATGAACCGGACAACGGCCGAATGACCCGCCGCGCGACCCCTGGCAGCCATGCCCCTCCTTAACAAAAACCTGCCCCCTTTTTGTGGCCGCCGCGCTCGCCGCCGCGAACGCCCGGACCCCTCTGGTTATCCCATCCCAGGTCGATGGTCTTGCAACGATAGTAGTTCTTGCTGGACCAAAGCAATTGCAATCTCTAACGTGTCGAAATCCGAAAAGGTTCCCGATGACGGCCGTGATGTCCTTGTTGCCCAAGATGGTGGCGGTGCCGTGGGGTCCAGTGGATTTCGGAAGTGCTACGGTAGCCCGTGTTTGATTCATTGTGTGGGTCGTCGTTCCCAGATGTAGTAGCTTAGCGTTCCAAATGGAATATGCAGCCGCCGCGGATTTTACAGGCGACGGCCGGGACGGAGTTTCCAATGCCGAAATCCGTTTGGTCATGTCGATGGTGTCTGCCTCCACGAGGGCCTCTGCAGCATCACGGTCCTCCCTAAGAAAACATGTCATTCTTCGAGATGGCAGTGACATCGCTCCGGAGCATGGTGGGCTCCTCGTTCAGTATGCCTCTGAGTTCTTAGCTGTTAGGTGTGGTCCAGGCACCATGTTGGTGTGCTGGGTGTTGTCGGCTGCGCCGTTCAGCCGTTGCTCGAATACTGCTTGGCCAGAGCCTGCGCCTTCTTTGTCATTCTTTAGCGGCGAGCGGCCAATGCGTGGTACTTTTTTTTCCGAGGCCTCGAAAGCTGAGCGCCGTGGCTCAGGCCAGGAACTAACCTGTTTCTCCAGCATATTGGCGTGCTCAAACGGAGCAGGATCAGACCAGGGTGATGTCAGAATACGGTATGAAAGCTTGAGCCACGGCCTTGAGGGGGAAGATGAACACAGGGGCACGGGATAGGGATGGGGACAGAAAGGCAGGTGCACCCGCCAGGGGACGAAGGCGGAGATGAAGACGCTGGAAAAAAATACAAAAATACGGGGTGAGCTGGCCGCGACCAGGTGGAGCCAGGCCAGGGTGACGAGGGTACGACATTATTACAAGAAAAATGGGCGGGGAGGAGCGCCCTGAAGGGACCGGCCTCCTAAAGCCCCGCTCGAGCCCGCCGCCCTCTAAGAGAGCAAGCTCGCCAGATCGGCAAACAACAGGAGACATTGGTCCGGAAGTTCCTCGCCGCCTTCGGCCTCCCAAAGCCACTCCTGGTCCCCAGGGCCATCAAGGAAGGGCTCGGGATGATAAGCCAGGACGCATCTCAGGGGCACCGCTCTTGCAGATCGGTGCTCACTCGTTGGCGGAGGTTGCAAGTGCGATACCCCTTTCCAAAGCCTGCGCGGCCAGCAAGGTGCCGCCTCCCCTTTCAGGATCCAGCTCCTCCAGCGGGCGTGCTGCCCTGCGGGCGGCAGTGCCCCTCTGCGAGATCGGAATGCTCAATGAGAAGGCCGCCCTGACTGTCCATGCCGTCCACAACGAACCTAACCCGACCCGAATCGACAGGCCGCAAGCAGCATAGAAGAGCGGAGCAGCGTGGCAACGACACAATGACCGACCGAACCGAGCCGACAGAACGCAACCGACTGCGACGCGCCGCGGGGCGGGAGACGCGCTTCTGTGCGACCCAGGGTCAGCCAGCGTCGCCCGCGGCGGGTGCCTCGGTCAGCGCGCGCGCGGCCTGGCGTATGGTCCCGTGCGGGAATGGGAGCCCGCCCTGCCGTATCTCCGCGCCGACCACGCCGTCGCGCGCGTTGAACATGATCCTCGAGATGGGCATCCACGAGATGGTCGAAGGACAAAGCTCGTGAATCTGGTGGGTTCCCCACGGTGCCTGCGCCGAAGGGCGTTTGCTTCGGCTGTGAAGGGCGTTGCAGCCGTTGCTGCCGGTATCTCCTGATTCCGAGCCCCTACCACCCCCCCCCCGCCCCTGGTTGCAACCAGCTGTGGTGGCCGCCACGATGAAGCCCATACTTGCTAACCTCCCCGTGCATAGCCCGATCTAACTCACCTAGCCTCGGACTTCGCGCTGCGCGATGTGCGAAGCGCGCTTGTCCTCGCGCCCCCGCAGAGTACCAGATGTCCGCTGAAGCTTCCAGAGTTCCCCAGCATGCTCCCCCGAGAATGCTAAACGTTGAGAAGCATGTGTCCTGTACCCCCGAGGGTCGAGGATCATCGCCCCTCCAACTTCTGGCCGCCGCCGGTGCCGATCTTCGCAGGCCGGCCCGTACTAGCCTCTCCCAACTCCCAACTGGTCCCACCAGCCCTGGTGGCCGCCAGCAGTGGATGCCGACACCTGCCAGAAAAACCGCCAAAGATCCGCGATGATTCTTTGGTTCGGCACTGGACTCCCCTCCCCGCACCCCTGGCGAAGCCGCCCTCGGCGCTCTCCGCGTGGCGGGGAAGCGGGATGGAGAGGGGGTCTGGCGTCGATCCAGGAGACTCGCGCGGAAGACGACAAACCCGTCTAGAAGCTTTGTCATTCAACAGGATCGCATTGAAGTAGGAGTCGGCCTCCGCCTGTGTCGCGTAGCAGTAGTAGAAGCACCTGCCGGATCCCTCCTCGGTCACGATGACCGCCCTGGCGTTCATGCGTGTGCACGTGCCGAAGCCAGTCTTCGCATGCAGCCGAGCGCCAATCGCGGGGGCATCTTCGGACGTCGCCTTCTTCATAGCCTCGAATACCAAACATCTGCATAGACATAAACAGTTCAAAGGTCTGCGCGGACTTCTTGGATCGGCAATGGAGGCGCCAGCAGGAGGGTCAAGCGCCGATCCAATAAATGTGGGCGGACCTCAGAACCATTCACTCTGTTTACCATCGTTCGGAAGAAGTGGGAAGAGATATGAAATAGGAAGACGTCGAAGTAGACTCGGCTTCCGCCTGGCCCTTGAAAATGAAGGAAAGGTGGAACCACCCGATTATTGAAACAGGAAGGCGCCCAAATAAAATTGGAATCTGGGGATCACAGTAGTACCAACTTCCGACGAACGCTGAGTTTGCTTATGCAACTGTGTTTTCTTCGAAAGCCTCAAGTGCTTCGGCCATCGCCGCCCCAGCGTTGGAGATCGAACTGCGCACCCTCTGCACGGGGTGGAACACCTCATCCGACACAGGCGGCAGCTCTGCGTAGCGCAGGAAGAGGCGCAACGAGACCGCGCACACATGAGCTGAACCTCGAGTCTCTAAGAATCACCAAAGACGCCACATCCGTCCCTTCTCTGAAACCGCCTCCACAAAAATCAATCGGCATCGAAACGGGCAACAAGATCGAATCGGAATACGTGTCCGATCGGGCCTTATCGGCAGGGAGCCGAATCCGAATCGGATCGACTGCGCCCAGATGCACACCTACGCTGTGCAAGCATCGGGCCGAATCGGACCGCCAAGAAATCGAGATCTAATCGGATCGAGCCGGGCGAGTCCGGCGTCGAATCGGATCCATCAAACCTGCCACCTCCTCCTCCTGCTGCTCTGCCAATCCTCCATCTCGAGGGGAGAGGAGGGAAGAAATGTGGGGGGAGAGGAAGCTGGTACTCCATCCCACCTGGCCTCAGCTGGAGCGGCAGTGCTCCCGACCGCCCCCCCGCGGTCGGTTCTGGCACGAGGCGCCCGTAGCTTCTCACACCATCTTGGAGCCCCCGTGGCCTTAGAATTTGCTCATGAGTGCCTTGGAGGCCTCTGGGGCCTCGACCGCGTGACCTGACGCCCCCACCCCCAAGGTGACAGCGACGGTGCCCGCAGGGAGTGTGCACGCGCGCCAGGAAGCGCCCCTTCCCAACCCTCCTTATCCTGTTCCCGAGGAGGAACACTAGGGAGGGGACTGACAGAGGCGGGGAGGGCATCGACTCGGAATCGGCAATACATCGGCGATAGATCGGCGATAGGCGATAGGCCCCAGATGGCAATCCTCAGCTTCCTGGGCAGGCTGGGCCAACAGGCCCATGTCGGAGATCAATGGGCAGTTGGGGATCGATGCATTCCAGCCTGAGCCTTTCCCCTTACCGTTGCCCCTGGTTGGCTCGTCGCCCCCTCGAAAAAGCTTGCCAATTGTTCTCATTTGTCGCCGTTCGTCGTTCGTCATTCGTCGTTCAATGTTCGTCGTCGTCGTCGTCGTCGTCGTCGTCGTCGTCGTCGTCGTCGTTCGTCCCCCCCCCGTTTCCCCTTCGCCCTGGCAGGGGACTGAGCGGGTCGTGACCGTAGGACCCAAACGCAAGCTCTCAGCTGCAAGCAGCTACGGCTGCCAGAGAAGTGAGGGCGAGGACCCCCGCACCCCACCCGGAGACACCGTTCTACGAGAACGACGCCCATGAATGCGCACTGCTCTTGGACCCCCCTTCGGGCCCCTCTTGAAACGAGTTGCGCTGTAGACCTGTCAGATCCCAGGGCCGGACAACTGCGCACCGTACCACTTCTGGGTTGAGTAGCTATCGGGCACGACCAAGTGGTGAGGTGCACACACGTCGCCCGCCGACATACGATTGAAGAGCGCGGCGGAGGAGGAGGAGGAGGAAGGGGGAGGAGGAGGAGGAGGAGGAGGAGGAGGAGGAGGAGGAGGAGGAGGAGGAGGAGGAGGAGGAGGAGGAGGAGGAGGAGGAGGAGGAGGGAGGAGGAGGAGGAGGAGGAGGAGGAGGAGGAGGAGGAGGAGGAGGAGGAGCACCCCACAACGCTGCGCATGTCACTCTGGTGACCTCGGGAGCCGCCCTCGGCGCCCTCGCGCGCCCTGGCAGGACGTCCTCGGGAAAAAGCCGCGCGCGCACCGAGTCGAGAGCCCACAAAAAGACGTACGCGCTCATCCACGTACGCGAATTACGGCGCCCCAGACCGCCCGTGTTAGGAAGGTTCGCGCCGCGCGCACTGTTGAAACCCGTGACAAATCATGTACACGTACTTCAGAGGATCCGTTGGCGTTCTGTTCCCCGACATCAGACATCGGGGCAAAGAACGCAGATGTGCGAAAAGTCACGACCGGATATTTCCGCAACCCTGTATCCGAGCCAGACCTCGAGCCAGATCGATCTGTGAGGGCCCCAGGGCCCGAGAACGCCCGTCTCTCAGGGCCCCGACCCTGGTAGCGCACCCGAGAATACTGAAGCCACGGAATGAAATACTCTCCAAATCCCACTAGCCCTTTAAGGCGTATGTGGTCTAGAGCGTTTCCTCTGGCAACCCCCTTCTTTCCCTTCGGGGAGGGGTTTACCCCTCCCCTTCCCCCTCCCCACCGACCTGGACGAAGGGTGCCGCGGGTCGTTGGGACGTCCAAGATGGCCCAAGACGGCTCCAAGAGCGAAAAAACACAAAACATTGATGTCCCTTAGGTTTTGGAAGGATTTTGGACTCTTGGGGGGGCCCAAGAGGCGATTCGAGGCACTCTAGAAGGGCAGGGCTAATATACGACCCCCCCTTCTTTGATAGATCTCCTCCAACATGGCCCCAAGAGCGCCACGAAGGCTCCCAAGAGCGCCCCAAGAGCGCCCCAAGAGGCCCCCAAGAGGCCTTCGAGAAGCTCCCAAGAGACCCCCAAGAGGCCCCAAGAGGATCCCAAGATGGCCCAAGACGGCTCCAAGAGCGAAAAAGCCGAAAAGCACAAAACATTGACATTCCGTAGGTTTTGGAAGGATTTTGGCTTCAAAAAGGGCCCAAGAGGCGATTCGAGGCACTTTAAAAGGGCAGCGCTAATATACGACCCCCCCTTCTTTGATAGATCTCCTCCAGGATGGCCCCAAGAGCGCCCCGAAGGCTCCCAAGAACGCCCCAAGAGGGCCCCAAGAGGCTCCAAGAGGTCCCCAAGAGGCCTCCAAGAGGCTCCCAAAAAAACCCCAAGAGGCCCCAAGAGGCTCCCAATATGGCCCAAAACGGCTCCAAGAGGCACTAAAGCCGAAAAGCACAAAACATTGACATTCCTGAGGTTTTGGAAGGATTTTGGCTTCAAGAAGAGCCCAAGAGGCGGTTCGAGGCACTTTAAAAGGGCAGCGCTAATATACGACCCCCCCTTCTTTGATAGATCTCCTCCAGGATGGCCCCAAGAGCGCCCCGGAGGCTCCCAAGAGCGCCCCCAGAAGCCCCCAAGAGGCCTCCAAGAGGCCCTCAAGAGACCCCCAAGAGGCCACAAGAGGCTTCCCGATATACGCAAGAGGCCCCCGGGACCGCCAAGAGGCCCCAAAGACGGCCCAAGAAGCCCCGAAGCTCGCCGTTGTCCTCCTCGTCCTTCTCTGTTTCTTCCTCCTCCTCCTCCTCCTCCTCCTCCTCCTCCTCCTCCTCCTCCTCCTCCTCCTCCTCCTCCTCCTCCCCCACATCCTCCTTTTCCTTTTCGTTTTCCTCCGTCCCGTCCTCCTCGTCCTCGCAGTCTTCCATCTCCTCCTCCTCATTTTCGTTATCCTCTTCCTCCTCCCCCTCATCCTCCTCATCCCCCTCCTGCTCCTGATCCTCCTCCTGCTCCTCCTCTTCCTCCGCATACTCCAACGACGGCGGCTCCTCCTACATCCTCCCCCTCTTGGGGTATATGGCGGCTCATCCCACCCTTCGTTCTTCTGCATGCTCCCCACTTCCAGAACCTCCATTCCCCTGGGACTCATTTCTGGACGGGATGGTGGGGATACTTTTTTTTTGACTTGCGGCTCCCAGGGCGGCTCCAGAGAGCGGGTCAATCTCGACAGGGGCGCAAAGCGAGACGATTGGCAACGAAGGCACATGGGCCAACGCCGCAATGCGCGTGCGAGGGACAAAACGAACCTCATTAGAGCCGACCCGGGAACGGAAGACAGCAGCAAACTGGAAAAGCCGGCGGAGCGTCGCACTGTAGCGCCAGCCCCCGCAGACTAAGCCTGCGAGAAGGAAAGAACGCTGTGCGGGCAGCACAGAACCCGAGGAAAGGCACCGCCAAACGCGGCGAGGAGGAGCAGAAGGGGAGACAGGCGCAGGAGGCGACGAGGGGAGGGGGAAGGAAGGAAACCTCACTCACAGAGCACCTGAAGTGCTCGAGGACAGGTGCGTCGACCCATGACAGGCGTCGGCAGCCTAGTCGTGAGAGACCCAGCCAGCAACTTCCTTGCCACTGGATGGGGGGAGCGCTGCGTGGTACCACGGCTGCACCAGCTGGTGGGGATACTTTTGTTTTTTTACAGCCGCAGGCGGAAGCGCCAGCGGCGAACAGTCACGGTCGGGCTGCGGCCGCGACTAAATTCCCGAGCGCGCGCGGGGCCGCGGATCTGGCGGCAAGCAGCGGCAACCCAGGGCGTCTGAGAGGCCAGCGGTCGTGCAATCCCAGGGAGCCTGAAAAGTCAGTCACCTGAGACGGTCGTGAAAGCTGCAAATCAGGGAGTCTGAAAGGTCAGCCCTCGGGCGAGCCAGGCGCAGCCAAAATGGCGCGCAGTACGTCCCAGGCCGCGACCGAGTAGAGACGACCGCGTGGTAGGGAGCGGTCCCCGTGCGGGAAAGTCAATCCAGGGAGTCTGACGGGTATGGGCAGACAGTAACTGGTGACGTCGTCCAGCAGGAGAAAGGTTCTGACGGCGCCAGCGAACCGTCGCAGCATCAGAGAACGCATCCACGCAAGGGGAAGCCTAAGCCAGAGCAGTCAAAGGAGACCCAACCACTGCTGAGCGATGCGCCTGCGCGCAGAGGACCAGCGAACTGGTCAGGACGCAGTAGGGGTACACGGGTAGCCACAGTGAGAACCCGAGGTCGCTCGGGAGCTACGTGCACCGAACAACTATGTGACGTAGCGCCAGGCGACTAACTCAACCATGTGGGGGCGCTCGGAAGGACAACAACCGTCGTATACCCAAGACAGCAAGTCCCTCACAGTCACAGAGTCCCAGGAAGTTCCGCACACCTGAATGCGCGGGAGAGCAACGAGGAAGAGCCAGACCGTGCTGGTGGGGATACGCGAAACGTCTAGAAATCATGTATCTCATCATGGAGCTTTCGAAATCCTGGTTTGTCATGTCCGAATGTCAAAGGATAGGAATATTCGCAAACTCTTAGTAAACGTCCTCTCGGTTGGGCATTGTAGGGCGCTGCTTGTGGAGGCAAGGGGGGCCGGTCTACTGGGGTGGTGTAGTCAGATCGATGCTTCGGGGGGTCCGGTGGTCCGGTATACTAGGGTGCCTTCGCGTGCTGTTTCCGATGCTCGGGGTAATGCGGACGCTCGTGCGGTTTAATTTTCGTGGCCACCGAATTGCGAGTCATAATCTTCAGCAGCGACATCATCACCGTGGTCATCGCCATCGCCGTCGTCATCGTTATCGTCGTCGCCATTACCATACTCATTGACATCGTGATCAGTAGCGTCGCTGCGTTATCATCGTCATGACTGATCATCACAATCACCGCAGGCACAGTCAACATGATCAACACGATCCCAAGCATAGCCCATCATCATCGTCGCCCTCTCCGCATCATCACCCTCATCACCACTACCTCCATAATGATTATGGTGTCAGCTTCGTTGATACTTCATGGTCTACGCGTATAAGACAATATGGCGGTTCCACCAAATTTGCCATGCTCGTTGTTTTGTGTCCAGGTCGCTGCTTCTCGTTATCAATGTTGTCTCCACTCCTTGCGTAATCACCCATAACACGGCATAACTTATCATGGTGCTGGCCGCTTGGATCATACCGATATCGCCCCTTGCCGCAATTTTCTTCATAGTGATTTCGTTTGACAAAGCTCTTGCACCACCCTCCGCGCCCGATGCCCGTCGCCGTCACTCGCGCCCTCGAATCCGACATCATGAATTGCACGTGCAATTTCAAGAAGGGGTATCCTGAATATTAAGGCTTTTGCAGTTGAGCGCGGTTTGGAATGTTAGGCTGCAGTTGAAAGGGGGGCCCAGTGCTTGCACGGGGAAGATATTCAGGAATTCCGAATAGACGACCACGAGCGATGATAATGTACCCCCCTTAACCCCCTCTATTATTTTCATCCCCGACCACAGGGTTTATACGCGGGGAAGGCGCGGAGGCCGAACTGCATATCCCACGGAAGCGTTGCGGAGATCGAAAATGCTATCATATCGTGTTGATTCGCAACGTCATCAACAACGTTGAGCATGGCCATGGTGGTCTCACAACCCCAACTTCCGCAATCACGAGCGCGTGGCAGGCCTGTGGGATTCTCGCCAATTCAGTTGCCCGCGCTACGAACGCGCGGCAGGGCCATGGGATTCTCATTTTCTTCACCGTTCCCGAGTCAGGATCGCGCGGCATGGCCATAGGGGCCGATTGGTTTTCATTGTGCATGCGCTTTCTCGAGCAGGCAGCGCGTTGTGGTTAGTTAGTTAAGTCAAGTATTCCTGCAGCGCACCCTCGCGCAGTTCGTGGCCCTTTCCCCTTTCCCCCCCCCCCCCTCCCCCCCCTCTGCCCCCGCAGCTGCCCTGGCCCAAGCTTCGCCCCAGGGGCAGCGATAGGGCGGGATAGGCGTGGCGGGATAGGCATGTATATCCCCCCGCGTCGCTGCCCCTGACTGCGTCGCGAGCCCGAGCGACGGCCCTGCCCGCCGAGCGCGCCGCGGCGGCGAGCGCCCCCGCCGAGGCGCTGAAGAACGCGGCGACCCCGAGCCCGAGCTCGAGCGATATTCTCGAGCGCGTGACCAAGCAGAACGAGAAGATCCTCGAGAAGCTGTCCTACCTAGCCGAGAAGGCCTCCATCGACGAGATGCGCCAGTGCCAGTCGAGCGCCCAAGGCACGGGCGCAGCGCGGATGACGAGCTGCTACTTCACGGCCGAGAGCGCCTTGTGGCCAAGCAGCGCCCAGCAAGCCGCGCTCGAGATGGCGCGACAAAGTTGGCCAAGCAAGAGCATCGAGCACGGCCGCATCTTCATCGAGGAAAACAAGAGGCGGACTGGCCGCGGCGGCGTTCTTCAAGACCTGCGCCGAGAGGGGCCAGCACGCGCGCGACATCTTCGAGAACCGCGGGGGGCCGCCCGAGGACCTCTCCTGGCACATGCCGAGCTTCAGGGCCAAGCTGCAGGAGCCCGCCAAGTAGAGAGACATGGAGCCCGGCGCCGAGCACATCGACGAGCTGACCCACGGCTCCTACACCGAGCGCATCGGGCATGCCCTCCCAGGCATCCCCGCCGAGCTCTTCCACCTCCACGAGCTCGTGCTGCCGCTCAACAAGAAGTTCGAGCCCGTCGAGCACTTGGACGAGCGGCCCCCCGAGGGTGCCGATATGCTCGTCAAAATGATCCCGAGCAGGGACCGAGAGTACGTCAGGTGATGCAGCGAGATCCCCACGGTCCCGATCGCGACCGACGGGGTCGCCCAGGCCACCACCCAAGCAATTATCACGCGGCGCTGGCCCATAAAGGAGACCGCCGACATGGGCTGCGAGCTGCACGAGCAGAGCTTCCAAAACAAGCGCGCCAAGCGGGACTACTCGAAAACCGTCGCGCAGCAGCAGCACGAGCAGATGCTTCTCGATAACAACATCAAGCTGCACTTCGACAAATTTGCGTCAATCCAAGCAGAGCGCGACGAGCCCGCCACGAACAAGCGCGATGACGCGCGGGGCCAGACCAGCACGAAAGCCAAGTCAGAGCCCGCCTCGCCCATGCTCGTGGACGCCTGAGCGCGCGAGCTCCCCGAGCCAAGCGCCCCCTGTTTTTAGCTGCGCGCGCTTGAGCCCCATCTGCTCTTCAAGCTCCAAGAAAGCGCTCGAGCAGGCGCGAGTGGCGTTCCCAGCTGCGGGGCGCTACTCCCCCCCTCTCGCCAAGTGGTCCTAGATCAAGCATCAAGGAATCGAGCGGGCTCGATCCGCTATCCTCGGATCGATGTTCCGAGGCCTTGAGTCTGAGCATATTCGGGCACCTGGGGTCCTAGATCCGAGGGCCGCCAAGCTTGGACTCGAAGATCTCGGGGTCGCGATCCGAGGATCGGCAATCGAGCCCCGGCGATCCTCGATCGTCGCACTGCCGTCGAGCATGCTCGATCCTCCATCCTCGGATCGAGGGTCCGAGATCCTGCGCCCGAGCATCTTCGGGCACCATGGGCCCTGGGGTCGCCAAGCTTGGACTCGAAGATGTCGGGTTTGACGCCCAAGGCTCGGGGGCCGAGCATGAGCGATAGTTGATCGCCCCCGCCGCCGCCCTCGAGCCCACGCTGCCACCGCGCAGGCTTGACCCTCCATCCTCGGATCGAGGGTCCGGGATCGTGGTCTTGAACGTCTGCGAGCACTTCGGATCCTAGACCCGAGGGTCGCCAAAACTTGGGCGGGAAGATCGCGGGCTCGACGCCCGAGGCTCGAGGACCGAGCCTCGTCGATAGTAGATCGCCCCTCTGGTCGTCCTCGGGCCCACTCTGCCACCGAGCAGGCTCGATCCTCCATCCTCGGATCGAGGGTCCGAGATGTTGGTCTTGAGCATCTGCGAGCACCTCGGGCCCTAGATCCGAGGGTCGCCAAGCTTGGACTGGAAGATCTCGGGGTCGACGCCCGAGGCTCGAGGACCGAGCCTAGTTAGTGCTCCTCTGGTCGTCCTCGGGCCCACTCTGCCACCGAGCAGGCTCGATCCTCCATCGTCGGATCGACGATCCGAGATCTTGGTCTGGAGCATCTGCGAGCACCTCGGATCCTAGACCCGAAGATCGCCAAGATCAGACTCCAGGATCTCGGGCCCTCGATCCGAGGGTCGAGGATTGAGCCTCGACACCCGCCGACCACGCGCGCGCACATGCGCGCGCGCACGCGCGCAAACGCACCGACGCACACACACGCACGCGCGCGCGCGCACAAGCACGCATACACACGCACGCACGCACTCGCACTCGCACTCGCACACACGCACACTCACACTCACACACGCACACGCACTCACGCGCACCCGCGCTCCCACACACACATGCACTAACGCGCGCACCCACGCACGAGAACACAAACACGAACAACAGCAGCCACGAGAGCAACAACGAACGGGAGACAAACAGCAGGAACAGCAGGGCATAACAGCACCAAGACAAACAGCAAGGATAACAAACAGCAGATGCACACCCGCACGCTCGCAAAACAACACCCAGACAAGCAAGAAGAGCACGCGGAACAAGACAAACAAGCACAGCAGCAAGACAAACAACACGAACAACAAACAACCATGACCAATTTACAACCATGACCTATTTAGGCTCAACCAAGCCAGCTGAGGACGCAGCACGCCATGGCCGAGACTCAGCACCCCATGGCCGAGTAGGACAGCGACGATCGTCGGTCTGTCGCCGAACGGTCGGACGACGAGAGCGTCGGCGAATGGGCGAAGGGCGACGAGTGGACGAGGGGGGCGGATCCCACCGCGCTGGGTGAGGACGCCAGCAATCCCGACCGAGGACAAGAGCCTCGAGGACAAGAAGCTTGACGACAAAAAGGCCACGCTCGAGGTCAAGCCGGACGGCGTGAAGGTCGACCTGGAGGACAAGAAGGGCTCCCCAAAGCTCGAAAACTAGAAGCTGGATGTCAAGCTCGGCCCTGAGGAGAAGCGCCGGCGCCTCTGCAAGCCCGCGACGACGAGGCAGATCGATGCCTCGCAGGCCTCGGCGCCGAGCCCTGACTCAGCCCTGAGGCGCCTCGCGAGCCGCTGGGAGCTCTGAGCGAGGTGCTTTCGGGCAGAGTGAGGACGAGGTGCTGGGAACTCTGAGCGAGGTGACCCCAGCGTCGAGGGCGCCAGGAAACAAGGAAACAAGAGACAGGTGCCAGAACAACAGAACCACCAATGCAAAGGACACAGCCACACGCAAGCAACACCACGCGCGCAAACAACAGCAGCGGTCACGCAAACAACTGCAACAGCAACCGGCACAACAACAGCACCATCAACAACAGCAGAAGCAACATCAAGCACAACAACAATACCAACAACCCACGCAACCGCAAACCACGACAGCAGCGAAACAACCAAGAACAACACGCGAACGCCAAGGAGCACAAACGGCATGCTAACACTAACAACCTTCGGTAGCAACGTTGGTTCGAGGTTTTCTGTTTCGAGCTAGTGTAACTCTGCAGCGAGACTCATGCGGTCGCGCAGGTGAAGCAGACGAGCTCGTCGAGCCTCTGGGGCCTGCACACCTCGCCGCCCGCGCCCCCGAACTCGCGCGAGAAACTGAGAACCTCGCCGTGCGAGACGGCCGACACTGCTGCGAGCTTCCACGAGCAACTCGAGGCCGCGAGGCTCGAGGCTGAGACGACCGTGCAGGATTCCGCTTCCTTGTATTTCGTCAGCTTTTCCCTTATGTAATAGTCTCTTTCTCTTTTTTACGTTTCGGATCGAAAGTGCCATCGCTTCGCGCTGACTACCGGCAGGTTCGCGCATGCGTTGCCTTCTCTTCCTTATTCCTTTCATGTTGCTTCTCTTCCTTTCTCTTTCTCTTCCATCCGCCCCCCCCCCTCCGCCCCCCGGGGCCGAACTTTTGCATCTCCGTTTGTTATTTTCACCCGCGGGGCCCCGTCGCGCGCCCCCCCCCCCCCCACGCGCCCCTGAAAGAGATTGGATAGCAATTGCTGTTGTACAGAAACTGTTTTTTCCACAAAAGAAAAACGAAGGCCCCGAATCCCACAGAAATCAAATCGATCCCGGGGCAATCCTCTTCTCTCTTCCGCTTTAAACCATTATTATGCCTCGCTTCCTGCCGGCGCCCCCACCAGTGATGTTACAACCAACCCGCGTGGTAGGATTGGGCAATCTTGCTATGCATTGCGCTCGTGCCACTTCGGCCCATCTCGGGGCCTTGCAGCGGGCCTTGCACCCTCGCCGCCCATCCTTACTACGCGAGTCGACTGCAATACTACACGCACCCCCCCCCCCCCCCCCACACACACACACACGCACACACGCACACACACACACACACACACACACACACACACACACACACACACACACACACACACACACACACACACACACACACACACACACACACACACACACACACGCACACGCACACGCACACGCACACGCACACGCACACGCACACGCACACGCACACGCACACGCACACGCACACACACACACACACACACGCACACACGCACACACGCACACACGCACACACGCACACACGCACACGCACACACACACACACACACGCACACGCGCACACACACACACACCGCCCCGCCCCCGCCCCAGGAGCGACTCGCGGCCGCGGCCGCGCGCCGAGAGCTAGCGAGCGCCGAGGGCAAGCCCCTCGCCCCGCACGACTTCGGCCGAGGCGCGACGCGAGGCTTCGGCAAGGGCCGTAGACCCCGCGGCAAGAGCGCGGAGTACACGGGAACGCGCAAACCCCGAGCTGCGCCCACGCTGCGACAAAACCCAACAGCGCAGTCCAAGCTCCAGATCCCCTTCGACTGGAGCAAGCACGCAGACGAGCACAACGTGAATCAGTTCGCCTTCCTGCCGCCTCGAGTGAGAGCCGAGCTGCAGCGCAAGTGGCGCAGGAGACGCGAGAGGGCACGGCCTTCGAGCTGTCATCGAGATGAAGGTTGTCGCGGCGGGGCTCGGCAAGAACGGCCCCCGAGGCCAAGGGCGCGCCCGAGCGAACCTGCGCAGGCGCAGCGGGAGCCAAGGCGCCAGGCTGCCCCGTGAGATCCCTGGTCAAGCCGCAGCCAAGCGCCCGCTCGAGAGCGCCACGCGCCGCCTCGAGTGCCGGTTCAAGCGGGGGCGCGAGCGCGGCCGCGAGGTCCGGGAGAAGACCCTTGTGGCGCGGCTGCGCTACGAGCTGGCCTCCGAGCAGGACAAGCAGCTCCACCAACAGAAGGTCGGCCACAAGAGCAACAACGCCGAGATCCTCAAGAGGGTGACCAAGCGCCTGAGCACCTTCCAGATTAACCAGGCAACCAAGACGGACATGCAGTGGGTGGGCGAAGTCGTCCTCTCGGGGATAAACGCGAGCGGGCGCAAGGGCCGGCGCCGTTCCGACGCGAGGAAGCAGACCCTTAGCAAGGAGAAGGCCAAGCTCACCTAGGCCACGGCGGACAGGTAATATTATTAGTTTTAGTAGTACTTAATCGTAGTAGTGGTAGTACTCACTAATACTAAAAGCAATGGTAATGGGAAATAATTCCTAGTAGTGGTAATTACGAATACTACTCGTAAGTACTACTACTACTACTACTACTACTACTACTACTACTACTACTACTACTACTACTACTACTACTACTACTACGAGTAACTGGTCCAGACGCTGGATCGAGCGCGCCCTGCGCGAGATTCGAGGCGAGGGCCGCCAAACGCGCGACATGCGCCCGCGGCAACCAAAAGTAGGCCAGCGAGACCGACTTGGCCACTACTAGTTACTCTTAATACTACTACTACAACTCGAAACTACTATTACCAAGTACTACGACTATTACTACTACTACTACTACTACTACTACTACTACTACTACTACTACTACTACTACTACTCCCAGGTACTACTATTCGTAAGTCGTATTCTCAAGTGCTACTACTACCAAGTACTCCTACTACCAGGCACTACTAGGCCGCCCCCCCCTTTCTGGGGGGACCCCCGGCGACCACTCTATATGGGGGCGCCATTTCGAAACCAATGGGTGTCCTACACCGAAACGCACAATTTCAAACGCTGCAATCGGAACACCACGCGGTACGCGCCCCTGCGCGCGCGGCCCCCTGTGCACCATCAAGTGCACTCATGCAGACCTTTCACGCCCTGGAGATCTTGCTGTCGCGGCAAAACTTGATCGCGCCCCCCGTGGCCTTGAACGCGTCCTCGACGCCGACCCAACGGCACCGCTGCTAAATGGCGAGTTACAATCAATCGCCAGAAATGCATTAAGTAATATCTATTTCTGAGATGTCCGTCGGCTGGCCCAGCTGCTGCTTTTCCCAGCAGAATGCTTCGCCAGCCCAAGGGCATGGTTTTGCTGCGCTCGTTCCGCGGGTCACCTCTCTGGCGCGCAGATGGGCGAATTGCTCTCTGAGAGCAGAAGTTTGATGTAAGAAACGCAGCAATTGAATCATAGTTGCTGTTGCGTTTGGCCTCAAGCACGTGCCTCGCGCCAGCTCCCTGAGAGGATAGCCCGGGGGCGTGGTGTTGCTACGCTCCTTGCACGATTCGCCTCTCTGGCGCGCAGATGGGGGAATTGCTGCCTGAGAGCAGAAGTTCGACGTTAGAAGCACATCAATTCAAGCACAACTGCTGCTGTGTTTGTCCTCAAGCACGTGCCCCGCGCCAGTTCCCTCAGATGGTCTCCCAAAGGCATGGCGTTGCCACGCTAGTAGCGCGATTCACCTCTCTGGCGCGCAGATGGGCGCATTGCTCTCTGAGAGCAGAAGTTTGATGTTAGAAGCACATCAATTCAACCATAGCTGCTGTTGTGTTTAGCCTCAAGAACGCGCCTCGCGCCAGCTCCCTCAGAGGGTCGCCCCAGGGCATGGCGTTGCCTCGCTCGTGGCACGATTCACCTCTCTGGCGCGCAGATGGGGGGTTTGCTCTCTGAGAGCAGGAATTTGATGTTAGAAGCACACGCCAGTTCAATCATAGCCGTGGCTCCTTTCTGGGCCTCTGGCGGCGCACGCACTCGGAATGGCAGCGAGGGCAAGCGAGGGCCGACGTCAAGCCTGACTCGCTACTGGTGCACAGGCTTTCTCATGTACAGACTTACTCATACTCAGACTTACTCATGCCCGGACGTACTCATGCACTGACTTACTCGCGCCCATACCTACGCATACACAGACTTACTCATACACAGACTTACTCATACTCAGACATCCTAATACTCAGACCTACACATACTCAGACTTACCCAGACACAGACGTACTCATACCCAGACTCGCTCATACACAAACTTACTCATACTGGGACTTACTCATACCCAGACGTACTCATACAGAGACATACTCATACTCAGACCTACACATGCTCAGACCGTCAGGCGAGGCGCTGGTTTCAGCACCCCTGAGGGGGGCCACCAGGGGGCCTGGCGCGGGCCCGTTCGCGGCCAATGTGCGGGGATGTCCCAAGCGGTTCGCTCGTTTTCATGCTCAACACCCTTGGCTTCCAGAGCAGAGTGCGAGGCTGTCTCAGGCGGGGCGTTGATTCCAGCGCCCCTGGGGGGGGGGGGGGGGCGGGGAGGGGGCGCGTCGGACCGAATGCGGCGATGTGGGGCAGGCGGGCGGGAAGAAAGGAAGGACGGAATCATATAGATCAGATGGCAGGAATAATATGCCAATACCCGTTGGGCATTGCGCTCACAGCAGGCGCTGCGCCTCCATGCGCACACTGGGCACTGCGTTTGCGCGGGGAGCATTGGGGCCAAGAAGAACCAGCGATGCGCTGAAGAAAACGGGCGTTGAGCCTGAATCCCACCCCTGGGCATCACGCCCATGCGAAGAGCCTTCCGCCCAGCGTTTAGACACATTGCACCATTTCATCCTAGAGCATTGCGCCCCCCCCCCCCCCCCCTGGATAACAGCAAGAGGATTGCGCCTGCTGTGGATCCTTCGCTATCCTCCTCGTCCTACACAGGCATTGCGCCTTTGACTACACGCTGGGTGTTGCGCCCATGTGAAATTGCATTGCGCCATGGGTGGAACATGGCGCTCCAAATGGGCACGACGTGCTCGGGTAGTTCTCCCGATTCCCAAACCAGAATAACCAGACAAACCAATGACACCACATGGAGAAAATACTAGTATTCACATTGAATAATGGTGAACGAAGCGGGTTCGCGGAGGAAGGGGGGGGGGGGGCGGGGGCGGCCGCTGGGGCGGGGGAACTGCGCCTCTGCTCTGTACCAACGGCCACCAAACACTGTTATGTTCTACAAGTGCTATAACATTCGAAACCGAATGGCCACCAAACACTGCTAGTCTCTATAAGTTTGAAAACATCCACAGTTCCAGCTGCCATTTCAGGCGGGCCCGAATGGTTTCAGGAATGATAGCAATTATAGAATTCATCGAGAATAGCAGCGCGCGGTGGCCATTCGCCTTCGGGAATTAGAACTTCTAGACAACAAACAATGTTTGGCGGCCGCTGATGCAAAGCATGGGGAGCAAGAAGAACGGGGAAGAAGAATGGGGCAAGGAGAGCGGTGCCTCTTGCCCGAAGGATTTGGCGGGGGGCCCCTCGATGGGGGGGCCGGCAACTACCGGGCGCCACTACCAGGTGCTACGACTAGAAACAAGTACTATGGGTAGTAATAGTACCACTACCACTACTACGAACGAGCAACTACCACCACTACTACAACCACGTGGTTCGTGCACCTGGCGGCGAGGGGCGGCTCCGAGGACCTCTGCCTCTTCGCCGGGGGCGCCGAGTACTTCGCCCGGCGCAGGGCCAGCGCGAGCGCGGTCGTCGTCGACGCCGCCGCGCTCTGGCTCAAGCTCCGGGGCGAGGAGCTCGCGCGCGCCCGCGAGAGCGAGGTCTCTGCGCGAGCGAAGTGGGCGCGGAAGGAAGGGCGCAATGCTCAGCGGCAGCTCCTGTTTTATACGAAGACGATTCGCCGTCGGCGTCGCCGCGGCCAGCGCTCATTCGAGACAGAAGGCCGCCTGCCCAACTACGGCCGCCGTTGATTCTGGGCAACAGTTATCGCGGGGCATTGCGCCCATTCTTTCCGCGCGCATTTCGGGCGCCCAAGTGGCGAACGCCGCGGGCGCCAAGATACGCATCGGGAACCTCCGCGAGAAGTTCCGCGAGACGCGCAACGAGCGCGACAAGGCAGCCTTCGAGATGGAGAAAGCCAAGTACTTAGCAGACCACCCCGGCCACAAGGAGCAAGTGGAGCAGGCCTACTCGAGCGCAGGAGACAAGCACAGGATCGCCCTCATCAGCATCTCCGCGGTCGAGAACTGCGTCGACCCGAGCAGGGGGCCGAAGTCCGCCAAGAAGCGCGGCGCCCTTCTTGTCCCCTGCGCAAGGCGCTGCCGAGTCAGCGACGTGAACCGAGGAGGGCACCTGGCGGCGCGACGTCACCTACGAGCGGCGCGATGGCGAGACGGAGCGCGTCCGAGCAGGCGAGCCCCCGGGAGCGCTGCTCAAAAACTGGCGCAACGCTCTGCTCGGGTTCTCCAAGGCGGACCGCGCGAGGGTCTTCGAGGCCATCGACGCGTGGGAACAGCCGAGAGCCAGGGCGGACGAGCTGGTGGCATGCTGGACCATCGACTTCATCGGGCAGGAGCACGGCCAGAGCCTCGCGTTCGCAGGCTGCCCCTCGAGCAAGTGGGCCGAGGCAGTGGCGCTGCGAGCGCGGCTCAAGAATGCCATATACGCGCCCATGGCCCCCGACACCACGAGCTTCTTGCAAGAGCCCGACACCCGCGAGCACAGCCAGCTCAAAGCCAACGTTCGAGAGGCCAAGGCAGAGGCGCACTGGGCCATGGAGCAAGACTGGATCCAGAAGGCCAAGGCCGAGCCCCAGAAGGAGTGCAAGTCCCCGACACACTGGGGGCCCTACGAATGCCTCTACTGCGTCTCCGAGGCCTGCGCCCGCTTCCGCGGGCAGAACAAGGGCGCGGTGCCGCTCCAAAGGCTGCGAGCCAACCAGATGCTCGCGGTCCGGCCGACAGAGCAAGGCGAGCTCAAGGTCGTTACGGGGATGGAGCCGTGGAGCTACTCCATCGAGCCAGGCCGCGGCAACGAAAACAGCCTGGCGAAAGAGCGCCTCGAGGGCACCCAGAGCCGGCCCAAGGGCGCGCAACCCGTGCCCGAGTGGAGCGCCCTCGACGGCGACTGCCTCCACAACGACGACTTGCCGACGGACTACGAGGGCGAGAACCCCTGCCTCCTGGAGCTCCGAACAGGGGACCTCGAGCTCACCCACGAGCAGAAGGAAGTGCTCTAACCGCCAGAGGAGCGGATCAAGGCCATCAAGTTCCCGCGCGCCCTTGAGAACAGGATCAAGCTGAAGCGGACAACCACGCGCAACAACAGGTGGGCGCCCAAGTTCGCGGGCCAGTTCCTGGGCAAGCACGCTCGCAAGTGTCAGCGCGAGAAAGACCAGACTGGCGGCGAGACCTCGCTCGAGCACCTCATCAGAGGCGCTGCCGAAGCGAAGCTCTCACAGGCAGGCCGCCAAAGGCGCGCGCGAGCTTCTCCAAGAAGTTCAAGCAGGAGAAGCAAGCGGACAAGAACGCCACGAAGAAGGACAGGGCCAAGCAGAAAGGCGGCCTCGAGGCTTGCGAGGAGCCCCCCATGGCACGGCAAGGTGGCGCGCGACACCGAGGGCAGCAACTGCGAGGGCAGGCGCGGCAGAGTGCAGGGCGTCTGGCGAGCCCTGGGCACCGAGGACGGGCACCGCCTGCGCGTCCTCGAGGTGGAGACCGCGGCGATCTTCCAGATCTGTTGCAGCGAGGCTGGGAAGGTCGCAGGCACTCGTCAGCTTCCGCCTGCTTCTGCCTGGGGCGGCGGAAGCAAGCGGAAGTTGGCGGGCAGGAAAAGAAAGGAAAGCTGAAGCAGGCGGAAGCAAAGCGAAGGGGAAGCAGGCGGAAGCTAACGAGCGCCTGCGGATCCCGAGCGCCACAGGTCACGATGCAGCAAGACTACAAGTTCCCTTGGCACCAGAGACCCGACTGGCGCCAGACAAGACACGCTTGCCGCACCGCGCTCGCCAAGGAGTGCGCGAACATGAAATGCGAGCAGATCGTCAGAGGCGACGCCATCGAGCTGGGCGCGGTGCGCGCGCTGCTGGGCGGGATCGAGGAGCGCGTGGGCGTCCCCGACAACGTTCTGGTGGCGAGCCCACGGCGGCCGTCGCCTGGGCTCGAGAGGGCCAAGGCGAGGACGCACCCGCCGCCCAGCAGCCAGAGGAGCAGAAACGCTGGGCCGATAGGGTCGACAAGGCCCAGCACGTGCTGGTCTGCGTGCACTCCGAGTCGCCGGCGCACTACGCGCACCTCAAGGTCGGCGGTTAATGCCCCCCCCCCCTCCACCCCCCCAGGGTGCCTCCAGCGTTCCGCTCCGGTTTGGGGCGAATCCTGGAGGCGCCCTGGGCCACCTGGTCTCGAGGATCGACGGGGGCGGCGTCGAGGTGGAGTACCGCGACGCCCTCACGCAGCCGCCCGAAAACGCCAAGCAGGCCCAAAAGGGCCACGTGCGAACTCACGCCTACACCCCACGTTTTCTGAGGGGGGAAAGTGAAGTTTATTTTGCTCGGGAGCTGCCGAGCGAAGTGTGCCCCGCCCTCCTCCTCCTCAGAAATCGTGGGTCGGGTTCGCACGTGGCCTCCCAAGGCCGCCACCAGGATCCTCCGCAAGCTCGGCGCCATTGGCCCTGGCGAGCATTGCCCAGCAACGAACAACAGACGGTACCAACCAGGTTGACGGTTGGAGCTGCGGCTTGTGGGCGAATCGCTGGATCGAGCGTGCCCTGCGCGAGATCCGAGGCGAAGGCCGCCAAAAATGCCAGCAGCCCTCCACACCATGGTCGCACGAGGCAACGAGTTCATCAGTAAACTCAAGGAAGCCAGTGACAACGACATCGCGGTGGCCAAAGCCAAAGAGGCCAAGGCCATGGCCAAAGCCAAACACAAATCCAACCCCTGCAAGGACCCCACGGCGGCCGAGCCGAAGTACGCCACCTACGAGGAGGCTAGCGCCGCCGCCCAGTTTTGCACCAAGTGTCTCCCATGCAAGGACGGCACCAAAGGATGCCGTGTCTGCGTGGGAGAATGGCTCGGAGTCCAGCGCAAGAGGGGTTTCTTGTCCAGACCGGCCAAGGACATTTTCTGCGCTGGCAAAATCAAAGTGCCTGCTTAGCCACGAACCTCGAGATCGCTCGAGTCAGCCTTGTGTCGTGCGACTCTGCGGGCAAACAGCCACGAGCCTCGCGTTCTCTCGAGTCAGCCTTGTGCCGTGCACCTGGTTTAACCTCCTCCTCCTCCTCATCATCATCGTCATCATCATCATCATCATCATCATCATCATCATCACCATCACCATCACCATCACCATCACCATCACCATCACCACCATCATCATCATCATCATCATCATCATCATCATCATCATCATCATCATCATCATCATCATCATAACCAACTTACCTTTCCCGGGAAAATCATTAATTATCGCCGCGGGAACCGCGAACTTTATTATCCCAGGGGGTTTATTATCGCCCGCATTCGGTTATGATTTTTTCAACAGCGCCCGGATGTGAGGGTTCTCGCGCGTCGAGCGCGGCTCCTGATATGATAGCACGTCGGTGAGTTGTTATCCCGCGCCCTGAGGACGCAGAAGGCGGCCGCGAAACGGGGTTAGGCAGTGTGACTTTCAAGTCCCCTGAAGCCACGCGAGATGGGGAGGAGGAGCTTCCGCGGCTGGCAGTCGCGCAGCTCTGGCCCC
This sequence comes from Prorocentrum cordatum, assembly GCA_963575745.1. Taxonomy (NCBI): domain Eukaryota; class Dinophyceae; order Prorocentrales; family Prorocentraceae; genus Prorocentrum; species Prorocentrum cordatum. The sequence goes on from CAUYUJ010006668.1 coordinate 363,770, forward strand.
AGTGGCACCACGGCCTCGGCCACAGGCGACGGCGACGCAGGATGACGACGGTGCAGACGACGACGAAGGCGGCGACGACGACGACGACGGCGACGACGACCACTTCGAAGACCACGACCACGACAGGAAAAACCATGACGGCAACCACGACGGCAGCCACGACGACGGTGACCCCGACGACGACGACAACGGCGACCACGACGACAAAGACGACGACGACGTCGACGACCACGACGACGGCGACGTCGGCCGAGGGGGCGGCGGCGACGGCGAAGAAGACGACGAAGGTGGCGGCAGCGGCGAGGACGGCGACCACGAACGGGGCCGCGACGGCGACCACGACGGCAGCGACGACGGCGATGACGACGATGATGCCTCGCCCGCCAGGGCGCCGACCGCCGCGCTGATGCCGGCGCCGTCGGCGGGGTGCAGCCACAGCCGCACGACGGCCTCCGGCTGGTCCCGGAACTCCAGGCTGAAGGACTCCTCCTCGGGGCGCCGGTGGGCTTCGCTACCACCACCGCGGACCAGGGTCCCCTGGCCCATGGTAGCGCTTTGCTGGGCGTGGCTGGCGCCTCGCAAAGCTGCTGCCATGGGTCAGCCGCCCATGGCCGATGGTTAGAAAGCCTCTTGGAACCCATTATCGCGTCCAATAACGCACAAAACGGACGTAATGCATCCCCCATTGGGCCATTGGGGATCTGTGGAGGCCATTTGGGCACTACTCGGTGCTATGTGAACACTCTGCCGCGCTTCTGTGCGCTATTTGATGCTATTCAATGCTACTCGCCGGTATACATATACATATGTGTATATATAGAGATATAGATATAGATATAGATATAGATATAGATATAGATATAGATATGTGCATAATCAATCAAAGACGAGCGGAAACTTCCGTGGTATACTCTCTAATGGTGGCAATGGAGGAGGAGACCCGCAACACGATGTCCATGAGCGACCCAATTGCCCAGAAGCGCCAGGGTCCAGCGGTAAGCATGCCTGTTGACACCATGCGCGCTACCCCGAGGCCCACCGAGGCCCGCCGAGGCCCGCCGAAGGCCCGCCGACGGACGCCCAGCACGAGCCGAGGGCGAGCCGACGGCGAAAAACCGTTGGTCGTGATGTGCTTCGCAAGGAGAGGAAGTATGCCTATCGAGGCAGTCCAGGCACCCCCAGAACGCCCTCGACGAGGTGCAGCTGCTGGGAAGCATCCCGAAGCGAGAAAACAGCCCAGCCCAATGACAACCTCCACCCCCTCCCACCTCCGACGACGAAAACGACGAAGGGCCGAGGGCGCGTAGAGGCAGCGCCGAGAACGCGCCGAGAGCCGCCGAAAGCCCGCCAATAGGGAGACCAAATGATACCGATACCCGCTACTCCTCGGACCTCGCCTGGGGTGCGGTCTGACCAGAGCTGCGACGCGAATCCAGCCGTGGCGCCGAGGGCCTCCCAGGAGGCCCAAGAGGGCGAAGCACATCATCCCCCTTTTGAGCCGAGGGGACGCCACACGGCCCACCGAACGGCGCGCCGAGGGCCCGCCGAAGGGGCGCCGAGGACACGCCGAGGGCCGCCGAGGCCCACCGAGGGCCCTTCGAGGGCCCGCCGAGGGCGCGCCAAAGGCATGCCGAGGCCTCGAAGCCCAGGCGCCCGCCCTCCCACAGGGGCACGACCTGGAGGGGAAGAAAACGTGGACCTTGACCAAGAGGGAACGCAGAAGCGTCGTGCCGATCTTGGACACCGTAGATCTTGGTCAGCGTCATCTCGTTTCCTGGATCATCCTGGCAAGTCGGCGACGGCCGACATGGACCATGACCAAGGTTGGCACCGACAAGATCCCGCGACATGTTGGTCATGGCCCCCTGTGCTTCTTCCCTCAACGACCAGCGCCCGGGTGCTGCGGCCCTCCGCGCCCAGGGCCAGCTCCAGGGAAGCCTCTGGCGGGGGGCGGCGGCGGGCGCGCTGCTCAGGCCATCGCGGCGCACCGCCGGCCGTCGCCGTCGCCGTCGCCGTCGCCGTCGCCGCAGCCGCCGCCGCCGTCGTCGTTGTCGTGGTCGTCGTCGTCGTCGTCGTCGTCGCCGTCGTCGTCGTCTTCGTCGTCGTCGTCGTCGTCGTCGTCGTCGTCGTCGTCGTCGTCCGCCCGAGCCGCGGCGCTTCGGCCTCCACAAAACTGCTCGCGCCGCGAAAAAAACAATTGGCATAAGGTTGTTCTCGACTTTCGGCCACCAGAGGCCCTCAGCGGGCCGGAGAATCGAAAAGAGGCTCAGGATGAAAAACTGTTCACCGGGAAGGCACGCTGGGGTCTGGGTCCTCATCCTGCACCAGCTTCTGCTCCTGCTCCTGCTCCTGCTCCTGCTCCTGCTCCTGCTCCTCCTCCTCCACCTCCTCCTCCATTGTTCCTGCTATCCCTCTTGAGTATCCTCGCTCCTCCTCCTCCTCCTCCTCCGCCTCCTCCTCTTCTGGTCTGAAGCCTCGTTGTCCCTCCCTTTTTGTCATGCTCGTGCTCCATCCTGATTGTTCGTCCTCCTCTTGCCTCCCTGCTCCCTGTCGTCAACGTCCCTCTTTCTCCGCCTCCTCATTCCTTCTCCATCCCCCTCCTCTCACTCCGTCCCTTGTCCATCCTTGCAGGGGCAGTGAAACAACTAAATCCTCCTCGTCACAAAACCAAACATGTCGTTAGGGCGCATTGGGCGCTTCGACTGAGTCGTCTTCACCGCAATTGATCATGAAGCTTGAAACGTCCAATCGTTACAGAGTTGCATGACGGGCCATTTTCAAACTGTGGTGTTCGCCTTAGCGCCGCGCGCATTCGTCCTCCTGAAATCTCCAAATTATAGAATAGAGGATAAGCCGTCGTAGTTCCAAATGTGGCACTCGCCCTCGCGTCACATGCATGTCATTTAGCCCCTTTGAATTTCCATGTGTCGCGAGAATCTCCGTAGAACTGTGGCGAACACTTGCGACCTCACATGTGTAGATCCGATCACAATAAGAAGTGTGCAACAGCTGGGAGAACTGATGGCGAGCCGTTTTTTTTTTTACCAGGCCTCTGATGGGCACTGCCTTGACATTGATGGCCCTACCATTTCGCACTCCACATCGCTAGAAGGTGAAGGGCGGTCCTTTTCAAAACAGGGCTCGCGCCAACATATCTGGCCATGCCGATTTCTTCATCAAGGCGGACCTTCCAATCCTGAGGGGGGAACGTGTGGGGGATTTGGGGGAGACAGAGTGCGCTGCATCATCGCGGACAGGGAGATCGTTAGGAGGACTGGCTCAGCGTGGGGAGGGGAACATCGACCTTGAATCGGCGATACATCGCCGATAGATCGGCTCCGCACGCTCCAAGGCGAGGTGGGCTACCGGGCCCCCATGGAAAGGCGATTGGGGGCCGTTGCGTCCGCCCCTGAGCCTACCCCACCCTCCCTCAACGTTGCCCCTGAAGGGTGCGCTGCACCATCGCCGAGACCTCGTCGGTTTACTGCTTGGTCCTCACCACCCTCCGTCCTCGCGCCGAATGCCGGCCTGGAGGGCGTGGCGGGCGTGGCGGACCCTCGATACCCGTCAGACATTTCAGTATCTCATGGGCGCCAGACCGTACACCACTCATGAATGCAATAAGAGCCAACAACACCAAAACTCCACGGAATTCAATTCTGAAAGGCCCAGCCTCCCCGAGCTCGTTGCACTCCGTTTCGCTGGGCGTTCTCTGCGGGCGCGCCCTGAACAGGGGGGGCACCAGCTCGAGGGGGCGGCCAGAACCCCTAGCTGGTGGTTATGGTTCTCTCTTTTCTTGTGAACCACTGGCGGGCTCGGCTACGCAGGGTGGGCTCAGCCCGCGGTCACGTCTTTGCGTCTCCCTTCCCCCCTACATCCCTCACCCTGAACTCCTCCGCCTGTAAACTTCTCCACCTCCTCCTCGCGCACCCCGTGCGGTGTCGAGGAAGTGCCACGCCTGCCACGCTCTGCGGGGCCGCAACGGATAGGGAGACCACCCCCAGCGCACCCCCTGTGGTGTCGAGGACGTGCCGCGCCTTCCACGCTTTGCGAAGCCGCAACGGACAGGGAGACCACCCCCAGCGCACCCCCTGTGGTGTCGAGGAAATGCCGCGCCTGCCGCGCTTTGCGAATTCGCAACGGATAGGGAGACCACCCCCAGCGCACCCCCTGTGGTGTCGAGGAAGTGCCACGCCTGCCACGCTTTGCGGGGCCGCAACGGATAGGGAAACCACCCCCAGCGCACCCCTGGTGGCGTCGAGGAAGTGCCACGCCTGCCACGCATTGCGAGGCCGCGACGGATAGGGAAACCACCCCCAGCGCACACCCTGCGGTGTCGAGGAACTGCCACGCCTGCCACGGTTTGCGACGCCGCAACGGATAGGGAGACCACCCCCAGCGCACCCCCTGTGGTGTCGAGGAAGTGCCGCGCCTGCCACGCTTTGCGAGGCCGCAACGGACAGGGAGACCACCCCCAGCGCACCCCTGTGGTGTCGAGGAAGTGCCACGCCTGCCACGCTTTGCGAGGCCGCAACGGATAGGGATACAACCCACAGCGCACCCCCTGTGGTGTCGAGAAGATGCCACGCCTGGTACGCGTGGACGACTGGGGCGTGCTGTGCTGTGCTGGTCTGCGCTGCGGTCTGCTGTGCGTTGCTGTGCTGTGCGGTGCTGTGCTATGCTGTGAGTGTGTGCGGTGTGCTGTGTTTGCGTGAGTGAGTGTGTGTATGTGTATATGTGAGTATGTGTATGTGTGTGCTGCGCTGTGCTGTGCTGCGCTGTGCGCTGTGTGTGCGTGTGGTAGTGTGTTCGTCTGTTTGTGTGTATGTGTGTATGCGTGTAGTATGTGCGCCTTGATGCGCCGCGCCGCGCTGCGCCGTTGGCGAGGGGGGGGGGGGGGGGGGGGGGAAGAGGACGGGGGGGGGGGGGAGAGGTGAGTCGCGGGCGCGGCGCGCTAAGGAGGAAACGCGGGCGCGCCGCGGCAGAGAAGACAACTGAAGACCCACCAAGCAGGCGGGGGAAAACACTGATATAAAAAAGTTCGCCCTGGGCGGGGAGGGGGCAGGAAGTAGCGGGAAGAGACGGAGACAAATGAAAGAAGGGGAAGGAAAGGAAGAAGAGGAAAACCAAAGGACAAGACGCGAAAGGAAAGGAATATGCGAAACATACAAGAAAAGGAAGAGAATAATCATGAAAGGGCAACGAGCTGAAGGGATGAAAGGAAGAGAAATCCTGCTTGGCCGTCTCAGCCTCGAGCCTCGCGGCCTCGAGCTGCTTAGAGAAGCTCGTGGCGGAAGTCGGCCGCCTCGCAAAGCGAGGCTCTCAGCTTCCCGCGCGAGCTCGGGGCCGCGGGCGGCGATGTCTGCGGCCCCAGAGGCTTGACAAGCTCGTTAGCTTCGTCGGCGCGACCATCGGGGTCTCGCTGCGAAGCTGCAGTAGCTCGAAACAGAAAACATCGAGCCAACGTGGCAACGGAAAGTTGATCGTGTCAGCTTGTCGTTGGTGCTCCTTGGTGTTCGCTTGGTGTTATTGATTGTGCCGCTGCTGTTGTGGTTTGTTGTTTCTTATGTTGTGCTTGCTGTTGTGTATGCTGTTGTTCGTGGTGCTGTTGTGCTTGATGTTGTTGCTGCTGTTGGGTGGTGTTGTTGGTGTTGTCGTTGGTGTTGCTGTTGTGTTTTGCTCTTGCTTATGCTGATGTTGGTGGTTATGTTGTTGTGCTGGTTGCGGTTGCAGTTGTTTGCTTGACCACTGCTGTTGTTTGCGCGTGTTGTGTTGCGCGCGTAAGCGTGTGTTATTTGTGCTGGCGGTTCTGTTGCTCTGGCACCTGTCTCTTGTTTTTGCCCTATTCTGGCGTCCTCGAGCCTGGGGGGGACCTCGCTGAGAGTTCCCAGCACCTCGTCCCCACTCTGCCCGAAAGCACCTCGCTCTCCCAGCGGTTCGCGAGGCGCCTCTGGGCTGAGTCGGCATCCGGGCCGAGGCCTGCGAGGCATCGCGCTGCCTCGCCGTTGCGGGCTCGCAGAGGCGCCCGCGCTCGTTGTTGTCGAGCTTCTTGTCCTCGAACGCGGCCTTCGCGTCGTCTGGCTTCTCGACCTTGGGCGCGGCCTTCTTGTCGCCAGGCTTCGTCCTTGAGGCTCTTGCCCCTGGGTTTGCTGGCGCCCCCCCACAGCGCGGCGGGTTCCGTCTCGCTCGTCCACTCGTCGCCCTTCGCCCACTCGCCGACAGGCCGGCGATCGTCGCTGTCCGACTCGGCCATGGAGGGCTGCGTCTAGGCCATGGTGCGCTGCGTCCTCAGCCCGCTTGGGATGCTTATGCCTAAGTTGGCCACGGTGGCGTGTTGTTCGCGTTGTTTGTTTTGCTGCTGTTCTTGTGTGTATTGTTGCTTTGGTTGGCTTTGTTTGTCTTGCTGCTGATTGCGGGCGCGCGGGTGTAAAGCTGTTGCTTGTTATCCCTGCTGTTTGTCGTGGTGCTTGTCTGCCCTGCTGTTGCTGCAGGCTTGCTGTGTGCTGGTGCTGCCGTGGCTGCGGTTGTTTGTGTTTGTGTTCTTGTGTGTGTGTGAGTGCGTGTGAATGTTTGTGAGTGTGTGTGTGTGTGTGCGTGGGTGTGTGTGGGTGTGTGCGCGTGTGCGCGCGTGTGCGCGCGCGTGCGCGTGCGCGTGCGTGTGTGTGTGTGTGTGTGTGCGTGTGTGCGCGTGTGTGCGCGCGTTGGTGCGCGCGTGTGCGCTGGCGCGTTTGCGCGCGCTTGTCTGCGCGCGCGCGTCGAGGCTCAACCCTCGACCCTCGGATCGACGACCCGAGGTCCTGGAGCCCAAGCACGGCGATTCTCGGGTCTACGATCCGAGGCGCTCGCAGATACTCATGGCCAAGATCTCGGGCCCTCGATCCGGGGATGGAGGATCGAGCCTGCTCGGTGGCAGCGCGGGCCCGAGAACGACCAGAGAAGCACTGGGCTCGGCCCTCGGGCCTCGGATGTCGAACCCGAAATCTTCGAGCCCCAGCTTGGCGATCATCGGGTCTTGGATCCGAGATGCTCGCAGATGCTCAAGGCCAAGATCTCGGACACTCGATCCGAGGATGGAGGATCGAGCCTGCTCAGTGGCGGCGTGGGCCCGAGGGCGACCAGAGAAGCACTGGGCTCACCCCTCGAGCCTCGGACGTCGACCCCGAGATCTTCAAGTCCAAGCTTGGCGACCCTCGGATCTAGGATCCGAGGTGCTCGCACGCGCTCAAAGCAAAGATCTCGGACCCTCGATCCGAGGATGTAGGGTCGGGCCTGCTCGGCGGCAGCGCGGGCTCGAGGACAGCGAGAAGAGCGATGTACTATCGCCGAGGCTCGGCCCTCGAGCCTCGGACGTCGACCCCGAGATCTCCCAGCCCAAGCTTGGCGACCCTCGGATCTAGGAGCCGAGGTGCTTGCAAATTCAAGACCAAGATCTCGGGCCCTCGATCCGAGGATGGAGGGCGGAGCCTGCTTGGCGGCAGCGCGGGCTCGAGGACGGCGGCGAGGGCGATCTGCCATCGCCCACGCTCGGCCCTCGAGTCTCGGCGTCGAACCCGAGATCTTCGAATCCAAGCTTGGCGACCCCCGGATCTAGGACCCGAGGTGCCCGAATATGCTCGGACTCAAGATCTCGGATCATCGATCCGAGGGTGCAAGATCGAGGCCGCTTGCTTCCTCGATGGTTGATCGAGGGGGGAGTAGCGCCCCGCAGCCTGGAACGCCACTCGCGCCTGCTCGAGCGCTCTCTTGGAGCTTGAAAAGCAGATGGGGCTCGAGCGCGCGCCTCGAAGCGGCACCTCGCAGCGGAAAACATGGGGCGCTTGGCTCGGAGAGCTCGCGCGCCCAGGCGCCCACAAGCATGAGCGAGGCGGGGTCTGACTCGGCCTTCGCGTCGGCCTGGCCCCTCTCATGTCGCGCCTGTTCAGCTTGTCGGACTCCGCCTGGATCGACGCATACTTCTCGAAGTGCATCTTGATGTGGTTATCGATCAGTACCATCTCGTGCTTCTGCTGCTTGACGGTTTTCGAGTAATCCAGCTTGGCGCGCTCGTCTGGAGAGCGGTGCTCGTGCAGCTCGTAGCTCATGTCCGCGGTTTTCTTAATGTTCCAAGACCACCTGATGACGGCTAGGGTCGTAGCCATGGCGACCCCGTCGTTTGACGTCGAGACCATGGAGGCCGCGTTGCACCACTTGATTCAACCTCGGGCCCTGCGCGGGATCACGTTGAAGAGCCTCCCGGCACTCTCGGCGGGCATCTCGCGCAAGTGCTCGACGGGCTCGAACTTCTTGTTGATCGGCCGCACTAGCCCGTGGAGGTTGAGGAGCTCGGCGGGGATGCTTGGGAGGGCTGGCCTGATGCGCTCGGCGTAGGAGCCGTAGGACAGCTTCTCGAGTTTCTCGGCGCCGAGCTCCATGTCTCTTCTTGCGAGCTCCTCCAGCCTGGCTTTGAAGCTCGGCATGAGCCGGAAGAGGTCCTCGGGCGGCTCTCCTCGACAGAGCGGTGCTTCCTCGTGTGTAGCCCAGAGCCAGGTCGTCGTCTGAATACCCAAACCCAACGTCGGAGTCAGCCAGCTCGCGGTGGAGCGCGCAGATGGAGCACTTGGCGTTGGCCAAGTTTGCGACGTGTGCCGCGGAAGCGATCCGCTCCAGGACGATCGCGGGCGCTTCCAGCATGAAATCATGCTTCTCCAAGTCCTTCCAGGTCTGCGGGCAGTTGGCGTCATGAATTATGAATTGCCAAAGCATCGGTGATGCAAAACCAGCCCTTGACCCTCATCTACTACGACCCAGTTTGGAAATCCTGGCTCTTTGACTCTGCTGGCCGATCTGCCCCCCTAGGTCGGGATTTATTCATCCAGGGCGCCGCGCCCCCCACTCCAATGCTAATGGGATCGCCTCCTCCTCCCCCGCGCCGCTAAATGGGTGCGTCTGTGAGCATCGCGAAGGCCTCGCGAAGGGGATCACCCTCGTCGACCCGCTATGGTCGTGGCCATGTGAACGTTGCGTGGTCGAGGGTAGACGTCATCGTCGTCGTCGTCCTCGTCGTGATCGTGGTCGTGATCGTCGCCGTCGTTGTCGTCGTCAGGTTCGTCGTCGTCGTCGACGTCGTCTTCAGTCGGCGTCGGCGTCGGCGTCGGCGTCGCCGGCGTCGCTAGCGTCGTCGTCTCGAGGCGCCTTCGCTCGGCGTCGTCGTCATCGTCGTCGTCGGCGGCGGCGTCGCCGCCACCGTCGTCGTCGTCGTCGTCGCCGTCGCCGGCGTCGCTAGCGTCGTCGTCGTCGAAGCGTCTTCCATCGGCGTCGTCGTCATCGTCGTCGTCGGCGGCGTCGCCGCCACCGTCGTCGTCGTCGTCGCCGTCGCCGTCGCCGTCGCCGTCGTTGTCGTCGTCCCCCTCGTCGTCGTCATCCTCGTCGTCATCGTCGACGCCGCCCACAGTCACATCTGGGAGGGGAGCGTGGGCTGGTGGGACCCTGGGACGCGTCCTATCTGGGGGGGGGGCCTGTGTACCTCCGATCGGAGATAATGTAGCGTAGCCCCCCGTAGTCGCGGGTAAGAGAGAGGGGTTGGTGGGGATGTCTTTAGTCTGCGAGGCACTGACGAAGCCCGCCGCAGGCGCCTAATTTCTACTGGTTATACACAAAGGGCCCACTGCAGGCGCTGATTTCTGATTGAAACAATGTGGGTGGGTCGCGGGTGGGTCGCGGGTGGGTCGCGGGTGGGTCGCGGGTGGGTCGCGGGCGGGTCGCGGGTGGGTCGCGGGTGGGTCGCGGATGGGTCGCGGCTGGGTCGCGGGCGGGTCGCAGGGTGGGTCGAGGCTGGGTCGCGGGTGGGTCGTGAGGTGGGTCGCGGATGGGTCTCGGGCTGGGTCGCTGTGGGGGCGATGCCAAACAACAACAACAGCAACAGCAACAGCAACACCACCACCACCACCAACAACAACAACAATAACGACACCAACAATAACGACACCAACAACCACTCCAGCAACAACAACAACAACAACAACAACAATTACTAGCACGTGGGGACACACCGTTCTCACCAGTGCCAGGGTTTTCATAGGAGGCGGGCAATACCCCCACTTTGTGGGGGGGCCGGTTCAAGCTCTACCAAATTTCCAAACGACTCTTCGCCACCACCCACACCCAGCTTCCCGCCCTATGACGTTCGGACACTTCACTTCGTGGCATGCGGACGACCGTGGCTACTATTCAGGGCCCCGCGGCCGACGACGACGGCGTGCGCGCGCGAAGAAAAAACGAATGTGTCCCGCATGGTATTATTTGACAGGGATGATGGCCCTGGCAGGTGCGCAACCGTTGTTGCAGAAGTTCGAAAAAGTTGCTCGCAAAAGCCCGTTTGACAGAAATGATTAAAAAGTGTTGGGTTTCCTACGAATCCGCAAGAGCGCGCGGGATGAAATTTTGACATTTTTTTTGAAAAACCATTGGTTTTTTGATGTTTTTATGTTAAAATCGCTACGAAAACTAAGGTTTTGGAAGGATTTCGTCTTGCGCGCGCGAATGTCCACTTTACCTTATTTTTTGCAAGGGATTCTTGAAGTTTGGCTATGTTAGAACAAGAAATGTCCACTTTAGCTTATTTTTTGCAAGGGAAAACCGATCGTAACAACACAACCGGATCCGGACCAACCCGTTTTGCCTGAGACTTCCTCACGAAAATGATGAAAATGAGGCTGCGGCCTAGGCGCGGCGGGGGGGTCGTGCACCAGGGGCCCCAACAATAATTATTCTTTAGAAGTAATAATGTTCAACAACAACAACAACAACAACAACAATTACTAGCACGTGGGGACACTCCGTTCTCACCAGTGCCAGGGTTTTCATAGGAGGCGGGCAATACCCCCACTTTGTGGGGGGGCCGGTTCAAGCTCTACCAAATTTCCAAACGACTCTTCGCCACCACCCACACCCAGCTTCCCGCCCTATGACGTTCGGACACTTCACTTCGTGGCATGCGGACGACCGTGGCTACTATTCAGGGCCCCGCGGCCGACGACGACGGCGTGCGCGCGCGAAGAAAAAACGAATGTGTCCCGCATGGTATTATTTGACAGGGATGATGGCCCTGGCAGGTGCGCAACCGTTGTCGCAGAAGTTCGAAAAAGTTGCTCGCAAAAGCCCGTTTGACAGAAATGTTTAAAAAGTGTTGGGTTTCCTACGAATCCGCAAGAGCGCGCGGGATGAGATTTTGACATTTTTTGTTGAAAAACCATTGGTTTTTTGATGTTTTTATGTTAAAATCGCTGCGAACACTAAGGTTTTGGAAGGATTTCGTCTTGCGCGCGCGAATGTCCACTTTACCTTATTTTTTGCAAGGGATTCTTGAAATTTGATTATATTAGAACAAGAAATGTCATTTTCTATTGTTTCTTGCAAGGGAAAGCGGATTACAACAAAACAACCGGATCCTGTACACACCCTCTTTTCTGAGGCTTCCTCACGAAAATGATGAAAATGTAGCTGCGGCCTAGGCGGCGCAGGGGGGGCGCGCACCAGGGGGCCCAACAATAATTATTCTTTAGAATAAATAATGTTCAACAGCAACAGCAACAGCAACAACGACAACAACAACAACAGCAGCAACAACAACAACAACAACTCCAACAGCAGACACAACAACACAAACAAACAAACACTCAAACAAACATTCAAGCAAACGAACAACAACCAAACAAGCAACCAACAACAGCAACAGCAACACCAACATCCATTCCAACAACAAATACAACAGCAGTTCCAACAACCATAGCAGACTCAATAATAAAAACAAACAAACACACAACACATACACCAACAGACAAACATATGAACGAACAGCAGCAACAATAATCCGCATCGCGGAATCCCACTTCAACCACGCACCGAGGGACAGCGAATGACCGTTCGGCCCCCTCACTTTGATGATGTCCCTCTCGGGTTTCGCGGGGCCTAGCCCCACCTAGGGGAGTGGCCTGGTGGGGCTGCGATACCGTGTCCCAGTGGGGGTTGGGATCGGTAAAACGATGCTGATCACCGAGGCGGGGATCGCGCTCAGGACGCATCGACGATTCGAGCTGATCCGAGCCTCCAAGGCGCCTCAGATCACCCCGCTTCGCCACCTCCCATTCTGAGAGGCACCGTTACTGGGGGACAGGCTCTGCAGGGGGGCCAACATCTAATCGGAATCGGCGATGCATCGCCCATAGGGCGGCGATAGGCCCCCAAAGCGAATCCGCAGGATCCTGGGCGGGGTGGGCTGTCTGGTCCCTATCGAGAATCATTGGGCGATAAGGAGTCGATGTGACCCCCCCTGAGCCTATTCCCCCTCGGTACTGGTCGCCTGGCCTTCAAGGCTATAGCTCGGCTCCCTGGCAGCCATTCGGGACGATCCGAGCACCTCGGAACACTCCCGGCGAGGCGCAGCTGCTGGAACGCACCCCGAGGCTACAAAAGCCACCGGGAACATGCGAGCACATAGGAAAGCCTCCTCGAAGCTCGATTGCTCGTGCGCTGAGCCGCCCGTCCCATCTCAACGTTTCAGCTGGCACTGCCCGCCGACCCTCCCTGCTCTGCTTCCCCGAGCCTGGGTAGCGCCGCCGACGCCCGGGTTGCTCGCCCGCAGGTCCTTCACGGGAAGGGCAGCGCTCAGGACGAGGCCCGCCGACGCCGTCGGACGTGGTCGTCGTCGTCGGCGGGGGCTGCTCGCCCTGGGCGTCGTCGTCGTCGAAGGCTGCCGTTCGGCCGTCGTCGGCTGCTCAACCAGGGCGGCGCGGTCGTCCTCGGTCGTCGTCGTTCTCCTCGGTGGTCCTCGGTGGTCCTCGTTGTCGGTCGATCGCCTCGTGCGCCGTCGTCGGTTGCTCTACCTGGGCGCCGTCGAGCCGAAAATGCTCGGGGCGAGCAGACGATGGCTCCAACGATCGAGGACGGTGCCCACGTCGTGGCGTCCTCGGTCGCCATGGCCCTCGTCGCCGGCTACTCGCCCTGGGCATCGTCGTCGTCGTCGTCATCGCCGCCGCCGGAATCGTCGTCGCCGCCATCGCCAGATGCTCGCCCTCGGCGTCGGCGTCGCCGCCGCCGCTACGAAGACAATGGGGGCACAGTCGATTTCAAAAAGACATCAATAGCGCTGCTCCGTGGACCTCTTGCAAGGTCCGCCCAGACCACGATCCCCCAGGCGAATCGATAGGAATGTAAACGAGGCAAGGGCGTCGGCATCGAGATCGGCATCTAACTACACCTCAAAATCCACTAGAAAAACCGGACCTCTCCGGGGGTCTCTGATGCCGGCTCGTCATCCCGACTGAATTTCTGACGGCCCCAGGGCACGGCAAGGGCCTCTAGACTTAGGATGCGAACGACCGACTATGAATACATACGTATATGCAATGGGTATGTGAACACATGTGTATCTCCATGTATATATGCGTGAATAAAAATTAGGAATCCCACCAGCCCTCTGGGCGTCGGTGGTTAGGGTTTTTCCTCTTCCACCCCTCCCTCTTCCCCTTCGGGGAGGGGTTTACCCCTCCCCCTACCCCCTCCCCACTGACCTGGACAGGAGGGGCGGGGAGCGGTCAGAGCGTCCAAAACGGCCTCGGCGAGTAAGCCAAAATCATTGATTTTTCTATGGTTTTGGCCCCATTTTGGCCTTCTGAGGGGGCAGCGCTAATTAGAGCTCCCCTCTTCTTTGATCGATTTCCTCTACGATGGCCGCAGGAGGCCCCCAGGATGCCCCAAGAGGCCGCAGGATGGCCCCAACATGGCCCCAAGAGGCCCCCCAAGAGGCCCCCAGGAGGCCCCCAAAAAACCCCCAAGAGGCCCCAAGAGACCCCCCACAGGCACCCAAGGTGCTCCCAGAGGCCTTTTTACTATGGTTTGGGCTCCATTTTGGCCTCCTGAGGGGGCAACGATGGCCCCAAGAAGCGCCCAGGAGGCCCCCAAAGGCCCCAAGATGGCCCCAAGAGGCCCCAAGAGGCCCCCAGGAGGCCGCAAAGAGGATCCCGAACGGCCCACAGACGCCCCCCCGAGGCACCCACGACGCCGAAAAGCCCCTCAGGACGACCCTCTACTCGCCTGGGCGTCGTTTCTGGACGGGCTGGTGGGGATACGCGAAGCGTCTAGAATTTAGGTGATTCTAGAAACGTGTATGCGTGTATGCATGTGTTGCACATGTACATACCGTATCTATGCATGTATCTGCATAGTCTTGGAAAAAGTGAACACGCATACATACAGTTGGTGTCCGAAGTCGCCTTGAGGATTTGTATTCGCGACAATCCTGGGCTATCCTTGGGCAGTCTTGCAACTCCCTCCAGGACCATTTGAGCCTCCGAGGCCATCTTGGAGCCACGCGTTGGCGACAAATGGGAACTCCAGAAAAGAAACGAAGTTGGGATTCCATTTGGTTGTTGACTGATTTGGCCCCCTTGGAAGTCATGTGCGGACACTCTGGCAGCAACTTGGGGCCTCTTGTGCTGCTGGACACTTTATGGGGCAGCCTGGGGGCCTTCCGGGACAGTCGTTTGGCCCTCTTGGAACTTCTACACAGCCTCGGGAGCCTCCCGTGGGAGCTCGGGGCGAGCACCGGGGAGGCCCCTGGAAGAGGCGTTGGGCACCCTGGGTGCCCCGTGTGTGCTGCGTCCTGGGGCCCCCAGTGTCGGGCTTCCGGGAATTATATGAACCCAGGGGCCGCCAGGATCTTAATTTAAGAACGTGGTGTTCGTTCTTATTTTGTTTTAGCATAACATGTTAATTTAGAAGGTTTTCGCCATATTCGATCGTTTCCATGCGCTGTAGCTATCGAATACTGCGCGCGACGCCGTCCAACGCTCAGCGCGAGGATCTCGCGAATTCCTCAGGGGCCAGAGGGCGTGCCAACATTTCTCAGGCAGCCAAGGAGATAGCTGCCCGACGCGCGCAATGATCTGCAGGGCAAGCCTTCATGGCCGCTTGTTTGGGCCAGCTGGGGCCGCCCGATTGGCCCCTCATGAATTCTGAAGAAACGAAATCCTCGCATTGAACGTGGAACGGCGCCGCGCGCAACAATCGGTATATAGAGACCTAGTGAAGATGCCCAAACACTTCACAACAATCCAATTATGGGCCCCATCCATCCATCGGATCGGAGGCGCCGCAGAAGGAGGAGGAGGAGGGGAAGGAGGGGGGGAGGAGGACGAGGAGGAGGAGGAGGAGGAGGAGGAGGAGGACCAGTGTCACCAACGATGCTGAAAATACCCCCACTTCAAATTCCCTCTCCCACATGCCCCTGCAACGGTTCATTTCCATTGAGGGAGCTGCTTCTTCGGACGACAACTGTCTGAAGACCCTGAAACATGCCAGAACCTTTGTCTTCGGGGTTGCAACGTCACGGGTCAACCTGACTGCTGCGTCTTGGCAATTCTGAATCGTGCCAGGCGTTTTCGATCATCACGGTGCGTTCTTCCACTCCCCCACCATCGCGCCCACGCTGCCCTCGTGAATATTTCAAAGGCGCTGCAACGGAGCGGGATCATGCAAAGGCGCTGCACTCCACTTCCGAGCTGCACAAGCGCGGGCAAAGGCTTGCGAGTGACGTGCGTTGGCGTGTGACGTGCGTCGGAAATTCATCGCGTGCGTGCGTGCGACGTGCGTTGGCGGGCTGACAGTTACAACTATATGATGCAATATCGTGCGTGCACGGTGCGTCGTCTAGCACGTCTGAGCTATGAGTGCTGCCATAGCGTCGCAAAAAGCAGGGGGGTACTCTTTGGATGCGGCCTGGTCTTTGGTCTTGTTGACCCAAGCTCCATGCCTCCACCCCGTGCATACATCCTTGTCGGAATTAACGCGTTTGGACGAGCGTGGGCCCAACTTCGTTAGAGGGGCATGCGAGCCTGAAGCAGCGAGGGAACGGGAAGCATCTCTCTTGGACGCACCTATGCACACGCGAGCAGCCGACAACGAGTGCGTCGTAAAAACCGCGAGTGGCTTCAAACTGCTCCAGCCGAAATACGCGAGGTAGGTTGCCAGCTTGCCCGCGCTAATGAGGTTCAGGCTTGCCTGCCAGGAGCGGCGGCTTCGACGGGGGCGGGCAGGATGGGAGAACGGGCTGAGGTGGGGCGCAGAAGGAACGGGCGGAGAGGGGTAGGGAGAGAGATTGGGGGAGAGAGCAATAGGGAGAAAGAAACAGCGAGAGAGAACGAGGGAGATGGGGAACCGACATTGCCAGAAGGGCAGAGTACAACATCACGGGGGCACCAGGGGCGGGCGGGGCGCCGATGCTTGAAAGGGGGCGACGCGAAACATTGCAGCATTTCCCAGCCATGATACCGATGGGGGACACATGTACATGCGTCCCCCAGCGGTATCGCGCTGATCGTCGGGCCACTTGGCGCAGTCACGGCGCCCGCGGCAGGCTCTCGGCCAGGCGCGGCTGACGGTGAAATCTCACCAGCCCTCTGGGCGTAGGTGGTTTAGGGTGCTTCCTCTTCCACCCCTCCTTCTTCCCCTTCGGGGGGGGGGGGAGGGGGGGCCTCCCCCTGCCCCCGCGCCCTTATACCTGGGCGCTGTTACTAGGGTGGTGGCCACATTTTGGCTCCATTTGGGCATCCGGTTTGACCTCCTTGGTTTTGGCCGCAGGTTTGATCGATCTCCTCCAAAATGGCCAAGCAGCGACCAGGAGGCACCCGTGCAGAGATCCCGAGATGGCCCCAAGATAACCCCAAGAGACCTCCAAGAGGCTCCCACGAGGATCCCAAGCGGCACCAAAAGACCCACCCAATTCACCCAAGACGCCGAGGAGCCCCCCCCCCACCACCACCACCACCACCACCACCACCACCACCACCACCACCACCACCACCACCACCACCACCACCACCACCACCACCACCACCCACCCACGACCGCCCAGAGACCCCCAAACCGTCCTAAGACGCTCAAGAGATGCACCAATGGGGCTCCGAGGAGCATCCAGGAGACCTCTGGCCCTTTTGCTTGCTCTCCTCCTCCTCATTCCTCCCCCTGTCCATTCTCGCCCTCGTCCTCCCCCTCCGCCTCCTCCTCATCATCGTCTCATGTGCCCCCCCCTTCTCCCTACTCCCTAATTCATCCATCCAACTTTCTCATTCCCCCCCTCTCTCCTTCACGCGGCTCGGCCGCCCCCCCCCTTTCCTCCTGCGCTTCCCTGATCGCCCCTCATCTCACCTTGGCGTCGATTCTGGATGGGCTGGCGGGGGCGCGCGAAGCGTCTAGAACTCCACGAGGGGGGGGGGGGGGCGGGCGGGGGCGAGGAGTTGAACGGGTAGATGACTCGCAGACAAGACAGGGAGCATTGTCGAGCAGCAGAGAAACGTGCATTTGGCAGTGCTCAAGGAAGGGTCGCCACCCAGTGCCCCGCCCCATTCGCGAGAATGCGGCGGGCCCGAACCAGCGCTGCAACGATTGGACTATCCTGCACCACCCGCGCCCACCCTCAGCAGGTAGCACACGTCGCCCGCCCCTTCCGATCGATCCCCCTCTTCGCTGGAGCAAAACTTGGCGACGTGCGCCCAGCAGCCGCGATGGCACGCTGGGACTTGCGATCTAACACCGATAGCAAAACTTGGCGACGTGCGCCCAGCAGCCGCGATGGCACGCTGGGACTTGCGATCTAACGCCAAGCCCATGGCCACATGTGTGTTTTTGAGGCCAGGCAGGCCGACTGATCTCTTAACTCTGCGCGTGCGCGGCCAAGATGGCCGAAAAGACCAGGCTGGTCCGAGGAGTGCACTCGCTCTGCTGCCACTCTGATGCTGGCGCCTTCGCGCGAGCTCAGCTGGCGCTCGCGTGGAGCAACGAGGTGCTCGAGTTGCCAGGCTCACGCGAACTCTCGTTCAGCTGCTGGTCCTGGGCAATCTTGATGGCCGACCTGAAACCCGCCTTGCACGCCTTCCCCACTGCATCCTCCATGAGTTTCGATGAAATCGTCTTGAACGCCTTCTTGGTGACAACGAGCCGTAACCCTGGGTCAAGCCCTCCTGCGCTCGTCTTCCCCGCAGTCTCAAGGTCGTCCAAGCGCTCCTTGTACTCGCTGTCGTACTGCTTCTTGTAGTCGTCGTATTCCTTCTTGTAGCCGTACTGATCGTCGTACCAGTCGTTGGCGGAGCCGTTGCCCTTCTGCTTGTTGCCGTCGGTGGCGGAGTCGTTGCCCTGCTTGTCGCCGTCGCCGTCGCCGCCCTTCTGATCGCACGCGAGCGGGCCCGTCGGCCAATCCACGACGACGGCGATCGCCGTCTTCTTGTTGACGACCCAGCCGTTATCAGGGAACTCATCGCCGATGTCTGGGTCCTCGTTGTAGAGCCACTGCCGCTCACCGCGCTTGGTCGCGAACAGCTTGATGGCTGTCTGGGCCTCGTCGTCGGTGAAGGCGCTGCGCAGGTGGGAGAACGACTCGACCAACTCCTGCTTGATCTGCTTTGGGAGCGGGTTAAACGGGTACTTGCCCTCCCCCGCCACTGGGAACCAGACTGGCACGAAGCAGCGCCAATCCGCCATCCAACACCACCTCATCACCTTGTTCGCACCATCGAGGGTGACCACTGGCTCTGCCATCGATCGTCTCGGCGCCAGCGGCGGCTGCTAGGCACGGGCGTGGGCGGAGATCGCTAGAGCCGAACGGCTTACGGCGAGAAGTCGGTGAGAACGGCGGCATAATGTTAGCCTGGGTCTACCTGGTTTCGTGTCGGTGGCGGGGGGCGAGTAGGCTGGTGAATAGATTTCGACGTCGATGGGCGATGAGGGCGGGTGATGAGGATGATGTGATAAGCCACCAGCTGCCAGTGTCCCCTCAATGCGTTGCATTTCCCGTTCGCCCAAGAAAAAGTCTCTGCGCTCCAGGTGACGGTGGAACGGGGCCAACCGCGGAGGGGCGGGGGTGGGGGGGGCGATTCTGTAAAGCCAACAGGGGGGCGCACACTAGCGTTCTCTTGGGAATGCAAGGGAACGAGATATGGAGAGAGACGACGAGCGACTGAGAAAACGGGCGAACAAAGGCGGGGCACAGACACCGAGACAAAGCGGGCGACCGGACGAGGGAGAGAGAGAGAGAGAGAGAGTGAGAGAGAGAGAGAGGGAGACCGATATAGGGAGAGGGGGAGAGAGAGAGAGAGAGAGAGAGAGAGAGAGAGAGAGAGAGAGCGAGAGAGAGAGAGAGAAAGAGAAAGAGAGAGCGAGAGAGACAAAGAGAGAGAGAGAGATCTATATATAGAGAGAGAGAGAGAGAGAGAGAGAGAGAGAGAGAGAGAGAGAGAGAGAGAGAGAAGCTGCAGTGCGGGCGTTTGGCCTTAATGGAGCTAACGTGCCACAAGATGGAACACGAAGGGTTCTCCAATATAACCTTGACGCCGCGAGCGTCAGCCAAAATCATCAACCACGACCTGGGTAGCAATCGGAGGGCGGGTTGGCGTGGAGCGGGCGATCGTCGATGACAGTTCCGCCGATGCGGGGCGGGAGACGTGGACAGGTGGCGTTTGGAGCGAACGGGTGAAAGGGAGCGGCGGCGAAGGGGAGACACGCGCTGGCGGTGGAGGCAGGGGGGTGATATTGCAGGGGCGGGGTTGACATTGCAGAATGGCGTGGCGGGGGGGGGGGGGGCGAGAGTCTACCATTCGCCGCGATCGACGCGTTGCCGAGGCGACCGATCGAGCAATAGCTGCCCTGCGTGGTCAAAACACTGCGTGAGGTCGCACTGCCTGACATAACTAAGTCCGTCAACAATCGCTCGCCCGATCATCCACCCGACCCCTGCAGCCAGGATTGTCGGTCGTGCATTAAGGCTGTGGCATTATCTCTGCCACGAAATTCGCTTCGAGAACGTCCCCCCTGCTCTCGTCGCCGAGAATATTTGCGCCCCTGTCCCTCATCGTGTGGCCCATCGCAACGCCCACCCACGTGCTGGACTCGGGCTCGATCATGAGCGTGCCACCAGGCTTGATCTGCAGCACGCACATCGCACATGTGAGGAGCCCCTGCAGCGTACACACGTCCTCAGACACATGCGATGTACGCCTGCACTAGGCCATCACATTTACAACGTCACTTGCGCCATACCTAATTGGACGCGACTTGGACGCGACTTGGACGCGTCCAAGTCGCATCCAAACCGACTTGGTCGCGATTTGGGCGCCACTTGGACGCGACTTGTTCGCGTCCAAGTCGCATCCAAACCGACGTGGTCGCAATTTGGACGCGTCCAAATTGCGTCCAAATCGCGCCAGCCCTATGGGTGCCATGCGGTCTGACGGTGTAGTCGCGTCCTTTTCCGCAACAGCAAATCTTCACTTTCGAGTGGATATACTCCATCACCCCTCCCCTGGACCTGGACGGGGGCGGGCGCGAGCGGCCAGTTCGTTCAAGATGGCCCGAGATGGCTCCAAGAGGGCATCAGAGAGCCCAAGATGGCACCCCAAATCGCTCAATTCCCGAAATAGCTAGCAAAAGAGACCCAGAGAAAGCAGCGATACGGATGAAGCTGCTTCCAGTGACCTCTCAGGCCCCCCCCCCGAGAAGCCAGCGTCTTTCAACGCAAACACATGGGTTGGCATTGTCGCAGTTTCGCTTCCGATGCACTGTTTGAGGTCTCAAGATGGCCCCGCGAGGGCCCCAGAGAGCCCCGAGAAGGGCACGAGGCGCCGCCCGAAACAACCCCAAGAGCGCCCAAGATCGCCCCGAGATGGCCCCAATATTTCGATGGCCCAGGAGGGGCGACGAAACTCTAACCCCCCCCCCTCCTTTGATCGATGGCCCCCAAGATGGCCTCAGGAGGCGCTCAATAACTTCCAAGAGGGCCCCGCGAGAGCTCCAATAGAGCCCCCAGATCGAAGGCTCCGCGCGGGCTCCACTGCGCCCCCAAAGAGCTCCAAGAGGACCCCACGACGCTGCCTAGCTCCAATAAGGCACCTGATGCTCAAAGATAGCCCTCAAAATGACCCAGCGCCTTCCTCCCCCTCCTCTCTTTGACTGGTATGTCTTACCATCAGCGTTATGCGTTCCATTTTCCGTCAGCTCTCGTGGGCAGGGCTTCTGCGTGGGTTGGCGCGGATTTCAGACACGTAAACATGTGGCGCCCAAGTCACGACCATGCAACTCTGTATGATTCGAGATACGGTGCGGTGACGTTGCAAAAACGAACCGGCTTCGGGGGTGTGCGAACTGATGAATGTGGTGCATTTTGAACCCTTCGCGGCCTGTCGAAACCACGAGCTTGCAATCCTTTGGTGATCAACTTGTTGGTGACCCCACCAGCGCCGCAGAACAATTCGAAACAATCTAGGTAGCGAACCAAGGTAACTGGCATATCCCCCGTGATCCATCGAGCAACCTCACCCGATGCTGCTTCCATCAGGATATCAGAATTATCGCATGCAAGAACGTGATCGTTTGCGTCCGGCCATCCCTGTCTCACTCTAGCTGCTAGCCAGTCTGGCACGCCGTGGCCCAAACCCAGAACCTCGGCCATGCTTCTTGATGGGGGACGCGTAAATATATTTAGAATGGCCAAGACTGCCTAGAACTCTGATGTGGTGGTGCAGCGTCCGAGAGAAAGTCAACCTGTGGCACCGCTGAGCCAGATTGCGGACGGTGAGGTTCAGAGACTCATCAGTAAAGGTAGAATACAAACGCGGCGGGCCGAACTCGCTGATCCTTAGGAGAGCGATCGACGTTCCGATGATCAGCTGCTCGCGCGAGTGCCCCGATCCACTGCGCCCGCCCACTACCCCGCCCGCGCGCAACCCCCAAAATCCCCCAGGTAGTCCAGGCGGGCGTTTGGCTAGACGAGTGGATCGGGGGGTGGCGTGGGCAACCGATCGTCGCTATCCTTTTTGTCCCTTCGAACGCAGTTATTTTGTTATTTGCGAAATTGTTTCTCTCACTCTCTGAGTATATACATTTTACAGGTCTATAGATATTGTTTGTTTCTCGCTCTCCCTCTCTCTCTCTCACGCGCTGGATATATATATATATACAAGTACATGTATCGCTATCACACTCACTCCGAGACGGGGGGGCGCACCCAAGACAGACGCCCAGAGACGAGGTGGAGGGTGAGGAGGGGCCCATAAATAATTCAGATGTTCGGGCGCTTTGAAAATTGGCGCTTGTGAGGGCGACTCCCCCGTCCCCGAAAACACAAGATGGATGGGTCCTGTGGGTCAAGTGACAGAATAAGTGCCACTTGGGGGTCAGTCTCACAAGCGCAACCTGCGCGTGGCACATAACCCGCGATGCGGCCTCCAATGCAGATGTGTAGTCGGCATGGCTAGGCTGCGCACCCATATCTTTCGTCACACGGGTCCATTCCAGCAAAGCGCCAACAGACATCATGAGGGGCCCCCCGTGCGGCACACGATCAACATATCTCCCCAGCAGGTCTTTGCAAAAAACGATCAACATCGACATCTCTGCTCCTTTAATTTTCATCGGGCATCCTGGGAAGGGGGCCCCTCTTGCCCGCTTGACTTTGCACCTCGCGCCGATCATGCCTGGCGTGAGCCTCCCCAGCCTCTGCTCATGTGGGATGATGTTCCTGGAACCATGCATGCATATCTGCTTCGACGCACTTTACTCTCTGCTGTACTGAACGCTTGAAATACACGCTTGCGAGTATGATCCTCCGCAGCATTACTGATCCCAGTCGTTGCGTCACGCCTAAATGAACTGCGTGGAGCACGTCTAGCGCCAGCGTAGATGCAGGGCTCGACTTCAAATCGTCAGAGAATACGGGGCTGCGGTGGGTCACTGGGTCAATCGAAACACCTGCGCCGTCCCGCCTCACCCGCCAAAACACGAAGTCAAACGGTATTGGCTTGGTCCAGACTTCCCTGATGTCTAGAAGCGACGGCGAGGGAAGTAACGCATCTCCCATCTGAAGTGGCACCCCGTCGATTTCATGTGTCACAACAAGCCCCCCCATCTGTTTTGCGGCTGGTTCCACGAAAGTTAACATGCTTAATATCTGATTTCGTTTGATATCTGAATCAATGCTGATAATACGTTCACACGCATCACATGCATCGTGGTAAGATTGCGGGGTGCGAGGTGGGAAAACCATCCCGTCGGGGCAAACAAATCCAGGATAGCAAACACTGATGGAATCCAAGGGCGACGTGCAGCACGGACAAGGGTTATACAGGCTCGACCAAGATGACAGACCGAACGAATGCGAGAATTCCGCCCAGTCCCCTTTGACGTACATTAACACCGCCCTACACCCAAGATCTTTCCCCGCAGCACCAGCGACGGCCCACGGAGTCCCATCGCATTGCACATCTGGAGCACACCCTCTGACCAGCGCTTTGAGCTGCCACCAGACAACATGCATGAATGCATATAGTGTACAGTGCCCTGCACACCCGCAGTCGCATTTGTCAAGTGTGCGCAGAAAGCCAATGTAATGTCGACGCTTCGTTAGCAAGTTAACCACGCTCACATTCAAGACGCTGTCCGTACGCCCAGCATGAAGTGGTGAGTACCGAACTGAATCGGCGTACAATGGGGAGGGGCCAATCCCCTGTCTGGTGTAGACATTCGTGTACATGTTCATGGTTCTGGTATGCGCGAGTCATCATGACTGAGTCTGCATCGTATGTACCATGTTGTAGTATAGTTTTGCACTCGGTATCGGTTCGCACCTCTTCGGACAACGATTCGTACACAAGCTGGATGTCCGTGTGTGCTGTAGTTAAGTGGGCGCGCCCACGGACAGCCATCGGGATACGCACTTTCATCATCGGCCCTATCGGTGGCAGTCTGCGATCCACATGGTCTTTGTATCTACCAGACGGCTTCCCAGGAGACATCCCCCACCACTTCCAATGTGCACCGCCAACCCCTGCAATGTCGCAGTAGTGGCACCCGATGGCAAAGTCTTTAGCCGTCATATGCCTCCCAGACACATAGATCCCTAACAGGTGGTCGAACAGCGCAGCCCCTGCGGTGCGCATCTCAACATCACGCCTAGAAGAACGCCATGATCGCTTGAACTGGTTTTTGGGCGGCATGCGTCGGCAGGTTCCGAAAAACGGTGCTGTGTGGTATCCTTTGTGCCAGGGCTGCGGGTTGCACATCGACGCCCCTGTGCCCCTCCCCAAATGCATTGCACATCTCACTCCCGCTGCGTGGCGGGGAAAAAGCTAGCGACGCGGCGATGCAATGCACAGCTTCTTCAAACCAGCGCCCGTTCTGCCATGCCGTGACGCTGCTGATGCGGCCTGCTCCGTAACATTCGTGCACAGTGCGTGCACCCCCCTGGCTCTCGAATGTTGCGCGTGCAGTCGTGCGCGCCGTCGATGATGCGCGCGCGTGCGATCGGTGTTCGACGCTACCAGTGATGCGAGCACGTGCACGCGATGGGCTACGTGGTGATACGTGCGCGCACAAGCCCTCGCACGCCGTCAAACAATGCACGCGTGATGTGCACGCCCCCCACCGCCCGAACACCACAGCGTCACGGAGGCATCGCAACCGAACGAAAAAAACTGCTGGCTGACAGCACGCGCGCACGTTGCGCTCGGTGGCCTCGGTGCGAGACAACGCCTGGCGATTAGCAGTGCGCCTTGCGCGCCCACTCGCCAGCTGAGAACGCTGAGGCCATGCCAGCATAACCCCAGAGCCTGGGACTAGGCACGCAGCGCGCTCATGAATCTGCGCATGATGGCGCGGCAACCCCCAACTGCCAGATTCTCGGATATCCCCCCCCTCTACTGCTGGCATCCGCCCTACACCCGCGCATTCCAAATGCCAAATCCGCAGAAAACTAGCCGAAACCATAGATTCGCACCCCCCCTGCCCACACGGGCAATGGTTTTTACACGGCGACGGGGCTAAAATTACGGTTCGGCCACCAGCGAGGGCTCGAACGCCGCCACAATTGGGTTCGGACGGGGGGGGGGGGGGAGTTTGGACGGTACTTGGACGGTACTTGGACGGTACTTGGTCGGTGCGGTGGTGGCATGACCATGGGTTTTACATGTGTTTTTACAAGGTTTTCGCCTTTTTGGACGGTACTTGGACGGTAGCCGTTTTGGACGGTACTTGGACGGTACTTGGTCGGCGTTCCGGCGTTATTTTTACTAGATTTTACGTTTCGGGGAGGGTTTTCTTGCAGTTTCATGGATTTTGCGGTTCGGTGAGGGTCGGTTGGGGCGTTGCCTGCGCCAGCCGCAAAAACTGCTTACTACAACCTAGGCTCAAGCTGCAGGGGCCTTCCTCTTCTTCGTCTCCTTCGGGGCACGGGCAGCCTTCTGGCGGTAGATCGACGCGACTTCTGCCATGGCCCTCTCCACCGTCGGGGTGACGTCCTCGCGCGCCCCCCATCGCTCCCAATCATCCTAACCATGCGTACACTGCGGTGTAGGTAGCTCTGAGAGGCGATTCTGCGCGTGAATCCCACCAACCCTCTGCGCGTATGTGATTTAGGCAGTCTCATCTTCCACCCCCCATGTTTACCCTTCGGTGAGGGGCGTGCCCCCCCACCCCACCCCCGCCCCAGGACCTGGGCGGGGGGGGGGTCCGCGAGTCGCTGGAGTGCCCAAAACGGCTTCGGCGAGGAAGCCAACATCATGTGTTTTATTGTTGGCCCCATGTTTGGCGTCGGGAGGGAGGGGGGAGGGGGGGGCGCTATTTAATGCGCCCGCTTATTGATCGATCTCATCCGAGATGGCCCACAGAAGCGCGCAGGAGGCACCGAGAGGTCCCAAGATTGCCCCACGAGGCCCCCAGGAGGCCCTCAGGAGGCCCCCAAGAGGACCCCAAGCGCCCCCACCCCCACCTCCCCCCCGATGCACCCAGAACGCCGAAGAGCCCACAACGACCGCCAAGAGACCCCCAATACGCCCCAAGGCGCCCCAAAGATACCTCACGAGGCTCCGAGAAGCATCCAAGAGACATCTAGCCATTTTGCTTGCTCTCGTCCTCCTCCTCCTCCTCATCCTCCTTCCTCCTCCCATCCCTTGCAATCCTCCTCGCCCCCCACTTCCTCCTCCTCGTCACAGTCATCATCCTTCCTCACGCTCCCTCATCCATCCATCCGGCCATCTAATAGTATCATTCGCCCCCTCTCTCCGCCGCGCGGTCCAGCCGTCCCCTTCTTTGCTCCAGCACGTTTCTGATCGCCTCTCAACTCGCATGGGCGTCGTTCTGGGTGGGCTGGCGGGGATGCGCGAAGCGTCTAGGATTTCCTGGGGGGGGGGGGGTCGGGGCGCGGCACTGGCCCGCCACGAGAACATGTTGGGCGACCATGGTGCGCGGGTTCTTGAGAGGGTCGGATGGAGTTCGGGGAACCGAGAGCGGCGGGCCACGTGATAATGGTGAGCCGCACGAGCGAATGGTCGGGGGGGGAGGGCTGATAGTGGACGAGGCGACCTGGGGAGGCAAGCAAGAGGCGCCCCCGATCCTGGTTCAGCTTTTTGATGAGCACCTCGAACTCGGCGTCGGTCATCCGCTTCTTGACCTCATTGAGGTTCTTCGTGGTCATGCACTCCCTGTTGATGGAGACTTTGAGCTCCAACTCCACCTCCCCTCTATGCGATGCCCAAACCCGTTCTGCCTGACCCCGTCACTCACCCTCTGTCCACAGCCATGGGGGCGCGCGACCGCAGATATCCCGCCAGCCTCATGCGCGACAGGCGGTCCAACGAACCAGCGTCCCCCCTTCCAAGAAAACCCCTCATCCCCTTTGGGGGGGCGTTTGCACCCCCGCCCCCGTTGCCCGCCCAAAGACCTGGGCGGGGAGGGTCGCGAGCGGCCAGGGCGTGTGAGATGGCTCAAGACGGTTCCACGAGGGCCTGGAAGAGCCCAATTTGGCTTCCAAGATCGCTCAAAAAGCCAACATGGCGCCAAGAGGCACCATGAAGGCCACGCGACGGATCCAACCGTTTTTGGAGACCCCGCAGGATTTCCCCGAGTAGCCAGCATCATTCGAAAACCATAGGGGGAACAACGATGTTGGCGTCGCCTCCCTCTCGCCTCCGATGCGATTTTGAAGCTTCAAGGCAGCCCCAAGATGGCTCAAGAGAGCTCGAAGAGGGGCCCGTGAGCCCCCGCGACGGTCCCGCGGGCGCACAAGACCCCCACGAGAGACTATTCAGATGACCCCAGCAGGGCGGCGAACATGTGGCACCCCCTCCGTGGATCGACGGCGTCCAAGATGGCCCCAGGAGACGCCCCAGAGCTCCGAAGAGAACGCCGAGAGAGCACCGCGGGAACCCCACGACGGGCGAGGGCCCGCATGTGCACACAAAAAGCCCCATGCGAATTCGCGCGCCACCCAACGAGCCTCAAAGGGGCACTCGTATACCCCCCCACAGAGCCCCGAGAGGACTCCGCGACGCCCCCGAAAGGTCCAACCGTCCCAAGAAGACCTTCGATGCTCAACGATAAGCCCCCCGACGTGACTCAACGCATTCCCCTTCCTCTCGTTGACTGCGCTGGTTCACTATATGCGTATATGCGTTTCATTTCCCGTCAGCTCTCGTGGGCGGGGCTTCTGGATGGGTTGGTTGGGATTCGCGCGAACAACCATTGGCCTGACCAGTGGGGCCCCGACGAGGAGGGTGACCACGGGGGGCAGGGGGTCACAGTTCGATCAGCGCGATCTTGAGAACGGCGGAATGGCGATATAAGGGGATGGCGGGGGCAATGCAGGGACGAGCGGGTGCAAGGGGGAATGGTAGATGAACAAGGGAAGGGGGGGTGCGCCGTGTC
Organism: Prorocentrum cordatum; assembly: GCA_963575745.1. Taxonomy (NCBI): domain Eukaryota; class Dinophyceae; order Prorocentrales; family Prorocentraceae; genus Prorocentrum; species Prorocentrum cordatum. The sequence continues at coordinate 391,487 of CAUYUJ010006668.1, forward strand.
ACAACCGCATGACTCGCCTTTCCCTTTTCCTCGTCGCTACTCGTCATGCTCCCGCCCGCCTCTCCACCAATTGTCCTCGCCCCCATCGCATGTTGCCGTCTCGCCGCGTGCTTCCTCCGCCTCGTCAGACGGCCCTCAGGGTGTCTCCGAAAAATGAAGACAGCTGGCGTTGGTGCAAGTGTGAATGGGCCATGGAGTGGAGGAGGGAACTATGACCTAACCTCGGAGTTCAGGATGGGAACGCGCGAATGTTGCCGATGGGGCGGTGAGCCCCAGAGACGATGCGACTGGAAGGGGGGGCGGGGGGGAAGAGGGAAGGTGGAGCGACATGTGGATTCCAACAATGGGCAAACGTGACCGACTGTCACGACTTCTTGGTCAAGGTGCGCCCCAGCTTGCACCAGAGTGTCGCACTGCACTGCGCAGTGGCTAGTTTGACTGAGCGGCCCGTCTCTTGCGGCGCCCGCGCACTAGTGCCTGAAGCTCGACATGGCGCCGAAGAGCCCGCCACCAGACCCGAAGATCTCCATCTCAACATCGCCTGGGCCAGCGTCGGCGGCGCCGCGGGGCAGGTCGCCCGCGGCGGCCCTGGTGCCTAGCGCGGCCAGGGGTGAGTCCAAGGTCTTACCAGCAGGCGGCGGGGGCGGTGGCGGCGGCGTCGGTGCATCGGCCGATGGCGCAGCCTTGGGCGACTCAGCTCTGCCGTGCACGTCAGGTGATTTGGCGCTGATCCGCCGCCTACGCGACGGGCGCGGGCTACCGAAATCTGCGCGTGCCTCATGGGATGCCGCCTCCTCTCCAGCAATGTCCCTGGGCGGAACTGGCGCGCGCTTCGGCGCCGTCTTTGTGCAGCGGGGGCCTGATGCTGCAGGTCGCTTCAGCATGCCAGCCTTGACATCGGCGATGGTGGTCGAGTCTAATGTGTGACGCTTGCCACCCCTGCTGCCCGTGCCGGCCTCGTCGCCCTTGCCGCCCCTGCCGTCCGCGTGGTCGCTCTTCTCATCGTTGGACATCCCCGCCGACTCGTCAGCCTGCTCGGATGCATCTTCTTGGTCGTCGTCCTGTGAGCCTTCCACATCGGCAAGTTCGTCGGCATCTTCGTCGCCGTCGAAATCATCAAGGCCCTGTTCAACGACCTGCTTGGGCTTCTTGGCGGCGCTGCTCGTCTTCTTTGCCGCGGCCGCTGCTGGTCGTCTCATGGGGCAGACGTTCGCCGTATCGGTCTCCTTCTGCTCATCCTTGAATTTCTTGATGAATGCGCGCTTGATCACCTCGATCTCCTCCTTGGTGGTCTTCCCAGCCGCCAGCAGTCTTGCCTGTTTCTCCAGCATCTCCTCATGCCCAACCATGCCCGCGTGGGGCACGAAGTTGACGATCATGCGTTTCTTGCCCTGCTTCGGAAACTCCCAGATCCCCATCTCGGGGCTGCCATTCCTCGTCCACTTGCTCAGCTGGAACTTGGACGTGCCACTGACCAGCTCGACGATAATGTTGCTACCTTTCTGGCACTTGCCACCATTGTCCAACTGCTTCCACTCCCTGATGGTATTGTACACAAGGCCCGCGATGACCGCGCTGGCGCCGCCCCTGAACTTGGCGATCACCTCGTCGTGGTCGGCGGCCAGGGGGTCGTCCTGGAGCGGCATGGCGTACTCTGGCGCTGGGTTGGCAATGCTCTGGTCCAGGCGGTACGCTCTCTTGGTGACCATGTCAACAGAGTACGTGTACGTCGGCTCCTCTGGCGAGCGCAGCTGCATGGGCGATGCTGCGCGGACTGTGCGATGACCATGGCCGCGGGTTTCTCCCGTCTCCACGCCTTCTGGCCATATCCCGCCACCATGGGCATTGCGCCCGTCCGCGCCCTATCGCCCACGCAAATGGGCGGCTGGTGCGTCCTTCGCCGCGTCGAGCTTCTTCATCTGCTCAACGAAGGGCTGCACCCACGCGCAGGAGTCGGGATAGCGCCCCTCGCGCTTCATGTTCTTCAGCACCGCTTGCTGGACGTGCCTCAACATGGCGCGAAGCATCTTCGCCATGGACGTCGTCCAGTCCTTCTCCTCGTCACCGAGGGCCCACGCAGCACCGTTCTCCTCGAGGACCTTCTCGAAGAGTTGGATGGCCTTCGACTGCGATATGGCCATGTGAGGGTACATGGCTCTGCGGACGTCCAAGAGCATGTCCTCCCACTCGCTCAACACGTCAGGGTCGCAGTCGTCTGCGAGCCCATGCGGGTAGTCCAGCTCATCCGCCTCCTTGAAGTGATTGATCAGCGCGGCCTCCAGCTCATCGGACCCCTTGCACCGCGAGCGCTTCTGCGCCATGCTCCGCGGGAGTGGCGAGCCGCAAACAGCCAAAATGGCTACGCACGTGAGACGGGTGGAGCAGGGCAGGGGGGGGGGGCGAGGGCCTCGGGGTTGGTAGTCGTCATGGTGCCACATAGTGCGCCGATGGCGTTAACAATGCTGTTTCGACGGGGTCAGTCCATGCGCGGCGGCGGCGGTGGGCGGGGGGGGGGGAGGGGGGGCAGATTTCGCAGATAATTCGCGATCGCGTTGCACCCCCGCCATTTTGAACGGCAGCACCGTCTTGGATTTGGACGGGGCTTGGACGCGTCCATGGTCGCGTCCATGGGCGCGACCGTGGACGCGACCATGGGCGCGACCAAGCCCCGTCCAGCGTGCGCGTTCGGCGCGGCGCGCATCCAGCGCCGAGTCGAACGCGCGCCCATGCTCGAAGGGCGCGTGGGCTTCCTGGTGGGCGTCATATCTTCTTTGTGCGTCTTGGGGCCTATTGGGGGGCTCTTGGGGACCTCTCGGAAACAGTATAGGCTGACTGTAGACCCTCTCGGGGCGCCGTTTGATGCCTGGATGGAAATGAACGGGAATGGTGAGGACATAGTTGGGGTTAGCCGTTATTGCTCTGGGAATGGATGGGAGGCCGGATGGCAGGGGGCGAGGAGAGGCGGGGCACGTGCGCAATCCCCCCAGGGCACCTGCTTGATAACATTGTCCAGCTCGCCCCTGGTCTCCTTCCCTGCTGCGAACTTCCACTCGTTCGTGCCCTCAGCTGCGTCCGCTTTGATCAGCGCCTCCAATGTGGACACATCCCCTTCCACGCGACATGTTCGCTGTTATCACATACCACTCTCCGTCTCGCCATCGCACGCCTATCGCTCCCGACTCCAAGCTCGACCACCACGCCCCATGAATATATGCCCCACCCCGCCCTCTCAGCCCGCTTCCCGTCTCCCCGCCCTCGCCCATGCACTTCCTCATCATCGTATTCACGCCTCCTCGTCCCTCTCGTTCTGTATTATCGGTCATACCTTTCTCTCTCTCTCTCTCTCTCTCTCTCTCTCTCTCTTTCGTTCTCTCACTCTCTCGCTCTTGTTCGCCCTCTCTCTCTCTCGCTCTGTCTCTCTCTCTCTCTCTCTCTCTCTCGCTCTCTCTCTCTCTCTCTCTCTCTCCCTCTCTCTCTCTCTCTCTTATAACTCCAGTCACGTTGCCATCCCGCCCTGCTCCTGCGTCTCACCCCGCCCGCTCCGACATGACGTATCGCCCACCTCTCATTTGTCCCCCCACCCCGCACTTCGCGTTGTTCTCATTCGCATCCTGATCCTCATCCTCCTCCTCCACCTTTCCCTCATCCGCCTCATCGCTCCTCTCGGCCCAACTCCCCGTTGTCGTCGCTATCCTCATCGCATCGGCTGCGTCGGTTATCATCGCGCCGCTGGCGTCGTCGAACTCACCGTCGCCACTCGGCCCTGGCTCTCCCCCATCAAAGCGGTGCCCCCCCGTGGGCCTGGGATGTGTACTGCGCGAACATTGTGCGCAGCTTGCGGAAGTCCTTCATCCACTCGGGCGCCTTCACGGCGAGCTTCTTCTTGTTGCCGTTGCCCTCGCCGTCGCCTCCTTTGCCGCTGGTGGCCTCGTTCCCAGGGCCGCCCGTCGCCGCTGCGGCTGCCTGCTTCTCCTCGCTGGACGCCTCGGCACCAGGGCGCGGCAGCGGAGTGCATGGCACGCTGGCCACGCCATCGGCGCCAGGAGGTGGCTGGCCGCCGACGCAGCCCGACTCCATCCAGACCTCGTGGCTGGTCCAGCTCTGCTGCCACGTGTCCTCCAACGAGTGCCCCACGTAGAGGTAGAAAAGGCAGTCCGTCATGTTGCACCACTTCGTGAAGATGCCCCCCATTAGCACTGCCTTCCCAGCGTACGTGTATGCCAGCTTGGCACCAGTGGACCCTCCGCCAAACTTCCACGCCAGCCTGGCCAGCGGCATGTAGACGCCCTTCATCGTCTGCTTCGTGATGTTCGTCTGCGTCTTGCTGAACTCCCGCTTCTTCTGCCACCTGTGGAACGACCACTTCGCCCACTCCTCGCGGACCGCCTTCTTGGCTGGGTAGCCCTCCGCCGCCAGGTACTTCTCAGACCATTCGTTCGATGTCTCCATCACTCTGGCCCATCTGCCCGCGATCGCGTTGCCCTTCTTCTTCTCCGTGCTGAACTTGAACGCCTTCTCCTCCAAGGACTCCCACATGAGGCGCTCCTCCCTGTCAAGGGCCGGCTCCTTCGGGTCGGCGCCGAAGTCGTCATCCTGCAGAGGCTTCTCCGCGGTCTCAGGGCGCATCGCGCGCAGCTGCACGATCAAGGAACCCTTGTAGAAGGCCTGGAAGGTCTTGCCCATCTCGTCCAAGTCCGCACCCGTGTCGGATGCGACCAGCTCGCCGAACTTCTGCTTGAGCTTCTCCACCAGCTGCTCCTTGCTGATGCCGCAGTTGCCATCGAGAGGTGCCCGCGCCATCTGGTCGATGCTCGGCGCTGTCATCGCCTGCTGCTTGTTGATGCGGCTGCTCTCGATTGGATGCTGCAGGCGCTGGTCCGCCTGCTGCGGCGGCGCCGTGAGCGGCCGCTGCGAGCGCGGAGGCGCTGGCGCGCGCTCCTCCGCGCATGGCGGGCTCACGAGGCGATTACTCTGCCACCTCTTGGACTTCTTGGTCTCCAACTGCACATCCTCTGTCAGCGACCGCTTGAAGGATGGCAGCACTGGCGTCTCCTGCTCGTCCGAAGTCTGCTGCGAGAGCCCGAGCGGCAGCTGCGAGCCCGAGTCCGCTGGATTGTACGACGGCGTGTCCGCCAGCTGCGGCGTCTCTGGCGCTGGCATCCAGCTCGCTGATCTCGGGCGCGACCTCGGCGAAGTGACAATAGCTTGCAACGGCTCCTGAGGAGATCAAGCGAACGCAACAATCACTGTGGTCATGGGCTCCTCGGGTGAGGAGCCCACCACTCGGCCAGGTCATGTTTCTGTCCGTTTGGCCCTCCTGTCCTCGTCCGAATCGATCTGCTCCACCGAGGGCGGAGGCGGGCCAGGAGGCGTCCGAGGACTTGGGGCGGCCAGAGGCGGTGCAGGGGGCGAGCATATCCTGCGCATCAACGCCTTGACTGGCTGCCCATGCGCCAGCTGCTCCTTGGGCTGCATCTTCGCTGCGCGCTGCTCCTCGGGCTGCATCGTCGCTGCGCGCTGCTCCTCGGCTGGCTGCATCTCTGCGCGCTGCTCCTCGGCTGGCTGCATCTCTGCTGGCTGCTCCTCGGCTGGCTGCTTTTCTGCGCGCTGCTCCTCGGCTGGCTGCCCCTGCTGCTCCTCGGCTGGCTGCGCCTGCTGCTCCTCTGCTGGCTGCGCCTGCTGCTCCTCTGCTGGCTGCGCTTTGTTGCGCAGGTGGTTCACTGCCGCAGCTGCGCCCTGCTCGTACGGAAGAGTGTCCACGAGGCGGTCGAACTCATCCTGAACTTCTTGCTCTGTCATCGAGCGCGCCTTCGCCTCCTCCATTGCGTCCTGCACCATGGTGTCGATGCCCTTGCACGTCGACTCGACCTCCGTGTCCGAGCCCTCCACGACTGCCGCCTGGGGCGGGGCAGTGCTGGGGGGAGGTGCGGCGCAACCGTCATGCTCATCATCATCATTCCCATCATCATCACCACCCTCATCATCAGGATCGTCATCCTCATCATCCTCATCATCATCATCATCCACATCCTCACACCCCTGGATCCGACTTGGGCTCGATTTGGGTCCGATTTGGACGCGTCCAAATCGGATCCAAATCGGCCCAACACTGCACCCGCGCGTGCTCCACTCGGCACACCCAGTGAGCGCACAGAGCACCAGCCACGTGCGCCCACGGGCGCCCACCAGGCGAAACCCCTGCAGACCCACCCCGCACTCGGAGCCCCACGACGCGCCCACGCACGTCCAGGAGGCGAAGCCTCGGCGGGCTCAAGTCGGACATGTCCCCCTGCAGGCGGATTTCGGAGTGAAAATGACGTGGGTCGAACCCACTCCTGCGCATCCACGCGCAGGTACATGGATTTAAAACACCATATAACATCTCCACACATGTATAACGATGGGTCATGCACCCTATATAACTAAATAATCAAACAAGTAAATAAGAACATACATACATGAGTCTATTAAAAAAGGTAAGTACATGTATATTATATGTGATTGTACATATAAATAAATATTTACAATTGCATTTTACATGTACGCCCGCGGGCCTCCACAAGCGTCTCCAGGCCCGTCAGGTCCGGGCCCGTCGAGAGCACATCGGCCTTTGCCTTGGAGGTGGAGGAGGAGAAGGAGGAGGAGGAGGAGGAGGCCAGCATACCACGACGACGACGACGACGACGACGACGACGACGACGGCGACGACGACGACGACGACGACTACGACGACTGGGACGACGACGACGACGACGACGACTGCGACGTAGGAGGAGGATGAGGAGGAGGAGGAGAAGGAGGAAAAGGAGGAGGATGAGGAGGAGGAGGAGGAGGACGGGGAAGAGGAGGAGGAGGAGGAGGAGGAGGAAGGGGAAGAGGAGGAGGAGGAGGAGTAAAGGGAGAAGGGGCAGGGAAGGGCTGGCCCCCGCGTCGCCATCGGCACGCGGACCACCCAGTGGCGGATGTCCCTATAGTCGCCCTGTGGCGACCTGCTCATCCCTCGAGCCACAAGGGATCTGGAGACAGAGGCGAACGAGAAGAGGAGGCGAAGACGAAGACGAAACATGGGGGGCATATGCGGCATTGGGAGGCATCTAGGGCAACATGGGGGGCATCTAGGGCAACATCAACATGGGGGGGCATCCAGGGCAACATCGGCATGGGAGGAAGCATCGGCATGGGGGCAGCATTGGCAAGACGGGCGCCATAATAACGATGATCATTCTTATCGCACTCGTTTGTTATGATATTCCTGTTCAATTCCCTCATCTGTCTCCCGCCTCCTAGGGGTGGCTCTAACAGTTAGGAGGAGTAGAAAGGGATGACGAATGGGTTATGAGGGGTTAGAAAGGGGCCTTCCAGGACGTTGCGATGGGGCCGCGGTGAGTTTGAATGCTGAAGAAACACGACAAAAATATGTAATGTGCATGATCTTACGTAAGGGTCTTATTCTCATAATCAGACATGTTAGAAAATAAGAAGCTACTTACCCGATCTTAAATTAAGATCCTGCCGGCCTCTGGGAATGGAAGACGATGACGGTACCAGGAGGCAGGATAGAGGAGGGAGGTGGCAGGACGAGTGGAATGGATGAAGGCGGGAACAGGCGGAAGCTAAATCCGCCGACCCAGTCGGCGTATGTGAGAGGCCCATCGGCGCGAGGCCAGCCCGACCAAAACTGAAGTACGGTAATACGCCAGCCTCCTTTGAATCGTCGTCGTCGTCAGGGAGATCGAACAAACAAAGGGGATCGAACAATGTCGCACCGTCGACGGGAGGGGGTCCCGGAGGTCTCCCCCCTGGAAGAAGGGGGGCACGAGAACCCCCCGCCGCCTCGCCCCCTGGCTCCGGCCTCGGCCCCAGCCCCCCCGGCTTCCAAGAATCCATGCCTGGGCCCCCGACCCTGGCCCCCGCGCGGCCCGGCCCCCGCCCCGGCCCCCGCCCCGGCCCCAGCCCTGGGCCCTGGCCCGGGCCCCGGACTGGACCCTGGCCCAGGCCCTTGCCCCAGCCCCGGCCCCTGCCCCATCCCAAACAGACCCCAATACGCTCGCTAAAAAAGCTCCAAGAAGAGCTCCACAACGTCAGCGACGTCGTCGTCGAGGCCGCCGCCGCCGCCGTCGTCGCCGGCCCCCTTGAGGGTTGGCGGCGCCGGCCGTGAGGCCCTCTCAATACGAAGGAGGGAGTGGGGAAGAGAGACGGTGGAGGGAGGAGGCGAGCGCAAAAGAAACATAAAGGGAGGGGTTCGAGGGAGAACAAGGGGATGCAGAGTGAAAAAGAGAGGGACGGGGAGGGGTAGGGCGGAGGAAGGAGGGATGATGGGAATCACCGAGGCGGGGAGGCGCATGGAGGGGGCAGGAGGGCGAAAGCACAAGGTACAAGGCAGGAGGCAGAGGAAAGAGCAAGCGGGAGAGAGGAGGGAACGGAGGAAGCTACACACGAGGAGGACGAGGACTACGGAGTAGGCCTGGGTGGAGGAGGAAGGAGCATGAAAGAGAGAGGATGCGAAGTGATAAAGAAACAGGTACTGAGGAGAAAAAGGCAAACAGGGGAAGGAGGAGGAGGAGGAGGTACTGGGATCGATGGGCCGTTTTCTAGGTAGGTGTGTCGGTTACAAATATATATATAACAAAGTTGTAACAAGAATATAACATCGTTGTAATTTGTCAAAGGCCGTTGTATATGGTGTAAGTATTTCTGCGTTGGGGCTATGTAGATCGCACGTTTGTTGCAGGAGTAGGAAGTATTGGAACAGATTATAGTGGATGTTATTCTACTTAGGCGAAGTGAGGTTTTCAAGTTCCTGAGGTTAGCATGAATTTAACAACATGGTTACATATATGTTGGATCCCCCTGGTAAGTTATGTTGAAAGGGGTTCGCTTGCTTGCAAAACGGGAACCTTGACGAGTCTGAGGCTGCGTTTCTTCTCAAGGCGGTGCCCTCCCTCCTCGCCGCAGCCCTTTCGGTCGAGTTGTTTGCTGGCAGCGGGGGGGCCCGTTTTGAGGGCAACGACGGCGTTGGATGCCATCGAAGCAGTTCGCTCTGAGATCGAGGATTGTCTTTTTAGTTACAAGCATGGCGACTCGAAACAGATCAAGACAGGGGGTGATTCCGTCGTCCAGACGCTCTTGAATAACAACCTTGCATATCTACAGATATGCGACATCGACGAGATAGGAGTCAGCAGCATGAACAGGGACGGTCTAGGACTCGACGTCGTCGACGTCCACGAGCTCATCCCAAAGATTTTGGAGAGCGGGTGGAGCCTCTTCGAGGTTGCCGCGGCCCGCTGTTTTGAAATGCCCCCTGGAGAAGCAGGAAAAGCCGAGGCTGCGTTCAACGAGAGAATTGTCAGGGAGTCCGAGGGGTATGTGGCACCGCTCGTCAAGCCCATCCGTTTTTTGACGGCGTCGAGCAGCCGCGCCGTCGCTGGATGCCGCGCCACGAAGTGCCCTTGGGAGGCGCGTGGGGGAGGGGATGGGGGGGGGGGGGGGGCTCACGGAAGAAGCCCTTTGGTCTGCCAGACCCGCCCCCTCCTCAGGACGAACGCCCGCGGAGGTCAGAATGTATAAGTTGAGAAGTGAGTCGTATACAGAATTGAAAATCCTCATAATTGCCGTTTTACTTAGTTTTTTTGTTATTTTTGTTGTCTTGGTCTCCTTTGGGCGCTCTTTGGGTTCGTGGGCCCGCGGCTCATCCTAAAGCGCGTCTGGTTTGTGGGCCAGAGGCGTCTTCGAAGCGTGGTGGTTTCTCGGGGTGCATATGGGGCGTTTACTTGGGTGCCTGCTTGTACGTCAGTGCTCTTCAGGATTCATCTGCCTTCCTCAGGATGTATCAGAGTTCGGTTTTTAGGGACTGACCCAGGTGTTCTTAGTTTTCCCTTCAACTTCTTCAGGATTCCAGGATGTCTAAATGTTCAATCGGATTCTGCATGTGTGCCTCATCCTCGTCAAGGAATTTTCAGGTTGCCTTTGGGCTCCTCGGGATCCCACAGGGATATGCAGGACTTTCAAGGTTCAGTCGCACGTGCTCAGGACGTCCAGTTTCTTTGGGATATCGTTGGGTTGTTGAAACTATTGGGGGTTAGTCGGGGTGTTCCTGGTGCGCCGAGGATATCATTGGGTTTTCTTCGGCGTGGGGGGGCCATGCTATTCAGAATAGAACTCACGATGCGTTTAAATCTTCGGGCAACTTTGACCATAAAAAGAAAAATAACCATGCGTAGAGGATGCAGGATCTGATACATTACGCTATTCTAATACATTACAAGACGCGAACACAATATACTAATACACTGCACACCTACCCCGTACTAATACACGACGCGACTACATTAATCCACGCTATCACGCTGTGCGCGTGACACTTACGTCGGAACCATTCATACGCGACGTTCAACGCTCGATCTTTATCGCGCGACACTTATACACGAATCCACTTCATTAGCACACCGCGCAAATGCATCGCTCGAACACACTACTCCACACTAGCACACTCTACGCGGCACGTAACGCGGGACTTTTCGTACGCGATACTCAGCGCGCAACGCTTGGCGCGCGGCACATGTTACGAGACATTGTCAACTGTTTTAAACAGCGAACTGCATAGCACTTAATGCGCGATAATACGCGGCATTTAATGCGCGATGCTTTCATTCACGCGCGACACTGAAGCACAACGCGTTCTACATTACAGCCCGTGCGCTACACATAATACACGACAGTATATATAGGACATTTCAACCGCGGCAATGGGTAATGCATTACGACTGCGCATGACTAAGACTGAGCACGCGATAATTAGCGCACGGCGCTCGGCCCATTACACATATCGGCATCGCGCGACATCCCGCGCGCGACAATTACACAGTATACGCGACACTTTGCACACGACGTTTCGCGCGCGCCACTCAAGACACGACACCTAGGACACTACGCTTAATATGCGACACTAAAAGGCACGACGCGTAAGGCACAACAATTTAAACGCGATGGGCAACCCACTACAGCTAACGCACTACATTTTCCACGCGAGACCTGGTACACTACGGCTCTTACGTTACACTATATACGCTACAATTGCTACAATGCATTAGGCGTGCGGCACTGAAGATGAGGCGCGAATGTCTTTGCATTACAGATCGCACACGAGCTTATATTAAGTTGAAGGCACGACATAAGCTGCACTAAATGTAATACGACAGAAACGACGCTAAATCTGCCACTACAGTACGCGCCAAACGAATACACTACATTGCAACACGATGCGAATACACTACGCTAACACGCTAATATATAGTACACAATACAACTGCACGGCGCCAATGCACTACACGAACCTATTGCGTAATCAACCTGCGCTACTACACGACGCGCCGGCCCTACGCTATTACGGCAGCTAATGGTACACCGCTACGCGACACTTACTTAATTAATGCGCGACACTGAGCACGCGATGTTTGGTGCGCGACACTTTACGACGCGCTGCCTAGTCCACGGCGCTGGTGCCGTCTTGGGGCAATCTGGGGCCTCTCGCGGGGCTCTCTTTGGCCACCCCCAGGCCTCCTTGAGGCATTGGCAAGCTGACGGGGGCGAAACGGCGGGAAGGCAACAAACATTGAGTGCCTTTATGGTTGCGATGGGTTATGGCTTCTCGGAGGCTCACATTTGAAAGGCTTCGCGGCTCGAAAAATGACTTCTTGGGCTCTCTGAAGGCCCCCCTGGAACCATGCAACAACGCGAATGATAATTGTTGGTGTCGTGGCATGAATTGGCGTAGCACGTCCGTGTCGCGTATTCGCGTAGCGTTGTCGTGCAGTGTCTTCGTAGAGCGCATGAGTGAAGTGTATTATTGTAGTGTATGTGTGTGTAGTGCATTAGCGCAGAGTGTTCGCGTAGTATCAGGTGTTAGTGTATTCGTGTACTACGTTGTTGTAATGTTTTGGTGTAGTGCGTTCGCGTGGTGTACAAAGTCGCGCATGCGTGTTTTATTGAGAATTCGGTGTGGCTGCAGCGCACTCCCATGCATGTCAGTGAATATATTGTTGGGGTTTGGTTATGCTGGGTTATTTTGGGCGTGGGCCCCTCTGGAACCCCCAAAGCCCCCCATGAACCCCCTGGGTTTCGCGTGGCCACCCCCCAGGATCCACAGGGACCCTCTGTGATTCCCCAGGTTTCCTCATGGCTTCCCAGAGAACGGTTACTTACGGGCCCCTACTGTCCAGTCTGTTTTCTGATGCCCTCTACGTCCCCATACGGTCCCCAGTTGCTCCCTGCTGCCCCTCGCGGACCCCTACGGTCCCCTCTGTCTTAGGCGGCCCCGTCGGTCCCCTACGGCCTCCCGCTGTCCCCTGCGGTCCACTGCGGGCCCCTACGGACCCCGACGGTTCCTTGCGGTCCCCTGCGGCCCCCTGCGGTCCCCTACGGTGCCCTATTGTCGCTTTGGTCGACTGCGGTCCCCTACGGCCCCCTACGGTCCCCATCTGTCCCTTACTGTTCCCCGCGACCATCGTCATCGTCGCCGCCGCCGTCGCCAGCCCGTCTCTTTATACGTATGCCCTCGCCCTCATGCTTCTCGCCCCCTCACCCCCCCCCGTTCAGCCCCCCCCCCCCCCCACCCGCGACCTCGACTCCGCCGCTCCCTTCACCCCTCCGCCTGGTGTGCAAGTATGCATCCGCTTTCCCGCATCTTGCCCCCTCGCCGTGCCATCCTCAACCTTGCCCTCGACAGACCAGGTTGCTCTGCCGTGTGTGTACAATTACTATCTTGCCCCCGCGTCCCCTGCCCTGCCACATCTTGGTGAATTGATACGCCTTGCCCTCGTCATTCCGTTCACAGCAAGATGGGGGTGCGCATATGTGCAGCGCGCGGTTGTGCCTGTACGGTTGGGCCCAGCGTCGGCGACACATTCATACACGATCTGCGCCCGTTGCATGTACTTGCATTGTGCACTGCATTGTGAGACTGGCATTGCATGGCGGTGCATTCATGTGATGTGGTATGTGTTGCATAGGCTTGCATTGTCCACGCAATCAGTGCATGTCCTGCGTTGCCTGAAGTGCATTGCGATGCGCGTCAGTGCAGGGATGCATCATGATCCGCATTGCTTGTTTGGCTCAGCAGCTAAGCCTGCGCGTCTTCGCCGCGCACGGGGCTGTCCGCATACCGAACACAGGACAGACGATGGGCAAAAGGCGTAGCAAATCGAGCAGTGGCCCAGATCCGATTCAGAGCTTGTTGACTTCTGGCATGAAGGCGTATTATGGTAAAAGTGATGATGTTAAAAAAAGAAAGGGCTCAGATTCAGACGACGAGTCTGATGATTACATATATGAGGCAGAGATCGAGCTTCGAGCACGCCACCGCAAGTACGACAAACTAACGATCAAACAGGTAGAGTATATTATCCTGAATTTGAAAGGTGTCGGAGTGACAGCAGAAGATCTCGGTGAGCTTGGATCCAAGAGTTCGTTTCACATGAGGCAGGTTCGAGGGACCATGATCAATCGTTACACAGACAGAAACAAAGCAAAAGAGCATAGCGAAGCATTGGCAAACCTTCGGACGACCCAGGGCTCAAAATACAAACAACGGTGCCTCAAGCTTTTATGTTGTGCTCTGAACGTTCCAGCTTCAAAGCAATTCAGGGCAGATAAAGACACTACGATGGGTCACCAGATGACCGTGTGGCAAGAGCAGTGGAACAAGCGCAAGAAGGACCGACCTTTTTTTGCTTGCACTGCCGCGTGCATTAGCGCAAATGCCCTCCCTCTCCTCAGGTCCCAGTAAATGATGTGGTGCTGCGTTCATTGTAGTGCGTTGCGTTGCGTTGCATTGTCGAGTGCGTTGCGTAAGCGTTCGCTACCCTGGGAAGTGCTGTGCGCACTGCGCCGCGCGAATGAACGTGCACTCGGCGATCAACACACTCAATCCGATAGTAAGATCGATAGTGATATTAGGAATGAGATCGATAATGAAATCGGTGATTCTACCACTTGCATGGTCGATGATATCGATAGTGTGATCGCTCGCATTGCCCTCTGCGTGTCGCTCACCGTCCACACCCCTCACCCGTTTGAGCAATCGTGGCTAGGTCTTGTCAGAAATGTGGGCATGCGGGGGAGGGGGGGGGGCAGAGGGGAGCAGGAAGTGAATGAGGGTGATGATGTGGATGAGGATGGTGAGGAGCTGGTGCCGTGGCCCGCAAACGTCAAATGCGGGCCCTCGGCGGTCGATTGAGAACTTCAGTCCTCTGTCCTCGGCTCGATTCCCGCACTTTGGCCTCGGATCCTCGACCCCCGAGTCTCGACCCTCAGCCTCCGATGCTCATTCACAGTGCATCGGCCCTCGCACTTCAATCATCGGTCATATTGCTATGAGCCACGGGGTCCCGCAACCAATCGCACTATCGATCCCATTGCCGATCTCACTGTCAATCTGATAATCTCACTATCGATCTCACTATCGATCCCACTCTCGATTAGCAACATTATCAGCACCATTCTCGCCGTAGTCGTCGTCGTCGCCGTCGTCCTCGGCGTCCCCGTTTCGCCATGCCAATGTCTGGCCGCCGAGGAGGGCGTCCGCGAGGTGATTGACATGCACGAGTCATTGAAGAGGCAGGCTGACGAGGACGTGGAGGGAGGGAAGGGGAGGGAAGAGGCAGCGGCTGAAAAGAGGAGCGTGCAAGGGGAATGGGAGGGGAGCGTCATGTAGGATTGTATCGAAGACGCCTACGGCGAATCATCGCCGCCCCCTGCAATTGTGGAAGCGCCTATGTGGCCGAACGTTGAGGCCAGACCTGCCAAGCTATCGGACCACGTGGTCCCCGAATCGGTTTGAAAAGCCTTCGGGGAACACGTGGGCATCTTGAAGGTCATCCTGGCAGCCTGGAGGCCATTTTGATCCTTTCGGGCCTTCTTGGAGGACGTCTTGGGGGGCTCTTGGGCCGTCTTGGAGGCCAACTTCAGCATCTTGGAGTTCAGGGCAGGGGGCATCAGAAGCATGGGGGTAACTCCACTTCGTGCCTCGTGGCGCCGTGGTGGGCATTGCAGAGTTGAAAGTAGGTTGGCATAGGGTGCACTAGAGTATGTGGTGGAATGCCTAGGGGAAGCGTTATCTAGCATGGAGTTGCGTAAATAACAGGTGTAGCATGTAGGTCAGAGTAGAGTAGTTCGAGCCTGAGTTGCGCGCGCAGCACAGGGTTAAGCTGAGGTGAGTAGACCAGCAAAGCAGCGCTTCGTGTAGATTGGGCGAGGTGGTCTAGACATGAGCACCGCGCTGCCCAAGAGGGCCCGATAAGTCTCCAAGGCGGCCCGAGAGCGCCCAATATAAACGCCCAGTGGCCCCAAGAGGGCCCAATAGACCTCCAAGAAGCCACGGGGGCGCTCTACGAGGCCACCCGAGAAGGTGCCAAGATGTCAAACCATTGATTTTTACTCAGGGTTCCTATGTGATTGGGATTCCCGCTTCTTCGTGCCTCGACGCTCCATGCCGGACATCGAGGCTCCGAACAGCGCCCTAAGGCGGACCAAGCAACCCCTAAGAGGGCCCCAGCGCGGCCTAAGAGGGCCCCAGGGCGGCCCCTGAGGCCCACCAGACGGCCCCCAGAGGCCCACCCCAAGAGAAAGCCAAAAGGGGGAGCACAAAGCGACAGTGCAAGACACCCGCCAAACCGAAGCCCCCAGGAGGCCACAGGAGGCGCCCAGGAGACTCCAAAAGACTTCCAGACGCCCACGAGGCCCCCAAGAGGCCCACAAAGAAACCCGTGGAAACGTCAAAACTGCCACCGAGAGGCGGCGCGCCCGCCAGCCCGCGCAGGAGCTCGCCAAGATGAAGTGCCAGCACCCGTGGTAGAAGAGTGCGCTCGCGGCCATGGAGAAGGCCAAGGCTAGCGACAACTCAGACA
Organism: Prorocentrum cordatum; assembly: GCA_963575745.1. NCBI lineage: Eukaryota > Dinophyceae > Prorocentrales > Prorocentraceae > Prorocentrum > Prorocentrum cordatum. Next base: position 407,392 of record CAUYUJ010006668.1, read on the forward strand.
TGAGCGACAGCGATCAGAACTCAGGCGACATGTCGGACTCAGCTTCCAATGACGTGATCGGCTCGGCCGAGACGAAAAAGATGAAGATGAGGAAGGAGAAGGAGGACGGCTTTGTCGGCAAGAGCGACAAGCAGGATCAGACCCCTGTCAAAGGCCATCGTCGAAGCGAGCTGTCAGTCAAGGCTCGCAGCAAGGGCGAGAAGCACAATACGACATTGGCGACAGGCTCAAGAAGGGCAGCGACAGCAAGAGGGAGAAGAGCGGCGGCCAGAAGCGCGAGAAGGGCCACACCAGCAACATGAGGGAGAAGAAGCGCTGTCGCTCGGACTCGCGGCCGCGGCCAGCCTTTAAGCAGAACTTGAAGCAGCGGCAGCCGCTGCAGGCGGCCTCGGACGACGACGACGACAGCGACGACGCCGACGACAGCGCGGACAGCGACGACTCCGACGACAGCATGAAGCACAACGGCCGCCCACTCGGGAAGTACGCCAGCGAGCTTGGCGATGACACGAAGCTACCAAAATGGATTGCCACCATCCAGGGCCTGAAGAAGCCCGACCAGCGTGCGCTGCAGCACCTTGCGGAGCATGAGTACATCGAGAACATGGAGGGGCGGGGCGGGCGAGAGAGCGGAGCATGTGCACAAGGAGACAGACTTGAGGATCAGGACGAGGACGCGAGGGTGGCGGAGGAAGAGGAAGAGAAGGAGGAGGAGGAGGAAGAGGAGGAGAAGGAGGAGAGTAGACAGAACGGAAGAGCAAGGGAAGAGATGGAGGAGGAAGTCGAGGGTCTCTGCGGACTCGCGTCTTTTCGACCCGATCCAGGATCGGGTCGGAACGACACGAGTCCGCGAATACCCTTGCCCCGATCCTTTGCATCGTTGTTCGTTTGGCTGCTCGCGTCGGTTGGTCGTTCCAAGGGTGCCCAAAAGGGCGTCGGATGCCTCCGTGGCGCGTGGTCAGGTGAAGTTGCGTGCGCTTCACGCGCGCGCGGCTTCACCTGCGGCGTGCATTTCGTGGCTTCTTGGTTGTCCCATGTGGTCACGTGTGTTGGACAGGTGGCGCTGGTCTTGCATTTGCATGGTTGCCCTGTGGTGTTTATCATGTCTCCTCGTGCGTTTTTTTTGGGGTGCGTGCAGCGCTCGTTGGGGGTGGGGCGGGGGCCAGGCGGAGTTTCACAGCTTGCTGGCCGTCTCGAAGTGGGACCCGACGAAGACCGCGAGCTACGCGCTCTTCACTACGTGGGGGAAGGAGTGGCTCGAGGAGCAGTGGACAGCGAGGAGAAGCATCTCAGAGGGGCTCAACAGACAGGTTCAGGAGTCGAGGATGCAGGAGATCGAAGCGATTCGAGCACAGGAGCAGGCCATCAGGGCCCGAGAGCAGAAGAACGCAAAGCATGAGGCTGACAAGTTGAGGACGCAGTTGCGCGCTGCAGAGGCGCGGGAGATGGCAGCGACGAAGCAGGCGTCACCAGAGGAGGCGGCCGACGGCACCAAGAAGGGCAAGAAAGGCAAGCCGAAGGCGGCAAAGCCAGGAGCAGGAGGAGGAGAGGAGCGCAAGCCTGAACTGACGGGCGACGGCGGCCAGAAGAAAGCAAAGCACAAACACATCCAGGATACCCCATTGCCGTCGCTTGCTCCTGACGCCCGTGATGATGACGATGATGCTGAGAAGCATGGCGCTGAGAAGGATGACACTGAGGCTGAGTTGCTTCCCTGTTTTGTTGATTTGCATCTCTCGTGCGTTCAGGCAGGCGCATGGTCCTAGATAACAGTGGTTACGATTTAGCGTGTTGCCACCAGCACATCCAGAAACGATGCATTGACAAGTTGGGGTGGTCAGGGAAGTGGCTTAAACCACGTTCTCGCCCAACCCTTCCCTCCTTCGAGGAAAGTAACACCCTCGCCCTACCCCGCTCCCCTGGACCTGGAGACTGGTCTGCTAGGTTGAAGCGTCCAAGGTTTCCCGCAACGGCTCCAAAACGACATCGGACTGCAACTGGGCCTCCAAGATGGCCAACTACAACGCACGCACGCCCGAGCTGCTTACAATATGCCCTAAGAGTCCCCAAGACCGCCCCCCAGACGGCCACAAATGGTCAAAGAGCCCCCCACTGGAGGGCCATCAAGAGGCCCACGGTTTCATCAAAACCCAAATTTCAAATGGTTATCAATGCGTTGTGTTGCGTTGCCTTTTTTGCTTGCGGTGACCCCTCCCGAGGCTTCAAGACGGATCCAAAGCTGCACAAGATAACCCCAACAGATGCCCCAGAAAAAAAAAAGGCCCGAGACTGGCCCGCGAGCGCCCAGAAGCGCACCAAGAGCCCCCCTGAGAACTACCCAAGAGGTGCGTGTGGTTCTGGCTCCGATTGGGGGATGTGCGAAGGGGGAGGCGGGGAGGGGGAGGGGGGTTGCAACGGGGGTGGGAATTGCAACCCTCCCCTCTCTCGGCCGATGTCCTCCCCTCACCCGTGTCAGCATCATCCTTCTACTCATGGTCCGCCCCATCCTCCTCATGCGATTCATCGTCCGTCTCCCAGCTCCCTCATGCATGCGTCCAGTCTCGTCCTTCGCTTCCCTCATTTGCTCGGTGTGGCCGTCCTCTCATATGCCGCCCTGAAGAGTTGGTGAGACTTGTCATCAACGTGTCCGCCGTTGCTGTGTTGCTAGTGTGCAATGTTCGCCTGATTTGTATTGTGCGACGGTGGTTTGTGAGTTGCCGAGTGGTTGCAGCGATTGCGTCCAGTGCATGTCTTGTGCCTATGATCGTCGTGAGCGCCTTGTCTCCCGCTGCGTTGTCGCAGGCTGCGGGCCGCCCCGATCGTCCTGCTGCTGGCGGGCGCGATGGCGGCGGTCGCGAGGCTGCCCGCGCCGCGCCCGAGCAGATCACCATAGGGGACGAGAAGGACATCGGCGGCTTTGGCGTCGAGGCCCTCCAGAGCGAGTGTGACGGCGCAGATGATGGGGACGAAGAAGATGAAGATGAGGAGGGTGACGGCCCAGAGGACGATCAGGCAGGTGCGAAGCAGCCTAAGTGATGAGTGAGCAATCGCCAGATATGTAGGTAGGACGTTAATGCTTGCAGCCAGTCCGTCTCATGGTGGGCAGAGGTTCCGGGGTTGCTCGCGCGCGAGGCCGCGCGCACTTGTTGTGACGAGTACGGCGCATAGCTCAGAACCGCACCGCTGACCCCGAACACCCCATCCAGAACCGATGCTCGCGAGATAGTCTTTGGCCACTCCTTGCTGGGGCCACTTTGGGCGCTGCCACAGTGTGCCCCCCCCAGGTAGGTGGAGTGAGGAGGAACATCACGTACAGAAAGGGTAGAAGGTGTGTGATGCAAGCGTTGGCCCAGAGGCCACTTTGGCCCGGATGACTGGCAATTTAACCATCGCGTGCATTTTGCTCGCGAGCTGCGTGGTGCAAGGGCATGGCTTGCCCAACCATGCATGCGGCAATCGTGTCGTGGCCGCCCGCGCGTGTACTCTCAGAGCTGCAGCTTGCTGTCTGTTGCTCGTCTTCCCGCCGCCTGCGCCTAGCAGGCGCCGATATTTGATGCAGCACAGGCGGTGCACAACCGTCTGAGAAAACACGTTGAGTGCAGACATCGGCGTCTTGAGATGCCCTGCGCCAGAGAACGTGTCATTCCCGCTCGGCCTCACCCTGGCTCACCACCTCTCACCTTTGTCATCGGCCTTTCTCCGCTGCCTCCTGTCCCATCCCATGCATTTCTCCTATGTCTACTTCCCCCATCAGTTCCCGCCCTGGAGGTGCATTGTGCCTGGTTGTGCTGCTAAGGTAGCGAAGCGGTGCATGGACCTATTGGTTTGCATTTAATGGTGATGCTTCGCGTGCCCCTACCAGCCCATCCAGATAAGATGACTAGACAAGATGTCTTGGTCAGGGATGCGTTGCAACATGCAATGTGGCAGCATGCAGCGCAACCGAGAGCCTCGGGGTGGTCCCGAGAGTGGTAGTGGCGTGTGGGGGGGGGGGGGGGGGGGGGGGGGGGGGGGGGGGGGGGGGGGGGGGGGGGGGGGGGGGGGGGGGGGGGGGGGGGGGGGGGGGGGGGGGGGGGGGGGGGGGGGGGGGGGGGGGGGGGGGGGGGGGGGGGGGGGGGGGGGGGGGGGGGGGGGGGTGGTGGGACAACGAATGTTGCCTCAAAGGGGATTTGGGATGAGCCTTAAAGATGGTTTTCTAATTAGCCGCCAATTAGGCCGCGTATGACGCCCAGGAGGGTCTCAAGAGGGGGACCCCGCGGTGCCACCTGGCCGTGACTTGCCTTGTCTTTGGCCTGCAGGGGGGGGGGGGAGGTGGGGGGGGGGGGGGGTGGGGGGTATGGGGGGGGGGGGGGGGGGCTCCTCTTGGGCTTGCCCAAGGGCCCTGGGGGAGGGGCCCTTAAGGGTACAAGCCAGGCTCATAGACGTGCCCAGGAGGGCCCAAATATGGGCCCCTAAGGGAGCTCCTTGCTGGTAAGGTCCTTGCCCTCATCGTTGACAGCAGGTGGGCTCATCGTGGGTCCCTCTTGAAGCATTCTGAGGGCCTTTCCGGTGCCTGGGGAGGGCGCCCGAAGGGCTTTAAGAGGGTCCCAAGAGGGCCCCAGGAGAGCCCCCATCGAGGCCTCAAGGGCCATCCAGCTGTCGAAACGGCGACTATCGTCATTTACAGCAAGTGGTTCCTCCTGGGAAGGCGCCCGAAGTGCCCGAATGGTGCCCAAGACTGGCTCAATGAGGGCCCCGAGGGTTGTCAAGATGACGGCCCTTGCCCTTGACAGCAGGGGTGCTCAGTCTGGGGTCGTTCGTGGGGCCTTCCTGTAGCTCGATTGGGACCTTCGTGGGGCTCTTTTGGCGCACCCCCCTCGTGGGGCCACCTAGCCCCCCCCCCCCTCCTTCGCCCCGAAGCCTTGAGAGTGCCCCGAGAGGCCGCCAGGGAAGAGTTAACCTCATAGACGATCCACGCCCAGAAGCGGAGGTGCAGGGCAATTGCAAGGCATGGCAGGGTCATGTGCATGGTATTGCAGGGTGTTGGAATCCATTGCAGGTTCGTTTGCTGGGTCTGCTAGGGCCTGGTTTGCAAAGTATAGCAGGGTCGATTAGCAATGACTTCAGGATATCGCATGGCCAGCTTTGCGCCCCCCCCCCCCTGCAGGGTCTTGCGGACGCTGCGGCGAAGTCTAGGGGATAGAGCAGTGTGAGGGGTTACGATTGTAAGCTGCAAGGGCTAGCTACTTAAACCACTTGTGCCCAGAAGACTGCTGGACTTATATGATAAACTGCGTTTGGGTGCGGGTCTGGCGGCTGCTCTGTCGCCGCCGCCGACGCCTCGTCGCGGCCTCGACGCCGCCCGCTGGTTTTGCATTGCTGGAGTGACTTATAAGGCCTGTAAGGCTCACGGGGCTGGATGGGGCTCGCGAGGCTTGTACAGAAGACTCATAAGCCTGATGTCTTAGACGGTGCACGTGGGTTACGTGGTCTATATGTGGTTTCAATGCAACGTATATGATTCAAATAATTGGGAATCTTGGTCGCGCTGGTACGTCTTATCTGTAGCATCTGCGTGTATGCCGTCTACGGTGAAGTGGGGTCATAGACATTGTGGGGCCATGTCTAGGGTTTACGGTGGGCGTCTGTGACGTCAGTGCTTAGTTGGTGCATATAGGGCCTTGTGTGGCTGCTGCGTATGAAGGCCATGAGGCCTGCAAGGGCCGTGCTGATGACCAAGCATATAGGGCTAGCAAGGCCTATATACAGGGCCTGTGGAGCTTACCGACGTTATAGGGTGCAATGTGCCCATCTGTCGTATGAGGGTCAGACAATTGATATTGTAAACATGTCGCGTAGGACGTCCAGGGCATGTACGGCTGATGTGGCTCATAATGGTGTATGCATTGCTCATGGTTCATCGGTGCATGTGGCTCGTAAGGCGTGCCGACTGTATATGGCTGGCATTGTATGGCGCATGTATTGGTTACGTGGCACGCGCTGTTCGTTGGGCATGCTTCTAGGGCTTATCATATATATATATATATATATATATATATATACCTGTCTGGTTTCAACGTAGCAATTGCATCGGATTCTGGACTTTGGGCCTCAAAGCCACAACCCCCCAAAAGCCATTGTCCGTTATGTAGCATAATATTTTTTGTTCAGATATCTACGGGGCGCCGTGTGCCCTGGGCGAAGCATTGCGCACCGTGCGAGGGTATTCGCACCAAGCCAGGCGCAGGCCCCATGAGTGCGGCAATATTCCTGCCTGGGGCGCCGCCCGCCGAAGACGACGGGCAAGCGGCCGCTGTGGCGACTCCTGCGCCCCCTGCAAGCCCGACGGTGCTTGGTTGCCCTTTCGCGCAGGGGTGGCAACTGATGGTGGTGACGGGGCGCGGGGCAGAGACGGCGTCGCCGCTGCTCGCGGCTGGCGCCGCGGGCCCAACCACGGCGGCCGCCCAGCCGAGCCGCTCGAGATCGCCGCGCCAGGGTGGCGGTGCTGCATGCGACGAGCGCCTGCGCCGCGCGTTGGCGCTCCAGCCGACGCTGGCCGAGTGGCAGGCGCTTGTCGTCGTCGCTCTGTGTCGTCGTCGGTAGTCGCCGTCGTCGTCGAATTTCGTCGTTGTCGCCATCGTCGTCGACGTCGTCGTCGGCGCCGGTTCTTGTTGCCGATGTCGTCGGCCGCTGCCGCCGTCGCCACCGCCGCCGCCGCCGTCGTTGCCGTCGTCGGGCAGTGACGAGACGAGGGCCGACTGGCGACGGCTCCGACGGTGCCGGCGCTGCATGTTGACGAAAGCGACGGCTGTGGCGACGAGGCGCACTGACGACGACGTGCACGACGGCCGACGGCGACGGATACGGTTGTTGCCTTTGTCGGCTCCAACCGTATTCGTCGCCGTCGGCCGTCGTGCACGGCGTCGTCGGTGCGTGTCGTCGCCAGAGCCGTCGTCTTCGTCACCATGCAGCGCCGACGCCGTCGGAGTCGTCGACAGTCGGCCCTCGTCACTGCCCGACGACGGCATCGACGGCGGCGGCGGCGGCGACGACGGCAATGGCCGACGACATCGGCGACCAAGATCGGCGTCGACGGCGACGACGACAGCGGCAACGACAAAGCTCGACGACGACGGCGACGACGAGGGCACCGATAGGGGCCAACGACGGCGACGACGAGGGCACCGATAGGGGCCAACGACGGCGACGATGACTATGGGGACTGACAAGGGCGACACCGACGACGAGGGGCGACAACGACGACGCGCCGACGACCGACGGCAATGGCGGACACGACAAAGGGCGGCGACGAATGCGAAAGGGATCCACAGCGAATGCGACGGCGACGACGACCGACGCGAGCGACAAGGGTTGTCGTCGTCGTCGTCGTCGGTCGAGGCGCATGCTCGCGCGGCGGAGAGGACCGCCCGTATGCAGAGCGCGGCGGCTGACCGACTGCTCGATATGGCAGCCATGTACAGAGCGAGGATCGACGGCCTGACGGACGAGAATACAAGGCTGAGGCGTCAGCTGTTGCACGAGCTGAGGAGCACGTCGCGGGACAGGCTGAACGAGAGGCGTCGGGGCGCGGTGCTGCCGCTGCTAGAGCGGACCGCAGAGCCCGCGATGGAGCTGCTGGAGCAGCGTGGCCAGTTCGACTCGCAGGGTGACCAGTCTGATTCGCAAGATGACCAGTCTGACAACGTCTCGGCAGACTACTACTGCGACGAGGGCGAAGATATCAGTTCGCCCACGCATTGCCATGATGATGGCATGGCGCCTCCCGCAAGGGTTGCGCGGCGCGCTATTCCTCTACCAGATGCGCCTGTTTAAGGCTGCCCCTCTTGTTGGTGAGTGTGTGTTTGGCACCAAGTACGACGGCGCGGTTGGCGCTTGGTCTAATCGTCTGACGTTTGGTCAGCGGCCAATGCCCACAAGGCGGGTTGATGAGCATCCGCCGCGCCATGCGAGATGTGCGTTGAAGCTGAGAGCGTCCTTGCCGCGGCAGCGGCCTCCCTCTGCGCATCGCCATTTAGAGCGGGGCAGTTTGACTTGGATTGCGTGCGCCTCGCCAGTCGCACACTTGTGCGCGTCGTCACTGCCTCACTCGATTGCCTTCATTTTTTTGTTCCCGCAATGCCCTTTGGGTGCTGGCACGGTTGCCTACCAACCCTATTGGTGGGGCATATTTCTCATTGCCCCCCCCCGCCAGAACGCCCAGCAGTGCCCGAAGGCCATGCCATTGTCCTGCCCTTACATCATAACCACACTACATCAATGTCCTTTGCTGGTTGGAAATTTGCTCGTCTGGGCTCGTGTTCCTGATGTGGCTCTCGTGGGCTGCGGGTGGTAGTGGGCGCTCGTGGGTTCACCGTGCCTCCCTCACCCCCTCGTGAGGCTCTATTGGGCCATCTTGGAGCCAGCGTGGAGTCTTGAAGGCCCATCGGGCATGACGCGGTGGAACTGCACAACACATTAAAACTGTCAGTGGTTTTGCAGGGTGTGGTTTCGTGGGGTGGCTGCCTCAAACCAGTGCAAGAGCATTGGGGACTTCCTGGGAGCAGCCTTGGGGCGTTGGAGACATGGAGGGCTCCTGGAGGCATGGTAGGAGCTGTCACTGGTCATCGTGGATAGAAAAGCTCACGCACACGCACATACATCCACATACATATACATATATATACACACATATATGTACACATTGTGGGCAACTATGGGGCCTGCTGTTTCAAAGCTAGACGATGCGCCTATACGACGATACAACGATAAAATGATATAATACGACAAGACGGTAAGGCGATACAACGGTGTGGAAAGCCGCCAAACGATAAGATGATAAGACGATGTATGGTACCGCCAGGTGATCAACAGACAAGCCGATAAACCGATACGATGTACCGTAGCATCGTCATATCGTTGTGCCGTCCCACCGCCCAGCGCTGTAACTATCACCCCTGGCTCATAGCTAGCTATGCCGCGCTGTGCCATTCAACGGTGCCCCGATTGGCCCCCCTCAGGGCCTCCCCTTCCTGAAGCCCGAGCGCCCCACCTTGGTCTCCGCCCATCAAGGCGCATCACTTGGGAGCTCGCCTTGGGGCCCCTTCCAACAACCGAGCCAAAAAATTGTATCCCCCCCCCCTTCCTTCAAAAAACGTTTAAGGAAACGGTCTGTGGGCCAAATGTCGCTCGATCTCGGCGGTCTGGGGACGTCTTTATCGTCGTGTCGTCGTATCGTCTTGTCGTCGTGTCGTCTCACCATCCAATGCTACACTATCTTGGGAATGCCCCTATCTTGGGGATACCTCAGAACCCCCGCACCGTCGAACAAACCTAACTCATGCTGCTCGAGGCCCGCGCGTGGTCGGCGGACGCATGCGCTATAGCCGAGCTTCGAACAAGCACACATCACCCACCGCGCATATACAACCACGCAGCACCAAACACACGCAGGTTAGGTCCTCGTTTTGATCCCGCAGCGCCATGCGCTCCCTGCGCATTCGTCCTTCGTCTGGGCCTTCCTTGTTTTGAACCCGCTGCGCGCGTTCGGCCTTTGTTGTGAATATGTTTACCCGCAGCGTGCATGTGGGTCGTCGTGTTGAATCCGCAGCGGCACATGCCCTATGATGCTTAGCATGGGTCCTCGCTGGCCCTCGTTTGTTGAATGCACAGCGCCGCGCGTCTCCGCCCCCGCTTCGGGGCGTGGTAAGGACACGGGACACGATGATGGCGAGTATGATTATAGGGCCGATGAGGGGGATCAGGATGGGGGTCCTCGGCCACACAGTGGATCCAGCCGTGGCGACGATGACAGCCATTTGGGCCCAAGCCGTTGTGGCGACCACAGGTTGTGCTTTTTCGTTCGTGGAGTGCGGCGGCATGGCCGCCTACCTGTACACGGAGACCGAGATGACGCGCCCGCAGTCAGTGATGTTTGAGGACGGGGCGTGGACCGATGCGCCGTTTATGGAGTGGAGCCGCACCGACCAGTTCTGGCGGTGCTATTTGTGTTCGAATGCAGGTACCCGAGTGACAGCGGACCATTTGACGGGGAACAGGCATCTTAGCAGGACCCAGGGCCAGTGGAATCAGCTGGGCCAATTTACGCGCGGACGGCAGCAGATCGCACGAGTTTACACGGACTACAACTACCAGCAGAATCAGCCAGCGTTGCCAGCTCCAGGACTTGAACCGCCACAACCAGCGGGGGCACCGCCAGCACCAGCGGCGGCACCGCCAGCACCAGCGGCGGCAGCGCAGCACACGCAGACCATCACCGACGCGCTGGAGCAGCACACGCAGACCATCACCGACGCGATGGAGCAGATCATGGAGACGAAGACCGAACACATCGAGCGCATCGAGAGGAAGTTCGATGACGTCTTGGAGCGCCTGCAGCTCGTGGCCGACCGCTTAGCGCTCGTGTCCGACCGCCTCGCGGAGACGAACCAGCTGATCAGCGCGGCGCAGCCGCGCGGGGCCGCGCAGGCCGTGAGGGCCATGCAGGGGGCTGGTGCCCCGCCGCGGGCGCACCAGTAGACGTACGGCGTATCGGATGATGCATCGCGCCATCCATCGGGCGACGATGGCGACGCCGACGCCGACGCCGACGCCGACGACGACGACGACGACGAGGACGACGACGACGACGACGACGACGGTGGCGGCGGCGGCGGCGACGACGACGACGACGGCGACGACGACGACGACACGGTTGCATGCATCGATCGATGCATCCGCAGTGCTTGAATAATTCTAGACGCTTCGCGTATCCCCACCAGCCCGTCCAGAAATGAGCCCCAGGGGAGTGGAGGTGATGAGGGAAGCGGGGGAGCATGCAGAAGAACAAAGAGCGGGTTGAGCCGCCATACGCCCCAAGAGGGGGTGGATGTAGGAGGAGTCGTCGTCGTCGGAGTAGGAGGAGGAAGACGAGGAGCAGGAGGAGGAGCAGGAGGAGGAGGGGGAGGAGGAGGAGGAGGAGGAGGAGGAGGAAGATGAGGAGGAGGAGATGGAGGAGGGCGAGGACGAGGGGGACGAGAAGGAGGAAAAGGAAAAGGAGGAGGAGGAGGAGGAGGAGGAGGGGGAGGGGGAGGAGGGAGGAGGAAGAAAAAGAGGAGGAGGAGGAGGACAATGGCGAGCTTGGGGGCCTCTTGGGCCGTCTTTGGGGCCTCTTGGCGGTCCCGGAGGCCTCTTGCGTATCTCGGGGAGCTTCTTGTGGCCTTTTGGGAGTCTCTTGGAGGCCTCTTGGGCGCCTCTTGGGGCGCTCTTGGGGCGCTCTTGGGGCGCTCTTGGGAGCCTTCGGGGCGCTCTTGGGGCCATCTTGGAGGAGATCGATCAAAGAAGAGGGGGTCCCCAATTAGCGTTGCCCCTCTAGAGTGCCTCGAGTCGCCTCTTGGGCCCCCCAAGAGGCCAAAATCCTTCCAAAACCTAAGGAAAATCAATGTTTGTTGCTTTCTCGCCTTTTCGCTCTTGGAGCCGTCTTGGGCCATCTTGAACTCTCTTGGGGCCTCTTGGGGGTCTCTTGGCAGCCTCTTAGAGGCTTCTTGGGGGCCTCTTGGGGTCTCTCGGGGCCCTCTTGGGGCGCTCTCGGGGCGCTCTTGGGAGCCTTCGGGGCGCTCTTGGGGCCATTTTGGAGGAGATCTATCAAAGAAGGGGGGAGCTCCAATTAGGGTTGCCCCTCTAGAGTGCCTCGAAGCGCCTCTTGGGCCCCCCCAAGAGGCCAAAATCCTTCCAAAACCTAGGTAGAATCAATGTTTTGTGCTTTCTCGCTTTTTCGCTCTTGGAGCCGTCTTGAGCCATCTTGGGCGCCCTGACACCTCGCGAGACGCCTCGTCCAGGTCAGGGGGGAGGGGTAAGGGGAGGGGTAAACCCCTCCCCGAAGGGAAAGAAGGGGGGTTGGCAGAGGAAACTCCCTAGACCACCTACGCCCTAAAGGGCTGGTGGGATTGCTAGCGCCGCTCCCTTTTTACGCGTCAGTGGCGTGCTGCAGCAGCGCCGCTGCGACGACGTGTCAGCTCGCATCGGCGCTCTTGGCCAATAGGCGCGAATTCTCGGCCGACACGATTGGCTGAAACATGTATCCCCTCTTCTGGCGCCCCAGGATATGTGTGTAGTTGGTGCATATACATGGCCGTATACGGCATGCCAGGATCACATGGTGGTATGAGTCTCAGGGTCTTAGGGGTTCCAGTTCTGAAACCCGTGTGGGCCGCATTGTGCAAGGTACTTGGCGGGCTGTTAAGACGAATGTGGTCGGCGCTAAAGCGAGAGTCGCATTCGCATAATGCTTACACTCATGCTAATTTAAAGCGGTGAAGCCCTGATGCACTGAAGCTTATGAAACAACCCCATACCCTTACCATATGGGCAATCTTGGAACCATAATGGGGACGCATTAGGAACCCGCGTGACTCGTTCCTCTTCTTTTCCATGATCCTTTCCCCGCCTTTCCCCCTTCCCTCTCCTCTCTCTCCTTCTTCCTGTGTCCTCCGCCACCCGACTTCTTCTTGCCCCTCACCTCGCTCTCTTTCCCGCGCGTCCTACCTAATCGCCGTTGCCCTCCCTCCCACTGCCCCTCGCCCGCGCCCGCGCCCGCTCCCTCGTCCGCCCGCTCCTGCCGCGCGCCCGCGTTTGCGTTTGCGCAACCCCCGCGCGCAAGAATCACCCGACGTTTGCGGGCGTTAGCCTGCAAACGCCCGCAAACGCCAGCAAACACCTGCAAACACCTGCAAACACCTGCAAACACCTGCAAACGCCTAAAACGAAGCAAATTGTAAGCAAATTGCAAGCAAAAAGTAAGCAAATTGAAACACAATGTGCTTCAACGGGGTCAATTTGCTTCAATTAGCTTCAATTAGCTTCAATTTGTTTCAATTTGCTTCATTGGTTTAGCTTGTTGCATGCGTCGCGTTGCTGGTTACCCGCGTTTTTTAAGCTCAATGACCTTACAGCTTGCTTCAACGACCTTACTTTTTGCTTCAACGACCTTACTGTTTGCTTCAACGACCTTGACGTTTTGCTTCAACGACCTTGACGTTTTGCTTCCACACTCGTGTTTTTTAAGCAAAATGTAAGGTCGTTGAAGCAAAATGTAAGGCCGTTGAAGCAAAATGTAAGCAAACTGTAAGCAAAATGTAAGCTAAGTGGCGCGATCGCCAACGACGTTTTGCTTCCGCACCCGCATTTTTTAAGCAAAATGACGCGACCACGACTCGCGTTGACTCATGCGCGTCGTGTTTTTTAAGCAAATTGTCAAGCGCGCGAGTTAAGCATCTCCCACACCCCCCACCCACCCACCCCCACGCACCCCTTGCGCCCATGCCCACTGCCCACTGCCCGCGCGTGCCCTAAGTACCCCCCCCCCCCCCCCTCCGTCTCCCATCTACCCGCCCTCCCCTTCCCCCATCGCCCGCCCGCCACCCGCCCGCCTGCCGCCCCGCTTGCCCCCCCCCCCCCCGCCGCGCACGCCCAGCGCCCGTTCCACCTCATGGCGCGTTTTTTTTTGTCCTTGCGCACCCTGGCCGCACGTGTCCTCCTAGGTGCACCTCCTCTTCTCTTGCCCTGCCCCCCTCCTGATTACCGCCATCTCTTGCCACCTTCGCCCGTGCCCATCTTTTCCACAGTTCCGCCCTTCTGAAATGTAAGAACACGTCTAACTAGTGGTGGGCCTTCCTGGTGGGCCATTGGGCCACTTGGAGCCGACTCGGGGCGACCCCGGGGCCCCCGAAGCATCTTGAAAGCCATATTGGGCAATCTTGCGTTATATTATTGGGGCATATTGGATGTGCCATTGCAGTGCATGAAGCACTCTTGGAGCAATATTGGGCAATCTTGGGCGCTCCGACGCGTCGCGGACCACCTCGTCTAGGTTCACGGTGGGTGGTCGGGGGGGAAAGACTAAACCTTTCCCGCAGGGGAGAATGAGGCTTAGGGGAGAAAGCGACATTGACCGCCTGCCCCTGAATTGCTGGTGAAACAGATTGGCCCTGGCACTGGCGCATGGCCTTCCAGTGCATTCCCGCCAGCCAGCCCCCCCCCCCCATTCCATGCCACTCAGCCTGGGGCCTATTTGGCTCAGCATGGCAGTTCTGGCGGCCCTGCCAACGCATTTGGAGCCATTTGAACGCGAATCTCTCCAACTCCGAGCGGAAAGATCTGAAGATGGTTTTAAGTTTGCGCTGACCCTTCTTGCGCGGCGAGTGGACGATCAGCGGACGAAGCTGACCAGGTCCGCTTTGGAGGATATTGTTGATGTGCTCAGAGACAGGGTGCCGTTTCCACTTCGGAACGCTTCGCGTGCTTTCGCCAACTCATCCAGGGCCCATATCAGCGTTGTTTGTAGTTGGTTTGGGCGCGCGGTCACGCATTGTTCTGGGTGCGTAGCTGAGGCAGCCCTAGGCAATGTAATTTCCCCAGGGGCGTGGGTAGGTGAAGAATATGGGGAAGGGGGGGGACAACCTCGTTGCATAATTTGGGTGGTGGGGCGGTTGCTTAAAGAAACAACGCTGCACGCCACTTCGGGCCAAAAGGCTCGTGGGATTCGACCGCGGCTGCCAGTAGATGTGAACCGCACGTTTGAGATTGACAGTGGGCTTGTTGAACGCTGCGCACCCGACGCGTTTTCTTATTCTTGGCGATGGTGGAACATGGACGTTGGGTGGATTCAGTCTGAGAGCTCGCGCCATCATGCGTTTCCACTGCCGATTGCTAAACTAGGCGCGGGCTTGGCCAACCAATGCGAATATGAACACGTCATCTCTATCACGGCTTTGTGGCATATAGACAGTGGCTCTGTCGAGACAGATTCCGACCCCCCCTTCCCCCCCTTCCCCCCTGCGCTTGTTCATTTGGTCGCGCATCCACGTTTCACCGAGTAGTAGCTATAGCCCAAACGCGCCGACGTGATTCAACAAAATAATGCGCGCGTCGGGGAGCGAAACGGGAGTGCGCGCTGGTCAAACCCAACTGTCCCAGCCAGCCCAACCAGCCAGCCCAACCAACCCAACCAGCATAGCCACCTATCTAGCCAAACTTGCCCACAAACGCAACACCGCCGCCCAGCCAGCCTGCAAACCTGCGCTCACTTCGCAAGGAATGAGTGGCGGTCTGCCTGACACGGGGTCGCTAGCGCTCATGGTTAACAACAATAACGTACATATGTGGCAGTTTCTAGAAGGCTTGGGGGTTCCACCATCTCACTTGCACATGCCTTTGAGAAGCTTAGTGCAATCTGGCTCTGCCGCTGAACCAATCACGGGCACATGCAGCAATGGCCGTCGCCCGCTCTTCAGGATGTTTATGTGCTCGGTGCGGTATTTCCTAGGCCTTCTGTCGTGGATCCTGCAGTGGAAGTCGAGAGTCCTCTCTCTAGTTAGGGCGTCTTTTCTTATTCTGCAGCAGCTAGACAACGTGCTTCCTGGGGCGTTTACAATATACTTAGGCGACGGCATCTGGCTGCCAGTGCACGGGCGCCACATGGACTCAGGGTCTGTTCTGGTTGTGCTTGCGTATGTGGGGCGTGCTGCATCGTGGCATGATCTTGGAATTGAGTTGCCCCGCCTGGACGCAGTTCGGCACGTTCCGTTCCATTGCGTGCTGTTTGCAGTGATGCGCGCCAGTAACAGCGGAGTTGCTGCCATGAGGGTGTGCAAAACTTGGATTTCAGCAATTGCTAAGATGGTTGATGCAAGTAGTTGGGGTGGTACCTTATCCTCTGAGTTGCCTGCTATCCGCCTTCCCCGTGATTGTGATTCAGCATTCAACGTTCAAGCTGCCGCGCGGGGGGACGATAAGTTCTTGGTGACGGTGAATCGTTTTCTAGTCAGACGCACTGGTTACAGCAGGTCCGAGGATATTTTGTTTCAGGACCTGCGGGGTGATGGGCGGGGAAGGGAGGTATGACGGGCGACCAGATGAGTTGGCATCGCAATGGGGAAGCAATGCAACGGGCGCGGGGGTTGACATGAGTATGCGCCTCCAGTGCTTGGCAACTGTCGGACATAATTGTGATGTCGCGCGTTTCATGTCGTTCTTCGGCGCTTGATCCGCGTGATCGGGCCAGCCGCTGACTGCGGCGATTGGCGCGCGCAATTGGTGCCGACATGTCAGAACAATGGCGTTCTCCCGTTGTGCTCCGAATAGGCTGGCCTATAGAGGCCCAGCCCACTCTTAGCAACACTGCCCCACTGCGTGCGATCACAGGAATGTCTCGGGTCTGGCGTTGCGCGGCCATGTTCACCTTGGCGTATTGACGCTCACTTGCAAGTTCCCGATGTGGTTTATATAGGTGCACATTGCTTTACGTGTGCGTTGCATTGCCCCCTAGTTTGCCCGCGCAGTTTTTGCATTGATTCATGGTTATCTTGACTACGATGGTGTTTTCCAGTGAGGCCTCAGGCGGGCCCGTGGCAGAAGGCTAAATAAAGACATGTGACAGCGTAAAGGCGACCGCGATCAGTGTACCGCGGCTCGGAGAGGCGCATATTAACAGCAACATGCCAGTCACACGCACATTGCCGCATCGGCATTAGCATCCATCGGTGTAGTGTAGCATGGGGCACACCAAGGCATATTGCATACCCGACTAGTACAACCTAGAGTGTCGCAGAGTGGTGTGTGTTCGAGCATGACAGGGGTAGGATGACTGTGCAGATAGAATATGGCAACGGTGGTGGTAGTAGTGGTGATGTACACTATACGCCATTGTAAACAAGAGTAGAATATCGTCGCTTCGAATTGCGCAACAAACAAAGATGACTATAACATTTGTAATGAAATAACTTATTGACTAATCGAGTCGTGTCGAGTAGCGTAGATGAAGCTAGATAGATGTGTGTTAACTGGCGCAGTGCAGCTTGGATTGCAGAACAACTAGGTTCGATCGCGTTAAACCAGCGCGGCACAGAGTCGAGACGCGGAGCGCTGGGTAAACTAGAGTAGGGTAGTGCAACACAACATCATAATAGCAACGCGTCAAATGGAGTAGGAACTGATAGACAATGGAATCGTTACTGGTGCAATCGTAGTAGTCGTAATGGTAGGTGGCACAATAGTAAGGGGGCAGGGCTTGGGGCCTTGCATCTGCAGTTGATTGTCGGGGCCGCCCTCGCTTTATTTGCAAGAGTCTTCGTGGTGCTGATTTTGGTGCAGCTGACAGCTAGCAAGTGCGTTTATTGTTGCTGTGGCGTCGTCGGTGGCCCATGCAACGCAACGCAGGTGTAGTGCCAAAGTTTGCGTGCGTGCGTGCATTGTTCTATAGAGTGTGGTGCGTGCAGGAGCATCGCGCAATGAGCATAGCGCATGCATGCCACCGCTCGTTCTTGCTTGCGCCCGCTGTCCTTTCATTGTCAAGCAATGGCGTCGGGTAGTGCTGTGTGCAGGAAGTTGCGTACCGCTACCATTACAGATTTTACCAAAGGATGGTGGTGAGAAAGATGGTCATGATGTATTTGCTCAAGTCTAGGCTACACCACAAGGCCGCAGTGGAAGCGACATTGCGGGATAACGTCGCCGTCACGTCTGACATCGTTGCGTTTGATGCGTCCAGGGTTGCGTGCAGAGAAGTCCTTGCCATCCAGTTTCATAGCAACGGCGTGTTCAGTGCTCTCCCGCTGCAGGTGTTACCAGATCAAACAGCTACGCTTGACGTTTCTCAAGCAGTCGCAAACCTCAGCAAAGCTGTGCAAAAACAGGGAACTCGTGGAAAGTCGTTGAAAAAAACCTGCTGGGATGGCTACAAAAGTGCTGTGTTGCGCTGTTGTGTCGGCAATGTTCCAAGTGTTCCCCTATGAGAACGCTCGCGTATGGGTCCCGTTGTGTCGAGATCTTCCGCGACCGCGCACGTTGCGCGCGTGGGACGACAATGTACGCCAGTTCTACAATTGGGACGCGCGCACAGGACAGTCCACGTGGGTGCTGGACCCAGCTCTATGGGAAGCTGGCAAGGGGGCAGTCCGTTCTCTTGTCTTCTTGGCGGACGAGGGGTCAACTGGGTATAGTTTGTGGTGGTGGCTAGTGTATTGTGGCCTGCGCTGCATGTTTTTCCGAGATCCACCCCATCGGATCAGTAATTTGTACGTGCACAGCATGCGAGGGGTCAAGCAGGGCATCCAAGCTGCAATGGACGTGCTTCTGGTGCACAAATACAGGCGTGCGCCATACGGCTGAGGCAGATTTTGGCGAGAGGCAAAGGAAACGATCGCTCTGGTGCAGAAGCTGGGCCTGCGCCATCCAATTATGCATGATTTTGCGCCCGCCATCGCTAGGGATCATGGCTTGAGCGTCGATGAAGCTCTGCACGACAATAAGGTGATGACTAGATTGTTGCAATCATTTTCAGCATCGGGCGCAGGACAACGAGTGGAAACGCGAAGGTGGTGGACAACATGGGACGCCGATTTGCACCTCGACAAAATGTGGCACACTCTTCTCGCAGCCTTGATAATGCAGTTCTATATTGCTGGGGTGGACCCCTGGGTAATAGCCAAGAGGAGCTCCGTCGACACACCAGACAGGGACGACGATGACTCGCGCAAAGAATTTTGTTTCAAGCAGACTGTGTTGACAATACTTATGTCCAACTTTAACCAAAATATGCTCCGTTCCCAGCTTGAGACGTTCCGCAGGATTCGCACCCACCACGAAGAGTTTATCGAGCATCATTTGAAGCCAGGGCGCACTCTGCGGTTTCACGTCCTGTGGTCGGACCTTCAGGAGACGGGCTTTAAATCGCAATGTTGGCCTACAAGGGTTCTCGCGAGATCGACCTGCGTGTTCGCCGTGGCGCTTCGCGCATGCATCCCCGCCAGTTCATCCAGAAACGACGCCCAAGCGAGTTGAAGTAATCACGGGAACGCTGGCGCAAAGGAGGGGACAACCAAGCCGAGTGAAATAATGCATAGCCGACAGGTGATGAAGTCTGGATGGATGGGGGATCTGGGTGTCGTCTTAGTCGTCTTTGGGCGGTCTTGGTGCATCTTGGTGCGTAACAGGAGCCACATTGGACGATTTTGCGCTATCTTGGGCCATCTTGGAGGTCATCGCGGTCTCTTCTAGGCCCTCTTGGAGCCACCTTGGGCCATCTAGGGCGCTCTGGTCGATAGCGGGGCACCCCGCCCAGAGCCAGGGGAGGGGGTCGGGAGGGGGGAGGGGGGCGGGGCGCGCCTGCCCCCGAAGGGGAAGCACGGGGCTTGGATGTCCAACGCTTGAGACCGCCTGCGCCCAGAGGCCTTGCATTATCACTCACAGGAGGTACAGCGCAACGAGTGATGCCGACTCAAGTGCCGTCGACCTTGACGCGTGTGTATACACCCTCATATATGTACATCGCTGCGTAAATGTATTATGTGTTGGGCCTCCCTCTGTCCGCTTTATTCTGTGTGGCGCTACTCCGACCCACGTCCATTCATTACACTCTGCGCTTCGCGACGCGGCATTACCTTACCCCCCGCCGCTCCCTGCTCCATTATCAGGTCTACCGAGGGCATTTTTATATCGCTAAGCTCGTCTGATCGGGTCGTCGGCACTCCTCTCGGCAATGCCCCCTTCTGTCCAGGACCGCGTAGCGTTTCGCCATCCGAATACACGTGGTGCTGCTCTGCTCTACACAGCGCCAAGCCATTGCCGACCCTTCTGCGTTGGGTTCTCGCTTTGGCTGAAGCATTGCGGTCGCGATACCCTCCCCCCCGCACTTCTTTTGTCTCAGCCCCTCGCATATTCTCTTCCCTGCCTTCACCTTGGCACTCGCGTGCCTGTCAGCGTGCGCTTTACCTCGCCATCCTGTATACCTAACGGCCTTCGGCCTGTCCCGCCACCGTGTCTGGGTTTGGCTGCCCGCTAACGTATTGCAACAGCCCGTCGGGGGCCTCTTGGAGACAGTTTTGAGGCATGGGGCATAATGTTGGGACATAGTTTGGGCTGTGTGTGGCTTTTTGATTGCCTCTTGGGGTCTCGTGGGCGCCTCTTTGGGCGTCCTGGGGGCTTTCTGAGACGGGAGTTTCAACATGTTGGTTTGTGATCCCTCTCAATCATGGGCCTCTGTTGGGGTTCCCTTGGGGCTCTCTTGAGCAGTCGTCGGCGCTTCTTGGGCCGTTATGGTGCTTGGGCCGTCTTCTGCGTTCTCATAGGGGCATGCTGCGTCACCTTGCCACGGTCTCTATGACCTCGCGGTCCGTCTTGGAGCGTCGGAAGCTCGAGGAGGCGAGGGCCCCATCACCTTTTTGACGCTTCGCTTGCCCCAACCAACCCATCTAGAAACGACCAGCACGGGAGCGGGTGCATCAAGAACTGCTGGACGCATGCAGTTGCGCGGCCGTATTCAGCAAAAATAAGGGCCACAACTGGCTCCCAAATTGAAGTTTAAGATGAAAGTCAATGCACCAAGCCGTCCCGCTCGACCCCCTCTCCATTTGAATCCGTCGTAAGATCAAGTGTTCTATTCTATGGTGGTCCCTTCGTACATGTGCTCAACCCCCTCCCCAGATCCCGCGAAGCCGCCGCGGATGCAAGTGTTTCGATTGTGCGCGGCACGAGGGGTGTGATGATGAGGGGGGAAGCGGAAAGGAGGTCGGAAGAAAAGGACACTGACAAGAAGGATGAGCAATCCAAGTTTGGGCGCATATTCTTGCGAGGTGTTATTGGGGAGCGCTTGGGGCCATATTACGGATTTTCTCGCGCTCCCCGTGGGGCTCTGTTGGGGCTCTCTTGGGGATCTCGTGGGGCTCTCTTGAGGCTCTCTTCTTTTTTTTTTGAGGGGGGGGGTCGTGGGGCCCTATTGGGGCTCGTTTGAGGGTTCTGGGGTGCTTCTTGGGGCCGTGTGGAGACACTTTGCTCACCAGAGGTTGGTCTTAAAATTAGCGTACATTCCCCTCCCCGTCGGAAACCAAACGCAGGCGCATTGGGGTCATCTTGGGCAGCTTTTGGGGCACCCCTGGGCGCTATTGGGGTCGTCGAGGGGCCCTCTTGGGCCTCTCTTGGGGCTGTGTTGTGCCACCCTGGAGCCATCTTGACGCCTCAAGAGCCAATCGGACGCGAACAAAAACGAAAAGGCAAACCACTTTGATTTTCCTTAAGCCTTGAAACCATGTTGGTCGCTTGGGGTGTCTTTGGAGGGCTCGGAAGGCACTTGACACCTTCTTGGGGCCGTGTCAAGACCTCTTGGGTACGCGTTGGAGGCTATCGTGAGCCATGTTGATGTAGATATTGGGCGATCTCAGGACATTTCGGGCTAGCTAAAGCCCTCTTGAAGCTAGCGTGGACCATGTTGGACGCTCTGACCCCTCGCGGGGGAGCCCGCCTAGAAGCAGTGAGGGGGGGGGGGGGGGTGGGGGGGGCTTACCTCCCGAGCAGGGAAAGGAAGGAGGTTAGAACATGAAGCGCCCTAGACCACCTACGCCCAGGGGGCTGGTGGGGCAGGCAAGCGCAAAGGAAATACCTGATAGTGCCATGCTGGTGCCCTTTTGATGGGCTTTTTGGAGCTGTCCAGTTGTCTCTCGGAAGCTTCGTGGGCAATATTGGGGTTCTGTTGGACGTGGTGGAGCGGTCTCGGGCAATCTCGGAGGCCTCTCGGGCCTGGGCGGTTGTGGGCCCCGCCCGTCTCTCGGCCATTCTCGGTGCCATTCGGCCTCTTGAATATCCGTGCGGCCGAGCCCGCGAGCGCGCGGGCGCGCGCGGAAACAGTTCACCAGCCTGCTGGGCGTATGGTTTAGAGAGTTCGGTACTCTGTGTTCCAAGCCATGTTAAACCTATCCCTGCACCCCCCTGGGTTTCGCAACGACCCATGCGATGCCCCGCAGAAATAAATGCAAACATTTCGCGCGGACCTTGCGCTGCCCTGCGATACCGTGCAAACCGACCCTACAATACCCCGCAAAGCAGACACCAACATCACATTGCAAAACGGCCGTGTCTATACATCCGAAATCCGACAATGTCATGGAAACTGCCTTGCGACGCCTTGCAATGGCTCTGACACCCCACCAACTTGCTGGGTACATGCTCGTCATGATGGTATCGCGTCCCTGGCGGCCTCTCGGGGTGCTCTCGAGGCTGCGACGCAGCCTCGAGGGCCCCGAGGGCGGGGGTAATAAAGGGTCGCAAGAATCTCCTAAGGGGGCCCAGGAAGGTTCCAAAAGTGGCACCAAGATGCGCCCCTGCTGCCAACGCCGAGGACCGCCATTGGCAGCGAGGTGGCGCTCTGGGCGCTCCACTCACCCCCTCCCTCCACCCCCCTCCCTCTAGGCCAACCTTGGTGCATATTTTGGCACCGTTTCAAGGGCGTTCCCAAGATGGGCACCCTGCTGTCGAGGACGAGGGCCGCGATATTGGCATCGAGACGGCCATCTTGATGCCCTTCGGGGCCGTCCTAAGGCCTTCCTGGGATCTCCTCGGGACCCTCTCGGGCCCCATCTCAGGAGCCAACGTGGGCTTTGAAGGAGCCTTCAGGGGGCGCCGAGAGGGCCGCGGGATGAACCCCCTGCTGTCCAGGACAACGGCCGCCCTCTTGACAGCAAAAGGGTATTATTCGGGCCCCTCTCAAGGCCCTCCTGGGCAAATCCTGGTGCCCGCTTGGTGGCTTTTAGGGGCGTTCCCGCGGCTTCTGAGCGGCCCCGACAAGACCGCCTCGTTTTGAACGAAGGTCGCCCTCTTGACGGCAAGCTGGCTCTCTTAAGGTCCTCTCGGGGCCGTCCTGGGGCCCTCCTGGGGCCACTTGGGGCCATTTCAAGGCTCCTCTAGGGAGCCCCGTCAGGGCAATCGCGGGCCCCTCTTGAGCCCCCTCGCGTGGTGTTTGTCTGTTGCGCGACGCGCTGCTGCGCGGGATGCTACAACGGCTATCTTGCCAAAGCATCGGGTGTTCTAAACCACGCAGACAAACTTGATAATACACGCGGCACATACATACTTTTCAGCCCATGCAATACATACGCTACACACATGCACGACACTAGCACACGACACTACACGATTCCACCGCACGCATGAATCACACGAATGCATCATACCAATACACCGCGCGGATACACTATCCCACACTGCGTGACACTTAATTAATGCCCGATGTTTAATGCGCCATTATTAACGCGCGACCTTTAATGCGCGCGACACGTCTACGCTGATGCACGACGCTGACACGTCATACGAATACACAGCGCAAATGCGTTACCCCATACTAGCACACTTTACGTTACATTCAGCGCGCGGCATGTCATGCGCATTACTGAATGCGCGAAAATACGTGGCAACTAAAGTGTATTCCTTACTTCACGACATTTGGTACCCTACAGTTCATGCGCGGTTATGCGCGACCCTGCGCGACAGCTGATACGCGACATCTTATGCACGAGCTGTACAGCACGACGCTTTACTCATAGTCCAGGTTTGAGACACGACGCTGTATGCATGCACAACACTCAACCAAACTTGACACGCTGCACTTAATACACAAGACTTTGCAAGGCTCAATGCACGACGAATCGCATGCGGCAATGGGTGTACGTCGTTGAGTACGCACCATCTAATATACGCAACGGTTTAAACGCGACGCTTTACACACGGCAAGCTGCAAACGACACTTCGCACACGGCATTTTAATACACAACATGCAAGACGCGACACGCAAGTTACGACATTTAACAACACCACACAAATGACACGATGCATACTTAGGATGCGACACTTTATACATAACAAATGATACACTAGATTTCATATACGGTGGTTAATACATCAGACTTCGTACCGTAGAGTTAATAACACATTACATGTAATGCACGTCACCAAATGTGCGACACGTAAGATGCTACTCGACATGCGCTACACTGAATATATGGCACAACATGTACCACACTACATATATTTCCCGAAATTTATCAATCTAGAGAGACTTCTCAATCTGCTACACCAAACGGGTTGCCACTCAAGGCGCTAAACGAATGCACGACTCTAATGACTCTATACTGATACTGGTACACTCTTCTGGCACACCATACCAACACACCATACTAATACAGCGCAAGGCCCACTACACTAGTACACTACATTCATACACTAGGCTAATACACTGCACGCATACACTACGCCAACACAACCTCCAATACTTTACCGTTACACCATACTTAATATCCGACGCAAAATACACGACACGGAAAACGCAAAGTTGAATACGCAACACTTACCACACGATATTTAGTACACGACACTGGGACCGTCTTGGGGCTCTCTGGGCCCTCTCTTGGGGCTCGCTTTGGCTACCTATAGGCAACCCTGAGGTCTCGGGAAGCCACCGGAAGCGAAAAGGTGGGACGACAATTGATATTGATGCCCATCAAGTGTTTGATTGGTTTTGACATATTTGGTGTTTCCTTTGGGAAGCCCCGTGACTTCACGGTTATCTTGGGCTCTCTGAAGACCTCTTGGAACCGTGCAACACAACGTAGTGCATTTGATGCTGTATTATGCAGTGAATTGGCGTAGTACGTCGGTGTAGCAAATCCGCGGGGAGTTGTTGTGTAATGTATCATTGTAGCGTCCTCGTGTAGCGTACTGGCGTAGTGCATTAACGAAGTGCACTAGCGGAGCGTACTAGCGTAGTCTAATTGGTGCAGTGTGAAATAGTGTGGTGCATGTGTGTGATGTATGCAGGTAGTGTATTAGAGTAGTGTATAAGCGTTGTGCATTCGTGTAGTGTTTCATAGAGGCAGATGTGCGTTTAACGAGCACTCTCAGTCCAAGGCAACTCGCCTGGGCATCTCCTTTAAATGGGCTGGTGAAGGTACGCGAAGCGTCAAGCATGTAGAAATTTGGGGTCACAGCCTTCATCAGCCTAGAGCACAGGACTCAAGACAGAGAGCACCAGACGCCTGGATGCAACTCCGTTTCGCGCCTCGAGGCACGGTGGCGGAGTTGGCGTGGGCTTTTTTTTTTTTTTTTTTTTTTTTTTTTTTTTTTTTTTTTTTTTTTTTTTTTTTTTTTCGAAGGGTTCAATAGATGACGGGGCGCTGTTTTGGCGTTCGCGGTTTGGTGCCTTTTCTCCCAGGAGTGGGTGCGAAGCATGGTCATGCCTGCGCTTTCTGACGCGTTGCAGCTGTGCTCTACGTTCGTGTACATCGGGCTGACAGAGACTGTCGATTTTTTCCCCATTGCACTAGATGGCGCGGTTGCATCTAATGATGACCCAGACGAGCTGCAATTACTCCTGGTAACGCATGTCAGGCAGGCACTTGTGCACTGCAGGCAGCTGGTTGGGTATTCTCTCACTCCTTCAACATTCCCATGGGCGTGGGCGGGTGCTCTGGCAGATTCCGACGAAACGCGGCAGAGGACGATCGACCATGCGCAGCAGGTGTGGGATCTCGTGCTTCTCCTAAAGCGTTCGCAAAGCCCTGTGCACGCGGAACTCGCCAAAACGTTGTTTATCAGAGAAGCAGTTGTTTTTCGAGAGCCGTTCAATATGTTGCAGGCAAGTGGGTATCGCATGACTGACCGCCTGAAGCAATACATACGTTCTCTATTTGAGCATATGGGTAGCAGTCTATCGCTGGAGGCGGCGCGTCTCATGTTGTTTTTACTTCTGGTTTGCTATTGCGATGGATCCTCCACGCGTGTAGCGCGGGCGCAGCATTATGTGAGCGCACGCTTGCCGTGCGCGTTCTCATGCATGTAGCGTTGTGAGTACACTTGTGCGTTCTATGAGCTTCTGAGCCGTCACGTGCCAATGTTTATTCAACACTGTAACGCTCGGTGTACGTATTGTGGCACTCGTGTCATATCGTGGCCGCCTCATGCATCTATGCGTGGCGTTGTGGGGTGCCGTAGGGGCCCGTTGCGTCGTTCTTGCAATGAGTGCGTCTGTGCGCAAGCGCACGCGCGCGCAATGCCCTCTGCGGTTTGCATGCCCGTCTCCCCCCAGTTGTATTTCAACGACGCGAGGGACAACGAGTCGCGGGCGGCTCGCCACAAGAGCCGCTGCGACGCATCTCTCATGGCTCTATGGATCGCTACTCTGAAGCACAGGTACCCTCATTCTGCCCACATTGACCTGTCGCCCGAGGATGTCGCGTCCATGTCAGATTCGCTTACACTAGATAAGCATACTTTTGGAGGCTCCACGAATGCAACATCTTTGCTCACCTTTGACGTTGATGAGCTGGTGAACGCTCGTTCTAAATGGAGGTCAACAGGCCCTGGCAAGTTCGAATTGAACCAAGCATGTCTGTTCAAAGTGTTGTTATCCGTTGACAGTGATCATTGGGAGTTTTTGTGGTTGTCCTCGTTGTACAAGGTTCATACAATAGTGTCGGACTCCGAACTGAACTACTACTACATCCTTCAAGTGGCGCCGAAGGGCTTGTTATTGTTGGAGATGGTCGAAGAGTCCGAAGGCATACTGAGGTTTGGTTTCGGCCCTGAGCGGGTCAAGGTAACAGCTCCGCCATCGGTTGACTATTTCATCTGTTGGGACGTCGAACTTGGCTTTCACGTAGAAGGCGATGAATCCAGGGTTCGTTTCCGCGTGGGGGAGGCATTTGGTGTGCTCCGATACGCAATTCGCAATTATTTTTCGCTCTGGCCTGCACCGCTGCTCAAAAGCATTGCAAAACACTTGCTAGATATAAAGGTGCCCAGTGGGGCGTCGCACATCGACGTGGCAACGTCGGTTGTCAATGCCAGTGACGCTACAGAGCCAGAGAGACAGGCAGCCATATCAGCAGTGAAAGCATTGATCGAGAAAAGGTGCCAGAGGAGAGCGGAAAAGCTCAGACAGCCAGACGATGGGGACGCACGTGATCAAGACGATGTAGACAGCGATGCCTCTGACCCTGGTTTGCACGACGGAGTTGTAACCGAACAGCTTCGAGCAGAAGCGCGCCCCGAATTGGTTGCACTGGCCAGCAAGGAGGTTGATTATCTACTCGGGGCTTGCCCCGCGGGGCAGGCGCTGGGCGAGGAAGAGGATGACCGCGGTGTCGAGCAGCTGAAGCTGCATGCCGACGCGAAGGTTGCATCTCGCCCGCCGAGGAGAGTGCGAAAGAAGAGCCCGCCCGTGAGCAGCCAAGCTAGCAAGCGCCCTCGAGCGCCCTCACCGTCTCCGCCGAGCCCCTTCCTGTCACCAGTGAAGGGCGTGTGTGGACAGTCGCCGCCTGGGGGCATTTTTAGTCCCAACGGTGACCAGGGGCAGGTCCGCCACCCTACGCTCCTAACCTCTGACGAGGAAAACTCGGACGGCCCAGTGTTCATTCCTTGGGATCAATCTGCCGATTGTCTAGGGGTTGGCCCGCCTGCGTTGCCCGACCCGCCTGCTTCTCCAGAGTTGGCGATGCCAGTGGCGGGATCTGGCCCTGGCCCTGAGCCGCCAGTTTCACCAAGTGTGTCAGCCCCTCCAGGGCCAGACACTCCACCCGAGCCAGCTGCCAGCGTTGCCGTTGGCGCTCGCGCTCACGATTTCAGCCGCGTTCCGCTGACGTGTCAATTTTGTTTGGTCGAGCCGCTGATGCGCTCGCCCTACTGGGTTGCAAAGCTACCGCATGGCCTCGAATACAGGGGCAGCAAGTCGCATTCAGCGGCGTTTGGCAGGATGCGGCCGGAGGAACAAGCGAAGCTGCAAGTTTACACGTGGCTGCAGGAGGCAATAGCGCACCATGGTTTATAATATATCATGTTTCTCTTTGATGCTTGCATGCTGGCAGTCGGCATCGATGCATTGAGACTGTACTGTGTGCGGTAACTTTCCTTGCGCATGCAAAGCCGCCTTGCCGTATAGAAAATGGCATGCGGCCCATCCCGCCACCGCGTCTGGGTTGTGGGCCAGGCGGCTGCTGAATGCTCGTTGGGGTCGCGGGGTGGACTTCTCGGGTGTCTCTTGGGAGCAGTTTTGAAGCGTCTTGGGGGCAGTGTTGGTGCCTCATGTGGCATCTTGTGGGCGTCTTGGGTTGGTGTGTCTGCCTCGCGGGGGTCTCTTAGAGCCTCTTGAGTGCCTCATGGGGGCTTCGTGGGGGGCATCTTGGGGCATCCTTGCGTTTGGGCGTCGCGGCGCTTCGCGTGCCCTCGCCAGCCCATCCAGACGACATGCTTAGCCGAGGTGCGTTGATCATGGCCGTGCAGCATAATGCAGCGCACCATCGTGCATCGTAACAGCGATGCCGCCAAGATAGGCCCACGCGTGCCCCAATGAAGATCCCGAAACGCGCCTTAAGCGGGCACCAAAAAGGCCCCAATCGGCCCCCGATGCTTCCCGACAGCGATCGCCCCCCCCCCCCCCCCTCGTTCCCCCATTGGCCATGGGGCCCTTGCGGTGCCTTGCTGAGCCCCTTCCAGAGGTGGTCTCTAGGCGTTCTTGGGGCCTTCGTGGGATCGTCTAAGGCCCTCTCGGGCCTTGGGCGGGTTGCAAGAACCTGCCGTCACCCCCTTTACCCCCATTTCTTCCAACCCCTGCCGCGCCACCTCCCATCATACCTCGTCGCCTCGCTTCCCGCCGACCCTCATATCGCTACGTGCGCATCCCTTCTGCTCCATCGACCTCCCTTGCTCTCTCGCCGTCCCCGCGCCCTTCTACCCGTCACCTCCTCCCGCAGCCCTCCTTCCCCTCACCCCTCATCCCCGCGCTCTTCCCGCGCCCGAACCCCGTCCCGCCCACGTCCACCAATCGCCCGCTCCTGTCTCCCGCACCCACTCAAACCCCCCCCCCCCTCTACCCCCCTCCACCCCCGCCACCCCCGCCGCCCGAAGATGTCGCTCGCAGCCCCAAGGGGCACTAATCAAATTTCAAGAGGGCCCAGAATGGGCACCGAGAGGGGCGCAAGCGGGCCCCAAGCGGGCTCGCATAGACCCCGATTGCAATGTGCAAGTTGCCGCTCCTCCCCATGATACTGTGGGCCGTCTTTGGTGCGGTTTGTCTCGGGCCCGCCATTCACCGTGGGTGGCCTCCCTCCTTGCGGCCTCGTTTTGGTGTGCTGTTTTAGTGTATCCGTGCAGCTTTCCGCAATGCACCTCGGAGTTTTCGATGGGTCCTTCCCAGCGCCTCGAATGTCACCGAACGCACGGCCCTACACAGCCCGCCCTCCGCCGCCCCTCCCCCCCCCACTCGCGGCCCCCGTTCCCCCCGCGCCCTCTCCCCCCCCCCCCCCGATATTTTAGAGAGGGGAGAAGCACATTATTGATATATACGCGGGAGGCAGTTGGGGTTGCAAGGTCGTTGCAGGGCGTTGCAAGGCCCTGCGCAGCCACGCGCGCAGCATTGCATGGCTTCGCATGGCGGCGCGCCGCTGTTTTGCATTGAGTTGCATGGTACCGCGGGTGTCTGCATCGCAGGGTGTTGAAGGGCATTGCGGGGTCGCGTTGCAACGCGTCGCAGCGTAGCGTGGCGTGCGCGAGGGGGTGTCGCACCCTGCGTCACAAGGTCGCGCGGGTGTTTTTGGCGAAACGCAGTGGATATAATAGCGGCTATGGTTGTTAATGGAAGTTGTAAGAGCTCCCTTTCTAAATCGCAAGCGACACGGGGGGCGGCACCGCCGCCGATCCCCGCCCACACCCCAGGAAGCAAGGCCGCCCCGCGAGGGCGGGGAGGGCCGCACCCTAAACATTTTATGTTTCACCGCGTTTCACCATGGCAACATCTGGGTTGCTGTGTTCCCGCCTTTGAAGGGGTTTTCGTTCTCGAGGTTGAGGACATGGCGGCGTCGCGTGCCAGGGTGCGGCCGTTTCTGCGCCCGATATGTTTCATTCTATGCGCTTCAAAAAACGAAAAAGCGAGAAGGCCATCGGAAAGCGAAAAGGCGAGAAGCCAACAATCACAAGTTTTTTTCTAGGTTTTGGAATGATTTTGGCATCTTGGAGGCCTCCTTGGGGGGCTATCTGGCATCATGGAGCCGTCTTGGGGCGGTCTTGGGGCCTCTTGGAGCATCTTCGGGGCCATCTTGAGGCATCTTCAGCTATCTTGAGCCATCTTGGAGCTCGTCTTGGGCTCTCCGAGGCGCTCTTGGAGCCGTCTTGGGCCACGTTGAGCCCCCCCAGCGCGCCCCCCCCCCCCCCGCCCCCCCCCCCCCCTTCCCCCCTCCCCCCCTCCACACACACGCACACGCGCATCTCCCAGTGGGAACCCTTGTCTTCTTTTGATGTGCACCTATCTTGCGGCATTTGCAGTTGCGCATGGTTGTCGCATTCGACAGGGTTGCTCGTTCTTACTTCAATAGTGTCGCATTGGGCGCGCCTTGTGCGCGGCTTCCGCCAAATGCATTCGCATATGCACTTTATGCGACGCATGCACTGAACTTCGGTGAACGTCGGCGTTGCTCGTGTTCTTGCGTCGCGGCCTCCGACAGCCAACTCGGAATCGTGAAATCATCTCGTTTGGGCGCGCAATTCGCGCACGCGCCCCCATCCCCCAAAACCAAAAAAATCTAAGCAAAATGAGCTTTCCCATTCAATTATGAGCATTTTCAATTATGTAGTAGACCCTCTACTCGAATAAGGGCCCATGGCCCTTATACATTCTCACCCGCCCTCCCCCCCTTGCTCCTCTGACCCGCCCCCCCTTCCAGCAGGTGCGCTTGCAAGACCAACCAGAAGGAGATCGCCAACGAGGACGGGGCCATCAATCGGGACAAGGTTTTCCACGTGGCCCCGAGCTACATGCAGCCCATTCAGAAGGGCATCCAGTTCACAGTGATACGATGGGAGGTGTTGGCCGCGTTCCTCGATCTCGCGGACCTGCTTCAGCAAGCAGGCAATCGGGGTCACGATGCACACCAGCAGCTTGGACTGGTGCAGGTTCTTCGTCAGATCCACGAGCGCGCGAAGCTCTACAAGACTGGGAGCGCGATCGATTGGCCGAAGGTGTCCGGGGAACCCGCGGAAACTCGCCCCTGGAGGTGCGTCGTAGGTGTTCGGGAGGCGACCCCAGCGGAACGCGATAGGCACACGTGCGCGGCAGACGCCGCGCACGTTTGCTGTCGTGAGCCGACGGGGTCACCTCCGACAGGTGCAGCTCGGGGTCAGCCAGAACGCGCCGCACATGGAGGGCGCGATCGAGGACATGTGCACATTCGTTGGCAAGTACGGCGGCGGCACGACCCCGAAGTTCATCAACGCCCTCGAGCAGTGGAGCCGATCGCTGAATTCTCGGCGAGCCGCCCACAGCTCAACCTTCAAGGCTCTCGGCGCCCTCGACGTCAAGCAGTCTCCCGAGTACCCGTGGATGATGCCCAAGGCTGCAATGAGCGCCCCAGATGGCCCCTGGATGCGCGACGGGCAGTCTCGTCTGATATCGTCTGCTGACGCAGCCCAGGTCATTGGTTCCAAGAAGTCGCTCTGCGTGGCTGCCACATCCTACATGCGGGTCGCCGTCGACTGGTTCACCGAGAAGGTCGAGGAGTACAACCCCGTGGAGTTCGCCCAGGTCGTCGGCCGCTTCGAGGTTGACGCAGCGATGTTCATCCACGGGAAGAAATGCAAGGACTTGGTAAAAGCAATCGCGCAATCAACAACCAGATCCTCCCCCTCCTCCTCCTCCCCCTCCTCCTCCTCGCCCATCCTCCTCCTCCGATTCCTCATGTTCCTCATCTTTCTTCTCCTGCTTCCCCTCCTCCTCCTCAACCTCCCCCTCCCCCATCCTCCCTGCCCCCGCCGCCCCGACTGCGAGGAGGTGGTGTTAAGGAGGAGGAGGTTGGGGGCGCGGGCGATGTGGCCACGGCCACCACATAGGCCCACCCCCTCCCCAACCATAGGGGGGCCAAGAGGCACCCAGAAGCTACCGCTCCCACATCCCCCCACCCCACCCCCGAGGAGACCATGACATCCCCCCCAAGAGGCCACGCCGCCCCTCCCAATGAGGCCCCAAAGGGCCCCCGAGAGGGGCTAACAAAACCCCCCCCATGCCACGGCCCCTCCGACGTGCGAACCCCTTCGGCCGATTGTCCGAAGGGCATGGCGCGTCGGAGGGGCAGGGCCATTGCCGCTCGCCCGCCACAGGGGCGGCCGCAGCACTCGAGCATCGAAGAGATAGCAAACGCGGTGATCGCTGACATCGTGAAGCGCTTCCCCATCACCGCCCCGATGCCCAAGCCGTGGGCCTATGAGAACGCTGCGCCTGCCCCCCCCGGAGCCATCGTCGAGCGGGATGGTTGAGTACAGTGGGAGCTCAGTCCCCAGGGCCACTGTGAGGTCGATGGGTTTCGATGTGGGCAGGCAGGTCAAGAGCAAAGATGATGGCATCACGATATACACAATTTCTGAGATGAAGGACTTCACCACCGTCTTCACTGCGGCCCCGACGGACCCGCCCGTTCGCTCCAAGGGCGGCGGGACGGCGGCGCCCGTGGCTCAGGAGGTGGGGAACGGCGCGTTGGCCGACGATTACCAGGACCACAGTTTCAAACAGTTTCTGTTCTGTGTTCGCACTCGCCCGCCCATCAGTTGGCCGAACTGCTGCCCCGCCCCCGTCATCCGTGGGTCCCCGAGGCTATCGAGGTCGGACGTTTCGGCCAGATGGGGGGGGGGCGGACTTCTGCCAACTGATCGTTCGGCCTACGCTCGTCCCTGCGTGCTGCCCGTTGCGTGCTTGACCTTCGCGCACTCCCCTCATCGTCGGGGGATGTTGGGGACAGGGGTCACTGGGGCCCCCTCGGGCCCCCCGAGCAAGGACTGCCCCAATTAAGACGGCCACGAGAGGGCGTCAAGACACATCCACGGATCCGATAAGAAAACACGCCTTTCTCGAGAGCTCCTTGAGGCCGTCTGGGGCAATCTCGGGGTCCTCTCGGGATCCAGTTGGGGCTCTCTGGAGGGGGGGGGGGGGGGGGTGGGGGGGGGTGGGGGGGGGGGGGGGGGGGGGGGGGGGGGGGGGGGGGGGGGGGCGTTTGGGTCCTGCGAGGGCTTTCAAGATGGCCTCGAGACGGGCCCCGAGGGGATAACGTAGGGGTCTTGAGGGAATGCAGGCACCAGGCGAGGAGGATGAGGGGAAGGAGGAAGGAGTAGGAGAGGAGGAACCATGCGGAGGAATTGTGGGAGGTGGAGGGAGGAGGGGGACGAGGAGGGGGAGGAGAGGAGAGGGAGAAGGAAGAGGAGGATGAGGAGGATGAGGAGGAGGAGGCGGAGGAGGAGGAATCGGAGAAGGAGACGGAGGAGGAAGAGGAGAGGGAGGAGAAGGAGGCGGAGGAGGAGGGGAAGCAGGAGGAGAAATAGGAGTGGACGGAGGACCTTGAGCCAACAAAAAATCACACCTCAGATCGCGGTGGACCTCGCCGAGATCAAGATCGCACCCGACGACGCGAACGACCTGCTGGACCGAGATCTCTCGCCATCTCTCTATCCCTCTCCCGCCCCCCCCCTCGGATGGGGAGAGAACGAGAGTGAGAGAGAGCGAGAGATAGAAATAAAGCGGGAGCGAGAATGAGCGAACGAGAGGGAGAGAGAGAGAGAGAGAGAGAGAGAGAGAGAGAGAGAGAGAGAGAGAGGGAGAGAG
Organism: Prorocentrum cordatum; assembly: GCA_963575745.1. Lineage (NCBI taxonomy): Eukaryota > Dinophyceae > Prorocentrales > Prorocentraceae > Prorocentrum > Prorocentrum cordatum. The sequence goes on from CAUYUJ010006668.1 coordinate 440,819, forward strand.
AGAAAGATAGAGAATGGACTGAAAGGAGGTGCGGGCGAGGGAGAGGGAAGAGGGAGGGAGGTGAGAGGGGCTGAGGAAGGAGGGAGAGGGGTGGGGAAGGGCAGGGAGGGTGGGAGAGATAGAGGAAGTCGAGAGGGAGTGAGAGAAAGAGAGAGAGAGAGAGAGTAGAGAGAGAGAGAGAGAAGAGAGGGGGAGGGGAGGGGAGAGAGGAAAGAGAGAGAGAGAGAGAATTGGAGAGCTACAAAGAGAGAGAGAGGGGGGGGGACGAGCGGGAGAAATAGAAATGAGAAGAGAGAGAGAGAGAGAGAGAGAGAGAGGGAGAGAGAGAGAGAGAAAGGGGAAAACGAGAGAGAACGCGAGAAGAAGACGAAGAGAAAGGCAATTGGAGGTGGGTTGGGAGGGAGAGAGGGACGGGACAGAGAGAGAGAGAGAGAGAGAGAGAGAGAGAGAAAAAAAGACAGAGGACGATCGAGAGAGATCTCACTCTCATTCTACTGCGCGCGCCCCCCCCCCTAGCGCCACCCCAGGACCACAAGGGCGTGGCCCTGGAGATGATCAAGTCCAAGTGCAAGGTCGCCCTTGGCGCCGCCTGCTCGATGTTCGACCCAGGCCCAGGGGGGCTGCGCGCCGTCGTGTCGCCGCCTTCGAAGGGCAAGGGTTCGATTGAGAAGTTAGTAGCAGCAATTGATTTCAAGAGCCGAGAGCTCACGCTGGTCCCCCTTGGCGTGAGCATCGGTGCAGGCCCGAAGGCACCCGCGAGCGCAGTTGTGCTCACGGATTGTGCCCATGCCATCGATGGCAGGCCGTTTCAGTTGTGGGTGAACCCTCCAAAGATCGAGGTACCCGACGACCGCCCCAACAGCGGGTTCGTGCCCCCCTATTGGTGTGTTAAACATGCTGGGGACAGCACGGACGCCAACATGGCGGCAACGGTTGTTTCTATCAATGTAGTAGCAGAGCTCAAGACCGTTGCCAGGGTGGCCGCTGCACGGTCCAGCGCCACAGTATCGATCCCTGTGCTCCCGAACACCGTCAAGATTCCCAAAGGGACGGAGTTGGCGCTCAACCCCCTTTCGGCACCCTGGGCCAACCCGAAACACGGCAGGGGCCCGATCGGGGGCAGCGCCCAGGTGGCAAAGAAGGCCAGGCAGAGTTGAGCTACAGTGCAGAGCGCGGTGTAGGACCAGCCGTTGCGAAGCAGCATCGGTGCACGCTCGCGCACGATAGGGAGGGCAGAGAGGTTGTGATAGGGGGGGAAGTTCAGGTCGGATGCGATTGCTAGCACGACAAGACACGCATGCGATAGGTGCGTGTGAGTTTTTTGTTTCAGCGGCATGTTGTTCGGTGAAATGTTTGATGCCGATGGCCGCCGCCCTCATGAGGGCCATGGTGCACCATGGCCTGTTTGCCCTCGTCGGCTGGCCCAGAGCGAGTGCCGCTCTGCGACCGCGCCAGTGGCCGCGCGAAACCGCCACCGCCCGACTGCTAAATCACACGAGTGAAACAGAGGTCGGGTCCAGAAGGTTTCGGGATGCGTTTTTATTTGCCAGGATGGCGTCCCTGGGATTGCACCCGAAACTCCAGGGCGCGTCCAGTCAGGTCGGCCCCCAGGCCCTTATAGGGCCAGGTGGCCAACGCCACCATTGGCCACACTTGTTCCAGAGACGACGGTTGTCTCAAAGGACGGCGAGAAGGAGGTGGCTGACGAGGAGGACGATGAGGGAGATGGAGGAGGCCACAGATGAGGTTGATGCAGGGGTGGCATGGGCGCTGACAGAGAGGAGGAGGAGGAGGAGGAGGAGGACGAGGACGAGGAGGAGGAGGAGGAGGATGCGGAGGAGGAGGAGGAGGAGGAGGCGAGGAGGAGGAAGGGGATGGTGAGGATGGGAAGGAGGCTGAGGAGGCCGGGGAGGAGGATGAGGAGGAGGATGAGGAGGATGATCGCAGCGGGCCCCGCGGCCTCGCAGCCCAAATCACAGCAACGCGATTGCGAGTACACACCACCATGCAGCCGCGTCCGCCAGACGGGCCGCCCCGCAACGGCTGCTCCTCGCCGCGCATCCACGGCCCACCGCTGCGCCGCCCTACCAGCGCAAGGTCAGGGTCGAGGACTGCCCTCCGCCCACGCAGCCGCCGCCGAAGAAGCAGGCGCGCACCGCGTCGCATGTGGGGGAGCCGCGCGTGGTACCGCCGAGTGTGCAGACCCCTGTGCAAGCTGCGCCTGCCGCGGGTTCGCCCACCGACGAGCCTGAGCCCTCGCCGACGTCGTCGGGTTCAGCGGAGCCCCCGCACCCCGAGCCTGGGCCATCGGTCGAGCCCACGTCGCCCGCCATGCCGCCCGCCGAGACCACGGGCGCGATGGGCGACGCCGCGGCGGCGCGGGGCAAGGTCGCGGCGCGCCACAAGGTATGGGTGGACCTCGACAACAACACCAGGCGCCTCTACGCCGTGCTTCGCGCGGCTGGCAAGGAGACCGACGATGCATATGCTGAGTACCGTCGCGCGCACGAGATCGCGCGCAAGATGCGGCCCCCGACCCTGGAGGAGCTGGATACGCTGGACCAGGCGAAGTTCGAAGACTAGGACAGCTTCATTCAAAAAAAAGGAGGATGAGAGGGCAGGGATGGCAGGGAGGAGGAGGAGAGGAGTGAGCAAGAATATGGTACCCCCCCCGCTTGAGCACGCAAGAACATCTGGGGGCAAGACTGCGCTCGCTAAAAGGTAGGCCCCTCCCCGCTTGAGCTCGAACGAAACATATAGGGGTCAAAAAGGAGGGGGCGATCACTAAATGTTTGCCCCCACACCCGCGCCTCTCTGCCCTCTCTCAACCCCCTGCGCACTTCACAGCTACCCCCCAACATCTCTCTTTCATAATCTCCATCCTCGAACGGCCGCAACACTGGTGTTCAACAAGGGCTATTTTAAAACGGGCAATTCCCATTGGGGCCTCCAGGCCCTCCCGAGAGTTTGCCGCGGTGGCGCCCTGCAGAAATCATTGCCGAGCCTTTACACGGGCATCCGTTTGAACGTGGTCCGCCGCTCCCCGATCGGGGAGGATGAGGGCGAGTTGTCGGGAGAGGGCCATGCTAACACGGGGAGGGTTTTGACCACGCCGCTGCCCTTCGGAGACTTGCTCGGGGGAGGCGACGCCGAGAGTGAGCAGCGGGCGCGCCGAGCCCGCTTTGTCTCCAGCAGCTCCGCAGGAGCCTTATAGCCCCCCACCCCCGCCCTCTCCTGGGGTACCTACGGGGGGGGCGGCCCTGTCTTGCAGCTCCACAGGCGCCCTGGCCCCCCTCCCCTGGGGCACGTGTGAAGAGGGGGGCCCAGTCCTCACTTCCCTGATCTCACTCGTGGTGCTCATTCCTGCCCCTGCCCGTCCTTCACCACCAATACCTCTTCCATCCAAGTGCAGCCCATTTTGGCTCGAGCGTGTTTCGTCAGCCGTCGGCGGTGCCAGCTGTGGACTTCAAGTGCTGCGCTCGGTCATGGCGCACACCAGGCGCGACCTCATCAGCGTCTCCATGGGCGGTGACCAGAGCACCCCATCGTCGTGGGTAGCTGAAACCAAAGAGGTTGATGGCGTTGGGCATGTGCTGGTGGACAGGACGTGCCCCAAGTTCAAGTCTTTCGTGAAGTCCGACATGTCGATGCTCAACGCGATCGTGGATGCGCGGAACTCCGAGGTGGATCGTCAGATGGCCTCGCTCGCGCCCTTGAGCGATCCGCTGAGCAGCGGATCATCTAGCAACGGAGACAGCCCTAACAACTTGCCAAAACGCCCGAGGCGCGAGATGGTCGACGATATCCCTTCCATATTGACCGTGGAGGTGAAGGGCGCCCAGGGCACGATCCACACGCTTCGCGTGCAGTCCGCGGCCCAGCACCGCAGCAAGCTTGCCGTCGAGTGCACGCCCGAGGCCCTCGCTCTCCTGACCAAGAAGGCTTCCCCGCAGCAGAGTGATTGCATCGCCGATGTCGGCTCATTGCCTGAGCGCGTCGCTTGGTTGCCACACAGGTCGTCAGTGAGGACGCGGTACTACTGCAAGGGGAAAGGCAAACGGATAACCCACAGCATCCCCGCCCCCGCGGACTCCGAGGATTTCGACACCCGCCTGGCCACGGCGGCCACTTCACTCGCATATTTTCGGTTGGAACACCACTCGGAACCACCTACAGTGCCGGAACTCCGCGAGCGCTGATGATGGGTAGGTTGTGCGTTAGGGAGTGGCGCGTAACAGCCGTCAGTTTGTAGTTTTCGCTGGTGGTAGGGGGGGCATCGGCAGTGCCGTCGACGTGGCTGTGCCAGTGCAGCCGCCAGGCAGAGTAAACCATGCAGATAGCAAGGAGTAGAACGCGCTAGGGAAACATCTGCGTTCCCATCACATATAGCATAGCGCGTTTGAGGGGTTCAATACTCGCTGTCGCGACCACCCGCGCACCCTCTCCACGTCGACCCTGAACGGCCCCAGGGACCGAACTTAGTCGTGATCTGCATCGTCTCGGACCTGATTGCTAACGCCCCCAACGCATGACCCATTCACAAATCCGTTCCGTTCAGGTTGTGGCGAGCCCCTGAAACGCCTGCAATGTCCAGACATGTACGCCGTCTGGCGGCGTCCGTCGGATGCGGCGGGGCTCGTTCCGCGCAGAGGTGTTCGGGGTGCCCCCGATGTTCCAATCGCCAGCTGGCGATTGGAACATTGGGGTGCCATACCCAGGGGTGCCTAAGTGGAGTCGAGTCGCAGTCATCCCATAGCATCTCTTGGCAGGCCGTACGTGCCGTCACGCTTGCTAGAGGGCGCGCGGTGGCGCTGCTGGGGCCTTCGGTCACCACCTCAGGCGTGAGTTCTGGGTAGCAACAATGACTTCACAGGTGCCACATCCCCACGTGTCTGACGGCGGAGTGCACCTCAGGCCTGTGTAATTTCAGCGGTTGGCTACAGTTTCCCTCGCTCGTGTCAGTCAGTAGTCGGCAGCCGTTTTGGCTCAAACCTTTGCTTGTCATCACTCGCACTCGCTACTCAGGCTGCCCAGTGTTTGCCGACTGCATTGGCGGCATGGCCGTGACGGCGGCCGATGCGATGGTCAACGCCCTCAGGCTGCGCGTTCAGTTCGTGGAGGCCCAGGTGCGCAACGGATTGGACCCTGCCACGCTGCTGCAGAGCCAGACGAACGCCTTGGTAGCCCACATCAACCAGACGGGCACCGTCAGCATGGCCGACGTCAACACCATCTCGGCCGAGGTATCGATCGGCCCGTGGACGGATGAGCAGAAGCAGGCCATGGCTGCTGCGCTGGGCAACGCAGCGGCGTCAGGGCCAGGTGCGCCTGTTGCCGCGAGGCCGCAGCAACGCTGTGACGACCTCGACCACTACTTGACCGAATCGGACTGGGCGACCCTGCGCGACGGGAACTTGGCTGAGCCTCCGAAGGCTGCCGTACTGGCAAGCCGTATGTGGCGTTTGGGCATGACGTGCCCAAGCGAGCGGCTTCTGAAAGCAGCCGTCAGCATCATCATGGACTGTGACCCGCGGGTCAATGCGAAGCCAGCGCATGACCTCAAGACCATAGCGACGAACATACAGTCAGCGATCAAGACCCTCGACGGCCAGCACAGGCACACGTTCGCCCACATCAGGACCTACCCGCCGCTCCCTTCCCACTTGGGCGTTGACTTGGTTGCCTTTGCGTACGACGGTGGCGCTGGGCCCGTCGTGCCGCCAGCGCAGCGCGGCTTGGGCATGGGGGGCTACAGGAAGACCCACAAGGCCTTCAAGGACGGTGCGGCCCCCTCGAGCCACTCGCCGAACGCCGCAGTCCCCGTGCTGAACCTCCAGCAGGGCATCCAGCCTACACCGATGGAGGTCATGACGCAGATGGCATCGTTGCTGCTCCCTGCGACGCAGATGCTCACGGGTCACAGCGGCGCCGCGGGCACGGCAAGCGGTGCCATCGCGTACGGGAGCGGTGCCCTCGCCGACATGAGGCCTCGCCCGCGACCCAGGACGCTCGCAGAGCTGCCCATGTCGCCCGCAGGGGGCCAGGAGGCGTCTTCGGCACCGAGTGGCGGGGCATCGCCTCTGGCGTTGTTGGACAGGCCCCAGCAGGGAAGCGTGCCAGCTCAGTTTGAGCCGCCTTGCCCAACTGACGCGCCCACGGACGCGGCCGGCGAGCTCGAGAAGAAGAGCTCTGGGAGCGTAACATGCCCACCATTACCATGTGTCCCAGGGTTTCTAGGCACGCTTAGTTTTTGCAGTTCAGGGTGCAGCAAACCAAACCATATCCCCACCGCATGCTACTCACCCCACCTCCCCCTCCACGTCCTCCTCCTCCCTCGAGTCATCGCACCTCGTCGCCGCCCTGCCTCGATCTTGCTAGACGCGCGTTTGTATTATGAGAGATGCCGATGCCTCCTTGATACTATCTGCGGGGTTGCCGCCCCCCCCTCCCCCTCCCACGGGATACCACCCAGGGCTACGCATCGAAGCATTGGGGGTGAGTGGAGTGCGCGATGGGGTGGGAAGGTAGAGGGGGAGCGGGGCGACGGTTGATCTTTGATAGCGTCTCCAAGCAGGGCCCGATTGAGCCATCAAGGATGGGGGCGTGCGATAAGCTCACGAAGCGACCGATGCGATGACACTGCGAACCACTGTCTCGCCGAAGGCCACCAGGATGCCCACCCCCAAGAACCCCCTGAGGTCGCGAAGGTGCCCCCAAGATGACGCCGCAAGGGCTTCAAGGTGGGCCCATCAAAATCTCAGTGGGCGCCCAACGTATATTCAATAAGACACCGAAAGGACGGGTGCTTGCGATGCCAACCGCTACGACTCTAAATTGCCATCGGCTGCGTTGTCAGTCAGGCCCCTGGGCTGCCCCGAGAGAGCCTCGTGAGCGACTCAATGCACCGCGACTGATCCAACATGCATGCGTATGCTATGCAATGCTATGCGACGCGGGCGAAGAGCACGCATGACAGCTTAAACAGTAGGTGTGGGAAGGAAACGTTGGTCACCTTGGGCTTAGGTCATCCCCCTCCCTCATCCTCCCTCCTCCTCATCCTCCTCCTTCCTCCCTCATCCTCCTCCTCATCCTTCTCCTCGCCCTTCTCCTCCGCGCCCTTCTCGCCCCCTCCGCGGCCAACGCCAGCGGGCCGCAACGTTGTCCTAAGCGCCACTCCGAATGGGATGGGCGGTGCGTTTGGACTCGTTCGGGTCAGGGGATCAGCCAAGTCAAAAACACCCGCCCCTGGTTTCAACCGCCCCTAGAACCGCCGTCCCCGTCGCCGCCGTCGGCGGGGCCCTCGTCGCACTAGCCGTCGCCCCCCCCCCCCTGCCACCGTCGGGCGGGTGCTGTGCCATCCCCCCCCCTCCCTCTGCCCGCGAGGATGGCGCTGGCGGCCGGGGCCCGCGGGGCGAGGCTCGCCGACCTTGGCGGAGGCGCCGAGGACGAGGTGGGCGATGAGGCCCCCGAGGGCGAGGCGCTTGGCGCAGGCGCCGCCCGCGGCCGCGGCAGGGGCCGTGGGAAGGCCCGCGGCAGGGGGGGTGGCGGGGGCCGCGGCGGAGCCCGCAAGGGCATGAAGGCTAAGCCTGCCGCCGCAGCTGTCTTGAAGCGCCCTGCAGCGGCCGCTCCAGGTGGCGCGGCGCTGCAACTAAACTTGCCCAAACCATATGCGTCGTGCAAACCTCGGCCCCTGGGCCACCCAAAAAACATAGCCGCGCGAAGTGTGCTGCTCATCTCGGGGTCGGTGGGGCCGCGACACCGTTCTAATCGCCCCACTTCGCGCGCCCTCGTCGCTGCCGCGTTCGGGGGTGGAGGGGGTGATGATGAATATGCGGTGGAGGGGGAGTGCGGCAGAGGAGCGAGGGGGAAGGTAGACTCTATATCCCTACCAAGTGGAGAAGGCGAGTGTTTATGTTTCTTGTTGCCAACGTACGGCGGTTCGCCCGGGCGGGGCTGCCAAGTTCGCGATGCCGAAGGGCATCGACTACAGCCGCTTCCTCGACAAAAAGGACGCCATGTGCCGCGACAAGAACACGTTCGCATCTCGTGCGTATTATGCCGCGATCTCCGCGGCGAAGGCCATGGGGATCACTGGTGACATTTTGAAGGTAATTGGCCGCGCGGCCTACGAGGACGCTGGGAGCTTCTGGAGCACCGCCCGCTAGGCTTGCCCTACCGACGCTGCAGCTTTGATGTGGCGTGCTATAGTTTTCCTCGCTCGCCAGAGTTCAGCACATTTTAAGTGGCATGCACGTGCATGCCAGTGCGCATGGGGTTGTTGGCGTGCTTTCGTACACGAAAGGGCGAGTGCACTGTTGAACTGCGAGCTCTGGCACCTTTGGAGCGCATAGTCGTACGGGGGCTGAAGCCACGTGGACCATCAGAAACACGAGGCATCAACATTGCGGTTCAATCCTCGGCGCCGTCAGGGCCAACATACACGCACCCCCCGATGGCGGTTTGGTCATGGCCTTCTTAACCATCATGTCCCAATGGCCGTCGTAGCTTCCGCGGCCCTCTATAGCCTTTGTGCTTGAGGGTGGCGCCGAAGGCTGTGATGGTTAATGGGCGCCCGTTGGATACGATGGCGATGGCGGCTATGCCATTGTTCCCGCCCTAGCACCCGCACCCTCGGAGCCCCCGAATGTTTTGCAAAGCGCCCGTCACCGTTGCCCCCCCCCTGCTCTCCGGGCCAGCCCACCCGATCACGCACCCCACTCTCGAACAAGGCCCCATCAAGCTTGGTCGTTAGCATTCCCAATGGTTGGCGCGAGGCCGCAGATATTCCAACCCTGGCATTCGTCCCTGAAACGACATGTCGACGCTGAAACCGTGCGCCCACGCACCCAGCGCTGCGCCATAGGCCGAGCCAATATGCATAGCGTGGCGTTGGGGGAGGAGGAGGGGAGAGAGGAGGTCGGAGGGGGTGATGGAGGAGAGGGCGAGGGGGAGAGGAATGAGGCGGCGAAGATGAGACGATGGAAGAGGAGGATGACGAAACAACAAACGGTTGCACTGAAATGCCGCCCGTGGCAACGCGCACGGTGGCTACATAAACTGAGCTGCGCAATTGTGCTCGTCAGTAGCCGTTTCGGCCCAAGCAAACTCACGCATGACAGACCGCCCGAAGAAACGGGCGTGTCTTACAGACCTCGGCAGGGAGTCACATGTCAGCGCCGCGGCGCTATCGAAGCTGTTGAGAACCCTTTCCAATGAGGACCTCCCGTCGGCATACAGCGCGTTCTCGATTCAGAGAGCAAGGCAGCAGATAGCACATCAACAGACAAGTTTCGGACCGATCGTGCAAACCCTGCCTGCACGCTGCAAATCGACCAACAAGGGTTTAGGCATGTTCTGCATCCACCCGTGGGCGTTTCTCGAAGCTGCGCGCAAGGAGTCCGAGTCGTTCAAGAGCACGCTGGTGAGCGTGCTGAACCGCACTGGCAACTTCATCAATGTAGTTTCCTACTCTGACGAAGTGGTCCCTGGCAACCCGCTGGGGGGCCACAATTTGCGGCGCCTGGAGGCGGTCTACTGGGCGGTGCGGGACTTCAACTGGCCGCTTCTCGCCAACGAAGATGCATGGTTCACAGTATGCGGCGCGAGATCAACGAGCGTCTCGAAGCTGGCGGGAGGGATGTCAGAACTCGTCAAGTTGGTGCTGCGGCTGTTTCTCGGCAGCCCGTCGGGCGTCGACCTCCGCAGCGGCATATCGTTCCACGTGCCAGGCGAGGGGCGGCCGAGGCTGCTTCGCAAGGCACAACGCACCCCACCGTTTCCCTCACCCCAGGCCGAGGGGGGCACGTGAAGGAGAGGAGACGGTGGAGGACGGAGGGCGAGGGGATGGGCCGAGGGCTTGGAGGCGGTGGGGGACGAGGAGGCCAACGTAGAAGATGAATGGGGGTTCGGGTGAGGGGAGCGCTTGCGAAAGAGGCAGGGGAGGGTAAGGATCAACACCCACCCTCAAACCTGCTCATGAGGGGGATCAGCACCCACCCATGGGAGAGGGAAGGGGGTGGGGGGGGGGATCAGCACCCACCCCAGCTTCGATCCGCCTGCGTTGTGCCCACTCCCCCAAAAAGGCTGCTGTTCGGCAGGCTCGCCCAGGTCGTGCAGGACGAGCGGGCGCGCAAGTTCGCGTTCCAGTGCATGGGGGCGACGGGGCACAAGGTGTGCGCCTTGTGCGCCAATGCTGTATCGCACAAATCGGCGTGGCTCCCCGATGGCACAGGCTACTTGCAGAGCGCAGCCAACTTGGACCCCACCGTGTTCGAGAGAGCAACCAACGAGTCACTGCACAGCATTCAGGCGCAGTTGAAACACACGCATGACACGTCCAAGGCCAAGTTGGCTGCACTAGAAACGGCACTTGGATGGCGGTACGTTGAATCGGGGGTCCTCCAGGACCCGCACCTCGCCCTTCGAGTAGTAGATGTGTGGAGCTGGGACTGGATGCACGTCTATGTGGTTGGAGGAATCTTCGAGATCGAATTGAAAGCTCTTTTCGGTTTGCTCCCGTCCGAGCTTGGGGGCAAGAGGCTGACTGTTTTTCTGAGCGTATGGGTGTGGCCTGGCGCGTATGCAAATGCGCGCAGTATATGCGATGGCAACGCCGCCTGCAAGCCAGGGGGGTCGGCATCCGAGTATATCAGCTTGTGCCCAGTTCTTGCCAAATACTTGAGAGATATTGTGCAGCCACGGGGCGTACTCCCCGACCATGTTGATAGCATGCTCAAGCTGTGCGCAGTCATGGACTGTCTGCACCGCTCGAACGGTGGTTCAGTCTCCCCAGTGGAGCTGGGAGAGGCGATCATCGATCATCTCAATGCGCAGAAGAAGGCCTACGGCTTGGAGCTGTGGAGGCCCAAGAGCCATTGGGCGACGCACCTCCCGCGCCAGCTTCTGCGGGACCAGTGCCTGATATCATGTTTCCTGTGCGAACGAAAGCACAGACTTTTAAAGCGCTTTGCTGATGAGCGCCACAGCACGTTGGCCTACGACCGTGGATTAATGGAGGAAGTTGTGTTGCAGCATCTGTGGGATTTGAGGTCGCCGCTCGATCGGTGCGATCTCCTCGAGCCCCGACGGCCTAGCAAGAAATTGTTGGCTTCGCTGGGGTCCGTGTACAATCTAGGAGGGTCTGATGACCTGTGGACGGCAAAATCCTGCTACATCAGATGCAGGACTGTGAACATGGGAGATGTTGTGATGGTGTCGGGTCCAAGTGGGCTGTCGTTTGGACAGGTGTTTTTCTGGGTTCGCGTAGGGACCTCGTCCGTGCTCGCTTGCATTTCGTGTTGGGAGACGTTGGACATGTTTCCGACGTTTGCTCGGTGCAAGGTTCTAGAGAACCCCAGGATAGTCGACGCATCGTGTGTCCTGGCAGCTTGCATTTACCTCGCCGCAGACCGCGATGAAGTGTCGCAAGTCCTGATCCCGTCAGGTTTGAGGCCGTAATGGCTGTCAGCAGGGAGGGGATGGGACGAGGATAAGACGAGGAGAAAGAGGAGGAGGAGGAGGAGGAGGAGGAGGAGGAGGAGGAGGATTACGAAGAGGAGGAGGAAAAGGAGGAGGAGGAGGAGGACTACAAGGACGAGGAGGAGGAGAAGGCGGAGGAGGAGGAGGAGGACTGCGAGGAAGAGACTGAGGAGGAGGAGGAGCAGAAGAAATATGAGGAACAGGGGCAGGGGGAAGAGGAGGAGAAGGAGGAGAAAGATGAGGAGGAGGAGGAGGAGGAGGAGGAGGAGGAGGAGGAGGAGGAGAGGGAGGATGAGGAGAATGAGGGGGAGGATGAGGAGGAGGAATGCAACACGGATGTATTGAGGGCGCCGTGCAACAATGATGTTTTAGGGGCGCCGTGCAACAAGGATGATGTTTTAGGGGCTACCCCGTGAACCAAAATGGCGGAGGAGGAGGAGGAGGAGGAGGAGGGAATATGAGGATGACGAGGTGGATGACGAGGAGGAGGATGAGGAGGATGAGGGGGAGGAGGGCACTGGGGGAGTGATGGCAACAAAGAGCAGGAGTGAGCCGACCATGAGAACACGGCAAGGTCGGAGATGTCGGAAAGGGCACGGTGCAGCTTCTGTGTTTCACGCCGCTGGGGCGGGTCCGTTAGCTCGGACTCGCGCTTCCATCGCTCGGTACCTCCTCCTACTCCTCCTCCTCCTGTTCAGCGCCCTTCGCCCTCCACCCTCCTCACCGCTCCTCCTCCATCGCCTCCTCCTCCTCCTCCTCCGTCGCCTCCTCCTCCTCTGTCGCCTCCTCCTCCTCCTCCTTCTCCTCCTCCTCCTCTCCCTCTCCTTCTTCCTCCTCTTGCTCCTCTTCCTCTTCACCTTCTCCTCCTCCCCCCGCTCGTCGTCGTCGTCCTCCTCCTCCCCCTCGTGATCCTCCTCCTCTCAGTATACCCCCTTCTCCTCTTCCTGCTGCTGCTCCTCCTCCTCCTCATTATCATCATCGTCATCATCATCCTCATCATCATAATCATCATCATCAGCATCATCATCATCATCATCATCATCATCTTCCTTCTCCACCCACCCCCGATTTCTCAACTTCATTATTCGTTCATCTCCTCGTCCTCATCCCCTCCACACACGTATCTTGACTCGCCCTCACAGTCAACTTTGCGCTCTCCACCTTAATTGCACTCGCTCTGCCTCCTCCTGCTCCTCCTCCTGTTCCTGCTTCTCATCCTCCTCTCCCTCCCTCTCCCCCTCCCTCTTTTTATGCTGCGCTCGCGGCTGGAATGCCAAAAGCGCATCTCATCCAGCACGGCGAAAGCCGATATATATATGTAAAATATCTGCATTTGTCTGGCCCGAAGGCCGTTCCCATTTTCAGGGGCCGCGTCTGGCAACGCCGTTTCGCTGGAGACCCAAGTAACCGAACCAGGATACAAGCGCGCCGATAAGCACCTTATAAATCGGCGCAAAAACAAGATAGCAACTAGATTGCAAACTTGAACGTATCTGTCTTTGAAATTGCCCAACCAGGATCGAATCTTGGCATGCCATTAGTAAGCCGGGCATCGATCCCAGTGGGCTGCACGCCCGAGCCGGCGCCCGAGCGGTCGGGCCGCTGGGTCCGGAGCCGGTTCGGGCCGCCCCCGGAAAGTGGAGTTCCGAGGCGGCGCCGAAAAAAGGCTATTCAAATACACATTTCTCTTTTGAAAATGCTACATTTCTGCTTCCGGCGCCTGGGAGGCCTCGTGGGCCGATTCCGACGCCCGGGCCGGCGCCCGAGCCGGCGCCCGGGCCGGACGCGAGCCGGCGCCCAGGCCGGCTCCCAGGCCGGGTCCGGAGTCGGTCCCGGCCGGCGCCGGAAAATCGTCGAGTTCCGAGGCGGCGCCGAAAAAAGGCCATTCAAATACACATTTTTCTTTTGAAAATGCTACATTTCTGCTTCCGGCGCCTGGGAGGCCTCCTGGGCCGATTCCGACGCCCGGGCCGGCGCCCGAGCCGGCGCCCGGGCCGGACGCGAGCCGGCGCCCAGGCCGGCCCCCAGGCCGGGTCGGAGTCGGTCCCGGCCGGCGCCGGAAAATCGAGTTCCGAGGCGGCGCCGAAAAAAGGCCATTCAAATACACATTTTTCTTTTGAAAATGCTACATTTCTGCTTCCGGCGCCCAGGGGGCCTCCCGTGCCGATTCCGACGCCCGGGCCGGCGCCCGAGCCGGCGCCCGGGCCAGCCCGAGCCGGCGCCCAGGCCGGCGCCCCGGCCGGGTCCGGAGTCGGTCCCGGCCGGCGCCGGAAAATCGAGTTCCGAGGCGGCGCCGAAAAAAGGCCATTCAAATACACATTCTTCTTTTGAAAATGCTGAATTTCTGCTTCTGGCGCCCGGGAAGCCTCCCGGGCCGATTCTGGCGTGGCCGCCAGACGGCCTTATAACGGCCAGGCTCGTTCATATTGCCCTGAGGTCTGTTAGATCTTGTTTTAAGATCGGTTCTTATTTAAACGCATCTTAAGTTAGAAAATCATGTTAAGTTAATAATAGCACGATTTATGTACATGTGTGATGGTTCCACATTGATTATCAATGATGTTGCGCGTAGCGTTGTATAGTCACGTGATGTTGTGTAGGTGTGCGCGCACGCGCTGTCTCCATGTTTTCCTGCTACAAGCTGAAATAACATTTGAACAGTTTCAAGTGTTATTTCAGCCTTACTTGCGTTGCTCTTGTTGTCTCATCGCCCTTCATATGGTCGTATGAAGGATGAGGAGACAACAAGAGCAACGTCGCCCTCCGCCTCGTTCGCGGCGCGCCGCGGAGCTCATTTTGAGCTCTCGCGCCGAGCCCGCTCGGCGGCCGCTGCCCAGATGGCGGCGGCAGGGCGCCCGCGCCGCCGCGGCAAGGAGCTCGGTGACCTTTCTTTGTCCTCCCCCTCATCGGTTTCCTCTTCCACCTTCTCCTCCTACTCCTTCGCCTTCTGCTCCTTCTCCTCCTCCTCCTCGCCCTGCTCCCCCATATCCCTCCTCCCCTCGTTCCCCTCATGCCCCTCATAGTCATTATTCTCCTACCCCGCCCTTCGCATGCGAGGGATGAGACGTTTAGTGCAAAGGATGGGATACACGGAGTGGGATGCGCGAGATCGGGGAGCAGGGGAAGGAATGTTATAAGGGAGGTGCCGCCGATGTCATGAGGATCGGGGAGCAGGGGGAGGAATGTTATAGGGGAGGTGCTGCCGACGACATGTTAGCAGGGATCGGGGAGCACGGGGGGGAATGTTATAGAGGAGGTGCTGCCGATGTGGCATGGGACATGGGACGGGATCGGGCGCAGAAGGGATGGAACATGGGACATGGGACGGGATCGGGCGCGCGTCTTCGGCCAGCCAGGTGAGTCGGTGGACATCCTAAATAAGTACGTGCTGACGCCTGATGACATATGCTATTCTACGGATATGGAAAGTCAGCCAAATACAAAGGCACTCGTGAAGCACGTGAAATTACTTACGGAGCTGCGCATGAGAATCGTCAAAACACAAGGTCCAATAGTACAGAAGCCGTTCGCCGCCATTTTGGAGAGACTAGCGAATCAGCGTGGGGAGACATGGAAGCTAGCCGACAGAAAACAATCATGGGCACGAGAAACATCAAAAAAAATACGTACGATGCTCCGACACGTGGATCAGGGGCTGGTGAAATCACGGGGGTCTCCACCTGGCTGGTTGAAGGCGTACGTCGAAGCGGAGATGGAGGCGGGGGGGGGGTAAGACATGGAAGAAATATGAGTGGGAAAACGAGGAGGAGGAGGTGGAGGAGGAAGAGCAGAGGTAGACAAACGAGGCGGCAGGATAGAGTGACTAGATTGGTAGGCCGGGCCCGGCTCACTCACCTGGCGATCCCCCCCCGCATTTTATCACCCACATGTGCCGCCCTCCGCAGGCGCCAGCATCTGGTGAGAAGGAGTGGAGCTACAGCTGGAACGAGCTCATGGGGGTGGTCGGGGGCGGTGGAAACAAACGATGGCGACGACGACCCGATCGAAACGAAACCATGACAACGAATAGCGCTGTAGTCCCGTTGGCGTCAATGTGATTTTATTGGTGTGAGATGCAAGCATGTGCTTGCATTCACGCCAACAAAATCACATTGACGCCAACGGGACTACAACGCTATCACCAATTCATCACAAACTCACCGCAAACTCACCGCGATGTTCTCGCACAAACCGTAGGTCTCCTTTGTAAAATCGTCTCAAACTCACCGCGCACTCACCGCAAACTCACCGCAAACTCACCGCAAACTCACCGCAAACTCACCGCACCGTCTCCGCAAACTCTCCGCACCCCCATCTTTGCACGTCATCCCCCTCAGCCCCCGCCCAGGCGGCGTGCAGAACCAGTTCGGGCTCGCCGCCGGAGTATTGCCTGCCCATGAAGCAGGGCGAGAAACAGCTCGACGACGAAGTGGAGGCTGTCTGGGCAGATGGCACTCGCTGGGCGGTGCCAGGCGCAGCGGGACAACATGAGGGATGAGTCGTAGGAGCAGTAGAGGAGATATGATACGTAGACGCGACGGCAGGGCTAGAGTTAGGGAGGGGGGCGCAGAGAGGGAGGGAAAAGCATGTGCATATAACGGGAGATAGAGAGTTGGGAGCATGGTAGAGTTGACGATGAAGGTCTTAGAATGAGAGAGCGCGGGGGGGGGGATATAGCTTTCGGTTAGGGGGGTGTATATCGGTTTTGAGGGGTTGATGCAATCGATGAACATATCGCCCTGGGGTCGGTCCGTTGAGTTCCCGATCGCCGACGAGTCGACTCGGCGAAATCGTTTACGGATATCGATATCCGTAAACGATTTCGACTTAGCGAATCAGCCGTCGATTCGACTGAACGGAAGTGTTTCGTTCAGTCGAATCGACGGCTGAGTCGCATGCCCCGTCGCGACAGGCATGACGTGGAAGCAGCTGGAGGAGCAGACCGCGGAGGCGGGCCAGAGTGGCAGGAAGCCCACGGCGACCTTCTGGACGGGCGAGAAGGCGGACGGCTTCAAGGCCAGCCTGGCAGGGGGGTGGGAACGGACGGCAGGATGGTGGTGATATTGACGGTGAGGAGGACCGATGAGGAGGAGGACGCAGCAAGTAGACCGATGAGGAGGTGCTGAGATTGGCAAATCGGCGCAGCAAGTAGACCGATGAGGAGGAGTAACCATTGGATGATAAGGGCGATGAGGAGGATGTGGATGAGGAGGGTGATCATAACAAGGATGAGCAGGGGGTGAGTGGGCACGCGAACGAGGAGGATACACGAGCGTGGTAGCCAGGTCACGGCCAACCGATACAGCAGGCAGAATAAGGACGGTAAGCAGTGGTTCCTCGCGATATTCGAGGCGTCGTCGGGCAAGTCTCGCCCCGCCATGGTCTTGAACATGCCTGTGGTGGACGACGTCGCCATTCAGAAAGATGAGAAGTTCGTGCAAGGCTTGGCTGTCCGGTTTACAGATGGCACGATCGACAGGGACGACTTGGCAGCCGAAAAAACGGTATACTTGGCCAAGGCCAAGAGGGCGGCAGCAGCAGCAGCAGGTGCCATGAAGAGGCCAGCAGCAGCAGCAGCAGCAGCACGCAAGCCGCCGAAGAGGTCAGCAGCATCACATGTGCCTGATGACGATGGCGCAGAGAGCAGCGACGGCGACGGCAAACCCGACTTGCTGACGAAGGAGGACTCAGACGACTGCGGCGAGGATGAGGAGTCCGAACATGATAATGAACATGATGATGATGATGACGAGCCGCCGTTGCCCACGGGGAAACGCAGCGCTGATGGTGCATCTGCGGTTGTACCTGCTTCGAAGTCGCAGAAGGTGACCGCGCGTGATTTGCAGGGGGTGGGGTTCAGCGTTTGATCCCCTTTGGCTGTTTATCCCCTCTTGGTTCATTTCACGGGGTGAACGTCGGACTGCGGGGCAGGATGGGGGTGGGTGGAGGGCGGTCGTAGGACAGGGGTAATAAGCATTGACTTAGCATCACATGGGGCAGGTCGCATCGTGCTGGGGGGGGGGGAGGGGCATGTAGCTTCGCAGTGATGCGCATCGCCAGGTGACCAAGCACGTCTGCAAGAAGCCCTCGTGCGATGGCGGCCACATGGTCAAGCCAGTTGGCAAGAAGCCCTCGTGCGATGACAGTCAGGCGCGGGGCGGGGCGGACGGGGGGCAGGAGAGGTGGTTGCGGTAGACGATGTGGGTAGGATGTGGCGCGACGTGGCGGGGTAGATGTCAATGGCAACATGGCTGACACGAGCGTGTTAACTTAGGACGTGCGACGTTGCTAACTTAAGACGTGCGAAATTGTTAACTT
Source organism: Prorocentrum cordatum (assembly GCA_963575745.1). Taxonomy (NCBI): domain Eukaryota; class Dinophyceae; order Prorocentrales; family Prorocentraceae; genus Prorocentrum; species Prorocentrum cordatum. The sequence continues at coordinate 458,615 of CAUYUJ010006668.1, forward strand.
AAGACGTTGTTGTTAACTTAAGACGTCTTCGTTGGTTGTGTGGCGCGTGTGCGCGGGGCGGGGTGGGGGGGGGCGTGGGTCGCGGGCGCTGAATGCCTTGGGCGCGCGATAAGGATGAGGGCGAGACGGGCAACGATGATGACGGCGGGGGGGGGCGAGGAGGAGGGGGGGGGATAGGAGGAGGAGAAGGAGGAGAGGGACGCATGCGGATGCGAATGATGCGGGAGGGGGGGGGTGGGAGGAGGGCGGGGGGAGAGATGAGAGAGGATGGATTATGGGGGATGGTAGAGGGTATGGATCAGATGGGATATGAGGGATGAATATGGGTGCGATGCGAGATGAATGATGAGGACGACGCAACGCAACCCGCGACCCCCCCCCCCCGCCAAGGCGGAGTTCACGAGGGCGGCCGCCCCGACCAGCGACGACGAGCCGATCCCGACCAGCGACGACGAGCCGATCACCAAGGCCGCGCTGATCTTCACCAGGGCCGCGCCGATCACCAAGGCCGCGCCGAGCACCAAGGCCGCGCCGATCACCAAGGTCAAGGCCGCGCCGAGCACCAAGGCCGCGCCGAGCATCGCCGCGCCGATCGTCAAGGCCGCGCCGCTCTTCCCCTCGGGCTGCGTGGACATCGACAACAAGATCCACGGGCCGAACGCCGCGGTGGCCGGGTCGATCCCCCCGCCGAGACCGACGGCAGCGGGTGCAGGCTGCCAGGGGGGATGGCAGGTGGGCTGGGAGGGCGGAGAGCGGGCGGGTGTGGCACATATATATATATATATATATATATATATATATATATAGATATAGATATATATGCGTGTCCAGAACAGCGTTGCGTGGCCGCGCGTAGGCTTTCAGGATGCCCCCTGACCCGCGGCGAACCGCGGGTCAGCCATGAGTCGTCTTCCATGATTGCGCGTGCATTTGCGAGCATGTGAGCATCTCGCGCGCAGTGTGAAACGCAGTTGCACGGTTGCCCTTCGCCCGACAGCAACATGCACGTCCAACATAACACATGCATTATTCATTGGCATGCTACGCTGGAACGGGGGAGCAGCTCGGACACAACGTCGGGAGGATGATCGGTGAGACATGGGTATGACGCTCATGCCACGTTGCAGGCGGAGCGCATCTGGGGTGGTTGAATGCTGAAATTAGAACAATGATGACGTACGCGATCGATGGCGAACAACTGTATTGAAATGTAGAAACTTGCGTGGTTGATGATGCGCACGTTGAGGGAGCGGTTTGGCAGGGGCGAGTGGAGGACGAAGCAGAGGGCGACGACGCCGACGCGGCGATGACAGTGATGTCCCCCCCCTTCACTGCTCTTCCGCGCTAGGCCGCGCCTCGTCGTCCGAGATCCCCGACACGATGGAGGACTACGAGTGGTGAAGTGTCGCCTCTACTCCTGCGGGGGGGGCGATGTTGATAAGGGATTGAGGATAGATGTAGGATTGGACGGAACTGGATGTGGGTCTTGGGTATGCGTAAGAGGACTGGCAGCCCCCCCCCCCGCTTCCCCCCTCCCACATCATCGCCGACCCGCCACGTCCCCTACGTCATTGCCCATCTGCCACATATCATTATTCACGTGTCCTCTGCCCACTTTACCCGCTTCCCTTTTTCCTTGGGACTGCGGTCAGTTTGCCGCGCGCGGCGCAACGACGGCCGCGCGCGACGCGCACGCAGCTTCGCCGCCGACAGCGGCCGTAGCATAACAGTGCACAATGCGGGACGGTTGCCCAAAATGGAATCGTGCGATCCACGGGTGTCAGTTTCACGTAGACGCCGAGTGGGGCATCGCTGGCCCATCCAGAGATGACGGGAGATCCAACCATTGAGCGATGCGTTCATTCCCGACGGCCGTTCGAAGGCAACGACCAGCACATCCAGGAACGATAGGCGGAGTTCAGACATCACGAGTGTCAGATCGTTCTCGTTAGCACTGCAGCGTGAGACAGTCAGCGGACGGGGACGGGCACGGGAGGTGCAGTCACAGTAACATGACAGAGCGCATCGGGGCGACAGCAAATGTGCCACAACCCTTCGTAAACATCAGCGCGCGTGGCCAATCATTGCAGTACTGACATGTGCAGCACGCTTGCGGATGTGAGACGGCTATGACACGCACGATGGCACGCACCAGTTGACATACCTTAAGCTTCGGTGTATGATACGCACGTCCACCCACCATTCCTGGCAACACCTACCACCCACGCACTACATACCCAAGTCCAGCCAATTATGACACATGTATTGTCGCGTGTAGGTGGCAGCGCACCACACCTGAATGTCATCGCTCATGCCGCGTCCATACACGCCCCATCCGTACAGAGCATATTGTGTTGGCTCTACATGGAAAAGACGGCCAAGATCGGCCAACACACGTTCCAGGACATCCGTGTGTTCATACGCAAGAAGCCGTTCACTACATCCCGACACATGCCTGCGCCAGCCATGTTGTGCGAGAACTGCGGCAGCACGAGCCACTACGCGCTCGACCCAGAGTGCCCTGCAGTTGCAAAGCCATATGGGAAGTGGGGTGGCGTGCGGCAGACGGAGCCAGCGGGCAGCACCGCTGCAGATGACACGTACCAGCAGAGCTTGAACCTCGACATGGTCACGGAGACCGTTCCAGGCGTCCCAGATTGCCGCGAGGATGGGACAGCAGCTGCTCGTGGGTCAGGCAGCGGTGAGAGTGCGGCTGCAGGCGATCGACCTCGTGGGTCAGGCAGCGGTGAGAGTGCGGCTGCAGCGATCGCGAGGGCGGACCGTTGCCTTGCCCTTGCCGAGGCGGCTTCGCAGGCAGCCGTCGACCTCGCGAACGAGATGGTCATCGTTGAGGATGAGGATGAGGAGGCGGCGGCGACAGATCCCAGCTGCAAGCGAGCCAAGGTCGGTGCGCCACCCAGCCACGCAGACCGCCACGTGCATCCAGTGGCAGCGACGCCGCCAGCGAGGCCGTGGCCCGAATCCCCATCGCACAGTCCGCCCCCCACGCCTGTCGCTGACAGTCCGCCCCCCACGGCGCCAGGCCCCCCACCGCCGCCGCCGCCCACGGCGCCGGGCCCCCCGCCCGCCCAGGCGACGAAGGCGGCCGCCGCGGCGCCAGGCGCCCAGGGGGGCTGGGAGCGCGGGCACGCAGCGGTCAAACAGCTCACGGCGCTGCTGGCTGGGCTCAGGGCAACTAATGATGCATCGCAGGTGGCTGCGCTTCTGCAGCAGGTCGGCGACATCGCCGCGCTCCAGCCCACGCCCGCGGACGCGGGGCCAGCGGCTGCGCCCGCGGGCGTGGCTGCGCCCGCGGGCGCGGCCGTGCCCGAGCAGCCTGCGCACATGGGCAAGGTCGTCGACGAGCCCGAGCTGCCTGCGCCTATGGGCAAGGTCGTCCATGAGCCCGAGCTGCCTGCGCCCGTCGGCAAGGTCGTCCATGGGCCCGAGAATGAGGAGGCGGAGGAGACTCCGTGCCCATGGGGCACATGGACAGCCACGAGCGCAGTGGCGTGGCCACCAGCTCGCGGCGACGCTGGCGAGGTTGCGAAGCAGGAGAAGCTCCTGCAGAGGCGTGCGACGCCGACGCCGACGGAGGTCGCCGATGACGACGCGCCTCTGGTGACGGCCAATATGGACATCGCCAAGGACCGATCTGGCGAGAATGAGGAGGGGGTGAGGACGACGACATGTGAGGAGGTTAGTGATGAGAAATACGCATGCGTTGTTGGGCGGTAAACACCAGGACGGAGATACGGGGGTCGAACAATGATCGAATGGCGCTGCGGAGGAAGATTATGAGGATGATGAGGGGCAGGAGGAGGAGGAGGATGAGGAGGAGGAGGAGGAGGAGGAGGAGGACGTGGAGGCAGAGGATGAGACGTGGAGGATGCATGATTCGGAGGCGGAGGAGGGGGCGGATGAGGAGGATAGGAGGAAGATGACGATGCTGCTGCTGCTGATGATGATGATGCTGCTGATGCTGATGCTGATGCTGATGCTGATGATGATGATGATGATGATGATGCTGATGATGATGATGATGATGATGCGGATGAGGAGGAAGGGACGGATGTCTATGAGAAGGCGAACTTGTTTTGCACCCGACCAGGACGCAGTCGGCATCCAGGACGTTCCGCAGCGCGAGAGGGTTGACATCGACCCGAGCGTGCCGTGCACTGAGATCTACAAGCAGGAGCGAACACGTCTAACCTCGCATTGAAATAACAGTTTGGGTGGTCTAAATGCGCGTGCTGTTTTGGTTTGTAAGTTGTGTTAGGCTATGTCACATTAACTCACACCCCAGTGTGAGTTACTGTGGCATAGCCTAACACAACCTACAAACCAACACAGCACTAGTCAGTCATATCTGTACCACCTTAGAACGTTCTGGACGAGCTGCAGAGGGCGCAGCGCGCCTTGCAGCAGGACGCCGAGCAGTTCGGCGAGAACCAGACAGACGCGCTCCAGGAGAAGCTCAGGAACTTCTACGGCCTTGGATGCATTGAGAAGTTGAGGGCGCTGCAAGACGCTGATGAGAATAAGGATACCGACGCCACATCAGACGTTCGTGCTGCGAAGAGGGCGCAGCGCCTTCAGGAGGAAGAGGAGATGTGGGAGGAGCTCAAGGCAGGCAACTTCGCGTTCGCGGCGCGGGGTGAGCGGATGAGCAGCAAGTTCAACAGAGCACTGATTGCGAGTAAGGAGCTCGCGGACGGCTACAAGGAGAAGATCGGCCTCATTGCCAAGGCCAAGTTCAGGGCCGACTGGGCAGAGCAGCAGTACCAGTTCTTCAAGAAGAACAAAAGCAAGACTGAAACGAACACGAAGAAGGAGAAGTTGAAGGGCAAGTACCTGGCGCTCAACAGGATATGCCACAAAGAGGGAGGTGGGTGCGACGGCATGCGAGCTGCGACATGCTACGCGGTCAACTGCATCATTCTGGGCAAGCATTGGTGCAAGTTCGACCAGATGACGAACGCGCTGAAGTTCTACTACGTCGAGCGCGAGATCAGCGACGAGTACACGACTGCATGGACGTCCTTCGAGCAGTGGGCCAATGATGATGGCCAGGTGGCAGCTGCGGCGCTCGAGGGCGGCGCTGGAGGCGCTGCGTCATCGATCGGCGACGCGCCCGTGGTGGTTGCCAAGCCAAAGGCGAAGCCCAAGCCCAAGGCGAAGCCCAAGGCAGGAGGAGCCACGACCCTCGCGGCGAAGCTGTGCGAGGCGGCCGCGGACGGCCCCGGCGAGGAGGATGAGGGGGCGGCAGCAGAGGACGAGGAGCCACAGGCGCCAGCACCGCGCGAGGAGGGAGAGGAGCCAACGAAGCGCGAGAGGACGACTCTCGAGCTGTCGATTCTGGCCTTCAAGAAGCAGAAGATGATCTTCCGCGGGGTCATGCAGCAGGCAGCGTCCACGGCCGCCCTCATCGAGTCATCGGACGACTGGAAGTGGGCCAGGAACGATGAGAACCAGGGTGTGATGACTACGGCGAAGCACGCGGTCCTATGGCCAATCGAAACAGTATAATATCGTGCCCTATTGTACTGTCAGTCGAGCCAGTGGCGTTGTTGGGGAGCGAGGGGGAGGATGACGGACACAGAGTGACGAGGGCGTTGAAAAGACATGGGTGTGAGTTAGGGAACGTGCGACGACGACGAGACGATGCGGCGGGGAGCGTGATACGAAATAACGTACCTCGTTTACACCCATCCCCCCATATGCCGTGTTACCCTCCTTTTGCCGACATATATCCGAATGATCAGGATACTGATGATGATGGGGATGAGGATGAGGTTGATGATGAGGATGATGACGCTAGTTACAGAGACGAAGGATGATAATAAGGATGAGGATGAGGATGAGGTTGGGGATGAGGGCGCTAGTTACAGAGACGGGGAGGTAGGGGGGCATCGGGCTCGAACGACCGATGGGTTCACGTCGTCTGACTCGAGTCCGACACTACCGATGCCGTCGATCGGTCGGAACGTTGCAATCGCGAGGTCGATGCTGCTGTCGACGCGACCAACATGCTGAAAGAGTTGCTGGCCGTCGACGATTTTTCCGTGATCAGGGGCCGCGTGGGCGACAGCACGCTGGAGGTTGCGTGCAACAACGGGACTGAGGCGCTCAAGGCCCAGTGATTCGGCGACGTGGGTGACGACGGTAACAGCGACTCCGACACGACCATCGATAGCGACGACGTTAGTGGCGATGTGACGATGACTGCGACGGCGTCGGCGACGACGCGTGATGACGACGACGACGACGTTGATCAAAGTCGTCGTCGTCATCGATCGGGTGACATCGACTCCTGCGACGCCGAATCAGACAACAATTATGATAATGATGCCGAGACCTGCGCAACGACGACGATGTCCCCCCCCACCACCACCACGCGCGGCGCTAGGCTCCGCTCGAGGCGCTGAAGAAGCAGGTCGTGAAGCTGCAGCGCATGCACAAGAACACGACGGAGACCCAGAAGGTGAAGAAGCCTACTGCCAAGGCCTCTGCCAAGGCAGGCGCGCACAAGCGTGCCCGTGGGGAGTGAGCATCTGTCTCTTTTTTTCAAGCTCGGGTGCACATCATCAGGTGATAGGAGTAAGATGAGATGACAATTACCAAAAAAACGCAACATCACCACAACGAAACAAACATTTCCTGAAATACAGAGGAATTCGACCGGTGAACTACCGGTGAGTTGCCAGTGAGCGGTGAACCAAACTCACCGGTGAGTCCTGCGGTGAACGCAAACGCTCCCGTTCGAGACATCCTCACGATCTGACAAACTCACCGGTGAACTCACCGGTGAGTTTGGCCGCTGAACTCACCGGTGAGTTTGCGGTGAGTTGCCGGTGAGTTTGCGGTGAGTTTGGGGTTGACATGTTTCTGATGCTCCAAGCCCAACACCAACGATTGAGTTGAGTGGTTTCAGCCGTTGTGTAAACAGTTATCGCACCCGAGCGTGTTCAAGCAGGTCTCTGGCATGCGTTCATAGCCAGAGTTTGAAATACCTCAGACGAGGTAGCCGCAGATCGCAATCCCGCGACGAGCGTCGGCCCTAGCGGGGGAGCATTGATGGCGAGGTGGAGGGACACACCCGCAGAAATGCGTATCGTAGGGCTGCGCCGTGCTGCAAGCGTTCTGCACGATCTTTGCCGCCACACGCACGTACGACCGCCCTCCCCCGCGCGAGACGTGAAATTATAAGCAGACATTGCAGTGTGCGAAGCTGACATGTAGTACATGACATCTTTGCCATACTGCAATGAACATGTTCGGTAATATCGTACATTGCACGCGTGCGCGAGCCGAGACTGCACGCCAACGCGTGCACGTGTCCTTCATTGCACATGTGCGCATGTGATGCCACACCTACACACTGCGCGAATGAAACCCGAAACATGTAACGCATGCCTCGTCTTACCTATGCGCGTGTTGTGTATCGTACGTGTGGCGTTGTGCGCGCGCCAATTCAGATGCGCCAATATGCTGATCGAATAACAAGTTACATCGCCTACACCATTCAGAACCGTTGCGTGGTCACTGACATTCTCACGTTGTAAGATGCCACACGCGCACATGCATCACACGTCAGTCGCCGTCTCGGCTCAGTGTGTAATCGTGCGTTCGTCACCTGGCTCATTGCGATTCGTTTTCACATGGACCCTCCACCCCAGAGACGGCGCCGTAGGCATGTTGATCCAGACACGGGGGGGGTCGACCTTGATCCGCGGCAAGCAGGTGCGAAAATATTCGAGCTGTTGTTAGACATGTATTCACAATGTGCTCCAGTATCTGCGAAAGATGTGTGTGTTATGTGCTATTATTTGAATCTCGCGAACACCGAGGGTGCGTACTTCCGAGATTTTGGCATGGCCCCTGGTCACCAGTCGGGAAAATACAAATCGCACCTATCAAAAATGTTGCCGAAAGCATGCCCCACGACTCGTGTACTTGTGCCGTCGTACGTGCGTGGTCGTGCACACCATCATACACGGGATGTACCATTCACGCTCACGTATGCATCAGTGGTGAAAGAGGTACGGCTGAACCAACGTGTGTTGGACCTTCTTGCGTCAGGTGACCCAGATAACCTCAATTCACCACTGATTCTACCATGCTATTCAGAGAACATATTGACGCAATCTTGCGAACAAGAGACGGGGCGGCTACCCCTTCCTCTTGCCGTCTACGTGGACGGCGTGCGTTTCACGGCTCTGCAAGCTGGGCGCAGTGACAGCATATTGGTGGCCACATGCGTGAACCTCTTGACTGAAAAACGGCATGTCATCGGATTGTTGCGTCAGCTCGACATGTGCCGTTGTGGCTGCAATGGTTGGTGTTCAGTGTTTTCTTTTCTCACGTACATAGCATGGGTGATCGACGCGCTCGTGAAGGGGTGTGTGCCTGATAGAAAGTGGGATGGTACCGAGTGGGGCGACGGCGAAGACCGAGGGGAGATCGATGGGACACGCGATTTCGGGTTTCGATGTATGTTGTTGTATCTTAAAGGCGATTGGAGCGAGTTTGCAAAAACGTTTGGCTTGGGGTCCTGGGGGCGACTCATGAATCCATGTCCGTTGTGCTTCACAGACAAGGCGAACATGCGCGAAGGTTATGGTAGCATGTGTACAGATTGCCTGTTATTTCAAAACAAGACGGCCTTAGACTACGAACGATCATGCCAAAAATGTGAGAAACGCGTTTCGGTTGACTCGGAAGAGCGTCGCCTTCGCGTCGTCCGAGCCCTCGTGTATTACAAATCAAAGAGGGGTAAGGGGAACCACGGGCGGGCCTTGAAACATGATCTTGTTGACCTTGGCCTCCAGAACGGGGACCGTCTCGAGCCTCACCAGGGAATGGTCAACATCAGAAACATTGACTGTGAAGGCTGGCGGGGGACTGCGTTATTCTGGAGGGTACACAAGGATGAGACGGGCAGGGTGATCGACGCCGTGACCCACCGTTGCCCCCTGTTCAAACAAGAGTGGGGGGCAAGCCCCGCGACCTCCATGGCTGTTGACAGCCTGCATACTGTATACTACGGGCCTATTACACGATGGGCGAGTTCTGGGCTCTGGCGGTTGATTAAATTGAACCCATGGAACTACACAGGAGACAAAGATACCGTGTATACAAAGTGTTGTCATCGATTGGAAGCTGATATGTTCACGTGGTTTCACCAGCAAAATATCCCACACGATCGCAGATTAGGGGGGCTCACTATCAAAATGCTCGGGTCAGATCGTGGTATGATGGACGGCGTCAACTCCCTGCACCCTGGAACGATGTTGAAAGCGAAAGCTGCCGAGACTCGGATACTCATGGATTTCACGCGGTGGGAGCTCGAAGGGCAGGGGGTGGGGCTTCGTCTCAGGCAACCTCTCCTAGCAGCTGCACAAGCAATGACCGAATGGCTCGACGTGTATGAGAATGCAGACATTGTGCTCACTGCCCAGCAACATCAGAAGGCAATGGACAGTTGCAGGAAGGTTCTCCTGTATTCGGCTGAAGCAGAGATCGCCTTTGCACCGAAGCACCACCTCTTCGCCCACGGCACTTGCAGGACTGACTGCGCGAGCAAACACCTGACTTAAATGCCCCACACCGTCGCTTTCACATTTCCGTGTGCATGTCGCACAGAAATGCGGTGTATCCAGCGGTTTTGTATTGGTTCAATGCCCCCGCCGTCTCCCCCACCCACTCCCCCCTTGAAACGATTCATTGGTGCGCGCCCGTCGCAGTCAGTCTTGCGCGTCGTGCTGCCAGGAGCAAGTGGATGGGCAACATCAAATTTTATTCGACTTTCTTGGACGAATCCCTGAACCTGGTTCTCAGAAATTGTGCCCAGCGGGCCCACAGACTGACGTTCGAAGAGTCGATATTTGAATGTGTCCAGATCCAGGCAGTTTTGAACCCCGCGGGCAACTTTTTTGGATCGGTAGAGTTCTCCAACCGCCGGGCGACGGACCCATGGAACCCGTGGGGCTGAACAACGGCGTCCCCGAGTGGATCGTGGCGCTGTGCCGCGAGGATCGCCGTTTTAGTTTGGAGTATGAGAAGGGGGGGAGTTGAGGATCGCAGTTTTAGTTGGGAGTGTGATTGGGGGATGGGGCCGCTTGGACTGACACTGTTCATATCAGACTTCACGTAGACATGGGAGAGACGTACAGGCGAAAGAAGCGGAAGCTTGGGAGTGGTTGGAAGCAGGGAGGACCATGTGATCACGCACGCTTGTCGTGACCATGTGAGCCCGCACATTGCGAACGCCGCCACCGTATAATCGATGTCGTCGTCGTGTTCCTCCTCCTCCTCCTCACCCCCAGTCTGCCCTTTCTGCATCCATCCTTCCTCATCGTCCTTCTGGCTGCGTCATCGCTCGCCCCGCTCCTATAACGTGTCTTGGTTGATGCATGGTGCTCGCGCTGGCGTCGGCCACGCCTCGCCTCCTGACGTCCTCTACCATGCCCCCCCTCCCTCTTCTCGTCGACCCTGTCCCTTCCAACCCGATGCTTCCACAATCTCTTTCACCGAATGCACACATTACCTCCCGCGCCGCGGTCCTGCTCCCAGGGCACGAGCATCTACGGCGACGCCTTCCAGCTGAACGGCGCGAACTCCGCCTGGCTCGTGGAGCAGCGCCAGCAGCAGGCGCGCCGCTCGGTGACATCGCTATCGAAGTTGCACTCGTGTTGAATCCGAAAACATATGCAGGGACACGCCAACCGCGTTGAACTTCGTTAACAGGGTATACCCAGAGTCTGTATTGAAGCCCAATATTCAGGGGTAAATGTAAATGATGACTGCCAGGGTGATGATGGGACGGGTGGGTAGGAGGATGAGGATGATAAGGCAGCTGATTAAGGAGATGTGGATGATGGGGGTGGTGAGGGAACTGCTGCTGGGGACGATGTTGCGGACGCTCCCCCCCTGCCCGCGCCCTCACTGCCGCCCCCAACGCGTGCGTTATCGGATCATGGTGGCTGCGGTGTTCTTGCGGTGCGATCATGCATGTGCGTGACTGTTCACATGCGCCGAATTGGTTGTCCCACCTATTCGACACAGGCGCTAGCGCAATCCAACTTCCCTAACCAGATGCATCGATGTTACATGTTCAATGCCAACGCTACCCCACAACGCACGCGCCCACTAGCATCACACCATATGCATCCATGAGTTACCTGTGCGGCGTCTAGAGGGCAACCGATGGCGCAATCGAGAGCAACCGATGGCGCACATGCGATTGCCGTGCAATACGAGCGCTTGAATGACAAGTCGCGCGCGCGCGACACGATATGCACGCAAGCTCCCGTCCCTCATTCTTCTTATCGTATCCCTCATTCCTCATCCACCTCCCCCTCCTGAACGCACTAGGGCACCATCGCGCATTGCGCGATGGCGACCGACCCTCAATCGCTGCACCATTGCAACTGTCATGTCGTCGGCTAGTCTACATGTGCGGCACGTGGAGTCTTCAACCATCGTGATCGTACTCCTCGGACGCCCCCCTCCTTCTCATATCCTCATCCGTTGTTTTTTTGGGCTCATGCGTTCATGTGCGCGCCCGCCGCTTCCTGACGGCTTCACCTACATAGTTTCACGTTTCGTGGCCTTGCTCAGGCTGGCATGGCATCGCCAGCTGCCTCTGGCGACCTCGAGGCGATCTCGCTGCAGCTCAGCATCCCAGGCTTGCCGCGGGCTTGCGAACACGACTACGAGTTCTCCTTGCCGTTCGTTATCGAAGTTCGTCGTGCTGAACCTGATGTCCCTGAGGGTTCTGATGTAGGGGTAGCTGTCATGGGCGGAAATCTCTCAGACCAGATCGCGGAGGGCGCGGCCAAGATCGTCAAAGACAACATCATGCAATCCCTCGCCGTCAATGGAGTTAAAGTTCTCAAGCCCATGGCGGTCATCAAAGAGAGAGACGACAGTGCCTGCGCAGGCGCCAGTCAGGCGCAGCCAGAGCCCGCCGACGCAGCTGGTGCGCCATCTTCATCGCCCATGCCGACGCAGTACGTCGACCTGAATGTGCCATCACCAGGTGGGATGACTATCGGAGATCGTCTGAAGGATTACACCCCGCCGTCGGGAGGTGATGTGTCTCCGCTCGGACCAACCTCGCATATCGAGGCTGGCTCGGATGCGGCTGCTCCGTCGGCGTCGTCGGCGTTTCACGCAGTTGCGTCGCCAGCCGCCCCAGACAATGATCTCGCCAGGTCGTGCGCCAGTGCGTCAGGTCAGTTTGGCATGCATGCTGATGCCCCGTCGCAGGAGCTCTCCAATGCCAAAGCGCTTGGGGAATACATGGCAGCGTCTGTGGCGAACCGCGTTGCTCCCGTCGGCCCTCACCTGCAAGACCCAATCCAATTTGGATTTGGCAGGGTCGACGATCCATCGGCGGCTGCGCACAATCCGTTCCAGGCTGTAAAAATCCGCTACCCTGGGATCCCTGAGTGGAGGCGGCCACGCACGCGCGCCTCTAGCGATGTTCCACTTACAGATCGCCCGCAAGCCGTTCCGAGAGATGTTTCAGTTCGCCCCTTGCTCAGGCCGAGGGCATCGCCATCCGCCGCAGCTCGTTTGGCCGCGAAGAAAGCGAGCAACGACCAATAGTGGATGCTCGCAAGTGCTCGTTCGAAGGGGGAGGGACAATTGGGATCATAGTTAAGGCAGGAAGGGTCGATGAGGTCATGTGCGGTGAACTTCAGGGATCGCTCCCAATCTCGCTGTATGTTCTCGGTTGCCAGCCCGCTTATTTTACAGATGTTGCCTTCCGTAGTTGAAGCATCCCTGGAAGCATCAGTCGCGGGGAACAATCGTTTTATTGTGGCATTGTTTTTTTGAGCGTGGCGAACGCCGCAGTTGGAGTCGAGTGGAAGCACATCGTTTGAACAGTGCCACCTTCGTCGTCGATGAAAGCTTTGCTTCGCATCACCATCTCGCATCTCAGTTTGATATATTGATCTTGCTAGCCATCCACGCTGCGCCTTGCCAACTCCCCATCTCATTTCCCTTGACATCCCCTCCGCCCTTGGCCGCCCATCGCCGTCGACGCTGCCCCCCCCCCCCCCCATCCCTGGGCGACAGCGGCGCTGGGCGGCGACGGCGGGCAGCACCAGCGGCGACCGATCGCGGAGGTGAGGTTGTGGTACAACGACTCGTCGATCGTCCGCGACCTGGGCGCGTTCGAGCTCTGCTGCGGCCACGGGGGCATCACTCGGAACATCATCGCGCTCGGGGGGAGGGCGCTCGGCATGGACAGGCACCCGAGGGGGGTCTGGGTGACGGCGACGCTCGGGAGACGGCGCCAGTGCGCCATGACGAGATGGGCCATTGATGTGCGACCCATCTCGCCATGATGCATTGGTGCCGTCCTTGCCCACGTTGACGCACTCTCGACCTCGCCCCCAGGCAGACAGGCCACCTCAGCGAGGACATCTGCACCCTGCCAGGTATGCTGATGGCCACGTTCTCCCTTCTTCGGGTGAAGAAGAAGGGCGCGTTCTGGAGCTCGCCAGAGTGCAAGACGTGGCTGAACATGACCATGCATCACACCAAGCCAGCGCGCGATCAGAATGGATATAACGATAGAGCGAGTGCACGGAGAAGGATGGGAGGTACGATATCGACCACGGCGATGATGATGATGACAACGGCGAGTATGACGATGGTGATGTGGCAACTCGGGTACAGGAACTGATGAGGAGCATGACTAGCGATGCGTGGGGGTGAAGGGTGAACTGCATGGGCATGCTGCTGATGATGATGACGACGATGATTGTGATGATGCCATGGGTGTGGGGACGACCCGCACGGATAGGCGCGCAGAGAGAGGTATTGCGATGTAGAGAGTTGGGGTTGCCCATGTGCTAACTAAGCGCGCTGGCGGATAGCATATCAGCTGCGTGGGCCAACGCATGCCATGCCCTCGCTGGGCTCGGCCGGTTGCCACATCTTGGCAACCGACCGAGCCCAGCGAGTGCGCGGTGAATTCCGCGGTGACTGTTCGGTGAGTCCCGCGGTGAACCGTGCTACAAAACAGTAACAAACCCACATATGCCAACACATCTAATCGGTGAATTTGCGGTGAGTTGTGTATCTCACACGGCTGCCAGCTGACGTTGCATCGCAACGGTGCTGTTACCACCGTATCTCGCCGATCGTTGCACGCACCTAATATGTCGTTGTACGTATCGCGTCGATCGTCGCCCCTCGTTTCTCGTCGGTCGCTGCAACGGTGTCGTCGTCCTCGTGCATCGTCCTCGTATCTGGTCGATCGCTGCGCGCACCGTGCCCCGAACCATGTCCCTCTTCCTCACCATGTCCGTCCTTATGATCTGCCCCTGCTCTGATGCTGAACAATTGCCGCATCGAGGCGCAGCGCCGACGACCTCGCGGGCGACGTCGAGCGGACGGACGTTCAGGAGGCGAACCACATCGCGTACTTCCTGTCGGGGGCTCGGGGACGGGATGACGTGGGATGAGATGACATATGTGAAACGGATGGCGATTCTATTGCACATGGGGAATGGGGCAAACACGTCGGGGGTGGCATCACGAAGCTGAAACCGATTTGAACGCGTTCACTTGTATTTCGCCTATGGGGCTCGTTTGAACCTGAACACGAGCGAACAGCGTCGGTCTTCAAATTGCGTTCTTGACGCCAGGCTTCCCGCGGCAGCGACGACCGCGCGATTGCCTGCGCCACGCTGACTAATTACGCGACCACTCGAAATGCCACCGCCATGTATCTAGGAGCCGCATCTTTCGAGAACTCTCAGGATTTTACTCAGGACCGCATCGCTCGATTGGCATGGCTCTGACGCCGTGTCGGGTCGCAGTTATCTGAGCAGTTGTATAAGGTTGTTCCTCCTGACGATTGCCTGGGGGAGGGGCGTCGAGACGCTCACCGAGCAGCCCCAGGGGAGTATGCTTCTGAAGTTCCTCAAGCACGTCGGCTGCATGCACGAAGACATGCACCACTACAGCACGTGCCTGGGCTGGTTCGGTGCGTCGTCCGTGAAGCCGATCACACTATTCACGACACTGCCGCGGGAACAGGCCACGCCCAAAATCATGTAGCCACCCTCCTCCTGAACCATCGCCGTTTTCCTCGTCCGTCGTTTCATATTCCTCCTCATCGCCGTCCTCCCATCCATCTTCTCCTCCTTCGCCTCATGCGTCTTCCCCTCCTCCGTCTCCCCATGCGGCGGCGGTCCTCCCTTGGCGGCCTGCGTCGCCGCGCCGATTCATTGTGGCTCTGCGCGGCGCCGACGCCCACGGCGGATCGGGCCCTGGCGATGCGACGAATCACATCGCCAGGGCCCGATCGGGATTACGGTGAATATAGGCATCAGGAAGAAGAGCGCGAGGGCGGGAATAATGATGATCAGGACGGATAGAATGATGAGAATAATGATCATGATGATGGCGATGCTGATGATGCTGATGACGATGCCGATGATGAGGAGGAGGGGGGGGGGGGAGGATGAGGAGGAGGGTGACGAGGAGAGGGTGGGTCATATCAGCGCGGCGCCGCGCAGACCCCACAGTAAACGCGACGGGGGGGCGCGGCGTAGAGGGCGGGAAGTTCGAGCCGCGGGAGGTTCGAGCCGCGCGGTGGAGAGGGCGGGATGTCCCCCCTTATTCTCCTTCTCCTCCCTCCTCTTCCTCGGTTCTCCTCCTCCTCCTCCTCCTCCTCCTCCTTTTCCTCCTCTTCCCCCTCGTTCTCCTCCACCTCGCCTCCTTGCCCCCCTCGCCCTCGCCCCCCCCCCTGATCCCCTCGGCCTGCCTCGTTGTCGCGCCCGCCCCCCCAGCCCTACCCGAGGTCGAGCGGTTCGTCGGCACGCCGGGCAAGAAGGCCGTGATCTCGGCCGTGGCCGAGCGGCGCGGGTGTCGGTTGTACAAGGTGGGCGCGGGGGGCGAGGGGATCGGGGGGTGGGGGGTGATTCGATTGGGAGTGTGAAGATGAGACGCCTCAATCGACTCATCCCTCCTCCTCCTCCTCCTCCTCCTCCTCCTCCTCCTCCTCCTCCTCTACCTCCTCCTCTACCTCCTCCTCCTCCTCCTCCCCCCCCTCATCCTCCTCCTCCTTCATGCTTCTCCGCCTCATCATTGTGTTCGTTCTCATCACCCTCACCATCATCATCCCCATCCCTCCTCAACTGCCCCCCCCACCCCCCCCCTCCCATGCATCATCCCTCCGCCCGCCCATTATCCTGGATGCCATGTCCAGTCATGCTTTGCCCCGCTCAATCTACGCATCGCGAGCAATTCCTGATGTCGCGTCCTCATCCCCCAGCTTGCCCCATCCCATCGGCTTCCTTGAGGCGTCTCATCTTCGCCCCCCCAGCTGTCCCAGCCCGAAGGTGGAGACGCGGCGGTCGACGCGACCAAGATCGAAGGGCTGGCGCAGTGAGTGGGTTACTGGCAATAAGCAGCTGCAGAAAGCATCAGAACAATATCCAACTGAATTCTGCTCCCGCATTGCACGCATCGTGCTGGAGCGACTTCGCGCGTGATGAATACATCCCCTTCTCAATCTCATCAATCGTTGCTGCATCGATCTTGCTCCATCCACTTTGAGTCATCTTTTTTGCCAATCGCTTTTAAAAGCGATTGGCAAAATAGTCAGCGCCATGTGCCCGAGATTGCATTCGAGGGACAGACCATGATCTGTGAACGAACGGTAGGGATAAAGGGGCAGGATGAGGAAGACGAGGAGGAGGAAGGCACGAGAAAACACGACAAACCGAACGTCTCATCGGGAATCCTGGGGGTGCACTCCACAGATTACATTCGCGGCGCTCGTTCGAACGCAACGAGCCGCGCCGCGCCCGACTCGTGGAATATGACTTGTTCTCGCGCCACGCGCGAAAACAAGTCATATTCCACGAGTCGGGGAATCAAGCGGTCACCGTGAAATGCACATACACTACAGATCGTGAAACAGATGAGGAGAGCAACGGCCATGAGGAGGAGGAGGATGATCAGGATGAACATACGGGGATGCGTGGGATGATGAGGAGAAGGATGAGGATGATGATGAGGAGGATGAGGATGCGGACTTTGTAAGTGTTGATACCCTTCATTCACATGTGAACACACCATCATGGTGCTCACACAACATGTTGTGCATGCGCTACTACGAAGAATCGCTCCTGCTTGTGAGTTGTTGTGTCACGTCATCCTCAAGTACACGTGCGTCTTGTAGGTTCAGCGCACATGTTCATGCACATGCGCGCACGAAGGCCAAGTTCGTTGTTGATTTTGGCCAACATTTGCCCGACAAGTGTGCCTGTGCTGCGCTTATGCGCCGCGCAATGATTGAGCGAAACATATGTGTTTTTCACGCATGTACGTTCTTATTATAAGATCGTACATTATAACATATAAATTCGTTCTTAAAATAAGATCTAACAGACCCCGGGGTGTGACGGCCTTATGGCCGGTGCCGCCGACCCTGTCTGCGAGGAGGACAGGATCAGGGGGACGAGGAGGGGGGGGGCTCTTGGGTCTTCCAGAGCGGGGGCTCTTGGGTCTTCCAGAGCCTCTTGGGGGTCTCTTGGGAGCCTCCTCGTGGCCTCTTGACTATTCCTGGGGACTTTTTGGGGACTTTGGGACCTTTTGGGGGCCTCTTGGTGCCATTTGAGGCCTGGTAGGAGGCCCTGGGGCCGAAGGTTCCACAGCTCCTTTCGGGTCCATTGTGTGGGCACGCTCTGGGAGCCGTCTTGGGGGCCTTTTGGGCCGACTTGGAGGCCTCGTCTTGGGCTGTCTGGGGGCCCTCTTGGGCCGATTCGGGGCCCTTGGCGAAATTTCGAAAAGGGACGCGATCATACTATCCGCGGCCTGGCTCAGCCGATTTTGCAGCTCTAAGAATTCGTTTGGGCTGATAATTGCGCAGAGCGAAGCTTTGTATCACAGAAGTTGCCTCTCAAATTCTCAGCTCATTCCGTCGACAAATTCTTCTGCGCGAGGCCAGGAACCTGACCTCAGATCGACATAAAAAATTGGAAATTGAAGATTTGAAGAAAATCTACTGCGAAGTTCTCTGCTTCGATTCTGGGCACTCTTACGCGTGGGAGGAGCTCTACGAGGTTCCCGGCGGTGACCAGGTTGACGGTTCACCGCCGGCGCCAGTCTTGGGCTGTCTGGGGGCCCTCTTGGGCCGATTCGGGGCCCTGTTGGGGACTCTTGGGGCTACCGTCGGGCGATCGTGGAAGCTTCTTGGGCCGTCTTGCAGCGGAGTATATGTGGGCATGTTACATGCGTACATAGGTATACATGCATATATCCATATGTACATATGTATATACCGCCACGGGAGGTACACGTGACATATGCGTATATACGCAGATGATTGTATGTATGTAGGTGTGCATATACATACACACATGCATACATCCACATGTGTATGTATGTGTACATAGATGTAGCTATATCAATATGTATGTATGTGTATGTACGTATGTGTGTATGTATGTATGCATGTATGTATGTATGTTTGTTTGTGTGTGCGTATGTACACATAACCAAATGATCATATCTATGATGTGTAGATATCGGGGCCTTTTTTTCGGAGTGCTTCAAGAGACCTCGTAACGCGTGTGGGAGGTGTCATGGACCGTCTTGAGGCCATCTGTGGCGTATGGGACGGATAATTCGGCGACTCGCCGCCCTCTTGGGCCGTCTTGGGTGCCCCTACAGTCATTGGACTACTGTTGGTCGTGAACTTGAATGAGCATTCTATATCGGGCAGACTTGTGGGTCCAACACCATGCTCTCAACCTCGTTGCATCCGTAGCCGCCTTGGCTCCAGCGGCGTGCTTTCGCAGCGCGCCAGTGCGTCGGTTCCAGCAGAGCAGTACAAGCGCGATACAGTCAGGAATCTTCGGACCCTGGCGGGCGTTGTCTGATTTGAGACTGGCAGTCACAAGATGGCTGTGTCCTGGAGCGTCGATTAGAGGATCTGCGGCGCGGTGCGGGTTCGGATGGCTTGTCGACCGTTTTCCAACACGCGCCGATGTTGACACATATCGCGCTTGCAAGCTCCGTGATCTGAGTCAGGCTGGAGGGCCAATGCAAACGCACCGACGTCGACGACGACGGCGACGACGACGACGACGACGACGACGACGACGACGACGACGACTGCGACGACCGAGTACGACTGACGACGACGAGGACGACGACGACGATGAGCGACAACGACGAGCCACGGCGACGGCCAACGAACTAGGCTGAGTACGTCTGGGGGCCAGAGTCGGGGTCCGTCTGGGGCGCTGGGGTGGGTTCAGTCGCGGATGCAGTCTGTGCACTCGGGGTTTCCTCCGCGGTTCATTCCAATTCATCCGGGTTCACGCGGGCTCATTCGGCCCCAGCTAGCGGTTCCAGAACCATCGGTTTGTGAAGGCTTCGGAGCCCGAGGTGGCGCGTTCGTTTGCAACCAGCCTCCCTCATGCAGCACCAACAGCGGAAACCCCGTTTCCGAGGGGTGGGAGAGGGGGAAGGGGGGCCGCGTCCTCGAAACGCTCCCTTTCAGAATTTGCACTGGCCCGCGCGTTTTGAAATTCGACCTCCGCCAGTCGCGGTCGACCTAGATTTGGCATTCTAGAATTGTGCGACGGCGTTCGCGGCTGTCGTCGGTCGTCGTCGTCGGTCGGTCGGTCCGTCCGTCCGTCCTTGTCTTCGTCGTCGCTTTTCGTCTCTGTTGGAAGGTCGGTCTGTCGTCGTCCTCCCTCGGTCGTCGCCGTCGGTCGTCGTCCTCGTCGTTCTGTCGTCGTTGGTCGGTCGATCGCTCGGTCGGTCGGTCGGTCGGTGGTCGTTGCCGTCGTCGTTGCTTGTCGGTCGCCGCGGTCGGTCGACGTCGCCGTCGTCGTCGTTGATCGGTCTTTCGGTCAGTCGGTCGGTCGGTCGTCGTCGTCGTCGTCGGTCCTCGGTCGGTCGGTCGGTTTGTCGGTCGCTCTGTCGGTCGGTCCGTCCTCGTCGTCGTCGTCGTTCGCGGTGGCGGTTGTCGTCGTCGGTCGTTCGGTCGCTCGGCAGCTGGGTCGCTGGATCAGTCGTTCGGTCGGTCGGCCGGTCGTTGTCATCGTCGTTGGCATACGTCGGTCGCCGACGTCTGCCGTTGTTCGGTCGTTCGGTCGGGCGGCCGCCTGGTCGGTCGGTCGGTCGGGCTGATCGAACAGCTGTCACATGAGCGCACAGAGCCACGCCTCTACCGCGGCCCCAACGCATCACAGTTACCCCTTACGCTCGCGAAATGCTTTCCCCTCGGGATGAGGACGGCGACGAGGAGTTCGCCCGACAACACCGGCGTCGCCGAAAACACGGCGCCTGGACGAGCTGCTTGCAGCAACCAGGAGGAAAGATGTGAATTCATATTGGGTGGGGCCCGCGCCCTCGGAGATTTGATGGGGCTGCGCGAGATAGCGATGGACCCATCCTGGGAAGTTGACAACCGAACCCCCTTTTCGCCTGTATAATTTTAATACGGCGGTCTGCGGCCGGGCCCGCGGATATTTGTTTGGGTTCCCGATTCCAATTCATTACCACAGCGCTCGTACGGGGTAGAAACCAATCCGTGCAAAAAACAGGATGGACATCTTACCTACAGCATCCGGAACCGAATCCTTGCGGGCGGACATCGGATCCACCGAAACATAAACGATAACCAAAATTGGACCAGCGCAAACCTAATTGGATCCGACGGCGGTTATTTCAAACGCGTCGGTTCAAGACCTCAAAGCGTCGTTCCGGGCCCACGAGGAACCACGTTCGCCCCAGGGATGCAGGCGGACACGCTTCGTCAAAATTCTCACTACCATCTTATTCCACTAGCAACTCAAAAAAACAATACGCGCGTTGCCCTTATTGTTTTTTTTTGGGGGACCCGGTGCCCCCCGGGGGGGAATGGTATTCTGACCAAGACCCCCCCCCGGAACCCCACCTCGACTTCCCCCTTGGGACAGCCCCCGGGGACCGTCGTGGGGAAGGGATCAAACCGAAAGGGCTTTTCATTCGACTCAAGTACGACGTTGCTCAATTTCGTTTTGGCTGGCGCGGTTCAGGAGAGGCTTCAGACAAAAAGGGGGAGCGGCGACGGCGACGAGGACGACGAGGGGGAGCGGCGACGGCGACGGCGACGACGACGACGACGGCGACGGTGCCGACGAGGACGACGAACGGAAGAGCGTTTCCGATACACCAACAGTGTCGGCGGATTCGTATTTAGTGGGACATACCCATGTGGCACCCAGGTACCCAATGGCCATCGCGATGCAGCAGGCATGGCCGTTGGGCGCCACGAAGTGGATTCGTTCACGGATGCTTCAACAGCGCGTTCGCAAACAAATTGTTAAGGTATCCAATGTCAAGTTGTGTGCTTCCCATCCATGCTGCGGTTTTTGTTTGTCGTGTTGAATCTGCAGCGCCAGGTTCCAGTCCTTTTCCTCCTCATCGTCATCCCGCGTCCTCCTCCCCTTCCCTTCCGTCTCCTCTTTGTCGCCATTGCGCCTTCCCGCCGCCCACGTTGACACAATTGTCACGCGCTTCGAGGCCGCATAAGGAGCCCAACCGAAGGCCCCGGTGTCAAAGTTCGCATGCATGCCTGCGCCCGTTTCGTCACACCCCTTGCACGCTGCTTCGTGGCCACACAGAGAGTTCCAGCACATTCACTAGTATCAGAATTCGTATGCGAGCCCGCGCCCAATCTCGTATTTCTTTCACACGTTGTTAGGTAAAGTGTGGAGACGTCGCCCGACCGGTGACCCCAGCTGCAAAGTTTGCATGCGGGCCCGCGCCCACGTCGGAACTCCGCTCACACGATTCGTTTCCCCATAGGGAGCACCAAAGACGCCCCCCATGGCAAAGTTCGCATGCGTGCCCGCGCCCATCTCGGCTCACCGCTCGCACGCTTCGTAGCTCTATAGTTCCACCGACGGCCCCAGTGGCAAAGTTGGCCTGCGTGCGTGCCCACGCCTATTTCAGCACACCGCTCACACGCTCCGTGGCCCCATAGGGAGCCCCACCCGTTCGCGTCCGCCCTCCCCGACCCGACCGCGAATGACCGTCCGCCCGACCCGCTTGTCTTACCCTGTCGGGGTGTATACATTGACCCTCTGTGAGCTGACATTCACCACCCACCAACCCACCCCAACCCAACCCGAAGGCTCAGATTTACCCTCGATTTCCAGTTGGGGGGGGTCGGGAAACATCGAAAAAACACGCGTGGAACCCTTACCCCCCCCAACCCGAAATTCGGGTCTTCGGGTTGGGTTGGGGTGGTCTGGTAGGTCGTCAGACATGAAGTCCGTGTGCCCCTTGGGCAAGCCTAGCCAAAGGAGCCCCTTGCAAACGGAGTGTATTCATTGTCGAAGCGGTCGAGAGCCGAGGGCGCAGCCTTCACATGTTGAGCGGCGCGCGAGCAAATAGCACTGGGCCGTCTGAAACAATCTTGTCCTTGTCCTGGCAGCTGTTTCGTAGCGTTCGGTCGTGCTGGAGGCCCCTCGTCTCCACGGCTGAAGTCTCTCCGAACTCCTGTCCAGCATGCGCTCCAGGAGAGGATCCCAGCGCCGCCGTTGTCCTCTTCCTCATCCTCCTCCTCCCTTTCCTCATCGATGTTCTCCCCTCTCTTCCTCATCCTCGTCCTTCCCAATCCAGTTTTCAGGACCTCCTCTTGCAGGGTCCTGCAAGTTTCCCTTCCCTCTCCTGCTGCTGCTGCTGCTGCTGCTGCTGCTCCGTCTCCTCACTGCCCCCTCCCGCTCGCCCTCGTCGGTGTCCTCATCCTCGTCTTCTTCCTCCTGCGCCCCTCTCCATCCCTAGTGCCTCCTCGTTCACCTCGCGAGCCAGGAGCCAGGTGTCGTCGGACGACGACGACGACCCAGGCCTGCTCGACTGCTGCAAGGCCAGAGATCAGGCCAGCTCGGACGAGTCCGAGAGCGACGACGAGGAGCGTGCCACGATGAGGGGGAGGAGGCAGAGGAGAGGAGGAAGAGGATGGAGGAGGAGGAGGAGGAAGAGGAGGAAGAGGACGAAGAGGAAGAGGAGGATGCGACGAGCCTCAGGAGACCAACATGTATCGATACTGCCACCAATCCCTCATCGTCACCGCTGGGTTCGCCTCGAACTTCTGGTCAGAACGCACCTCTGGAGGTCTGTAGAGTATCGTTATCGGTACCTGTTGTCCTCTTGCTACACCTGGGCGTCGCGAATCACAATACGTGGTTTGATGGTCATTTTGGGCTTCAGCGCCCAAGGATGTTCATGGCCCGAAGGGGGATTCATGTAGAAGAGGCCGAAGGGCTCCCGTCGAGAGTTTGACAAGACTGACGACGCGATGTCAGGACTGACAATGGAGACGGGAAGGAGGAGGAAGAGCGCGACGAGGAGCGGGAAGATTGAGAGTAGGAGGAGGAGGACGGATGAGGAGTAGGAGGAGGAGGAGGAGGAGGAGGAGGAGGAGGAGGAGGAGGAGGAGGAGGAAGAGGAGGAGTAAGATGAGAAGGAGGAGGAGGGCGAGGAGGAGGAGGAGGAGGAGGGAGGAGCGGGCAGGAAGGAGCATGGAGGCGTGCGGAGGAGGGAGAGGGAAGATGAGGGACTGTACAGAAGGATGGAGGGATGAGGGAAGAGTGAGGAGGAGGAGAAGGAGGAGGAGCAGGAGTCGCAGTCCACACATAGCACTAAGAGTTGCAGCTCCAGGTGCCAATCAGAACGCCGTGAGGCTCACGGCTGAATCAAATCCATCATATAAGCGCATGACAAAGAGTTTCCACCGTCCGGTAGTACATTGCCAGCCTCCGTGAGACGTTGCACGTAAACGTTCTAACGAGGCCCTTTACACCACGAGCGGGACAGTCCATCGAGGGGAACCCCGAATTCTAGTTGCGGTGAAGAAGTGCAGTTGGGTTCGGTTATCCCGTGCTGGAAACACCACGTCACCAGCGAGCAAGGTCGAAGAGGCATACCTCGGATTCCCCGGGTGGTATCGGGCGGGTCCCAATTCCAATTACCAGTGCTGCAAGGATGTTTTACAAGTGTCACGTGCGCGCCCAGGATCATACAAACATATTTCAGGATGTGAGTGTGATGTGTCGTGTGTTGTGTGCGTGCGTTGTGTATTGTGTGTTGTATGAGTGAGATTCGTGTAGATTTCTTTGTGCTTTGCGTGTTATGTGACTGTGTCCCAGGCGTGTTAGATGTGTGTTGGTGTGTGTGTGTGTTTGTGTGTGTTTGTGTGTGTGTGTGTGTTAGGTGTGCTGGGCGTGTGCGTTGCGTGTGTGTGTGTGTGGCTTGCATGTGAAGGGTGGGTTGTGTGGTGTGTGTGTGTGTGTGCTGTATGTGCGTGCGTGTGTGTGTGTGTGTGTGTGTGTTGCGTGCGTTGTAGGTGTTGCGCGTGTGCGTTGGTTATGTGTGTAATGTGTGGTGTGTTGTGTGTATTGTGTGTGTGTGTGAGTGTGTGTGTGTGCTGTGTGTGTTTTCGTGTGTTGTACGTCGAGGCTTGATGTTGAGAGGATGTGCCAGGCGAAGCTGTTTTTTCTTAGAATTTCGGCTCGATCTTTGAAGGGTGTCTCAGGCGAGGCAGCAAGGTTCGAAGAATCGGGCTCACAATCACTGAATTCTGTTTGGAATAAGAATGTGTCTTGGGAACGTGACGTCACGATCTGTCTGAGGGATGCCAGCGATTTTCAGAATGGTGAGGGTCCCCCGAGCGGAACGGACAGAGACATCTCGGACCGGACGGGTCCCTCAGTTTATCGGCTCTGACATCTACTCCTTCGGAGAAGTGCGTCAATTAATACACGTATTTTCACACACACACATTCATCTATCTATACATACATGTATCTGTGTGTATTGGTCTATACATAAAAACACGTTATGCACACATTCCTCTTCCAATATTTTTGCAAGCCCGGGGGGGGGGGGGGAAACCATCACCCACCCCCCCAAAACTGGACCCCCGGGATCTGGGGTTCTCGGGCTCCCTTGGACGTCCTTGGAAAAGGTCACCCGGCTCTCCGGGTCTCCACAAAGCCTTGCCAGCAGACCCAGAGCGATCCGAGGGGTCATCAGAAAGGCTCAAGGGAGGCCCCAGACAGCACAAGAGCGCTCCAAGAGGGACTCCAATTGCGTCAGGACGGCCCAAAAGACCCCCAAGGCACCCCAAAAAGCTTTCCAAGGGGCCTTTAAAGCACAAAAATCGTCCCAATCCCTTTGTAAAACTTACAATTTTAGCATATTCGCCTTTCGGATTCCATCAGCTTTCAAGACGGTTTCAAAGCCCCCGAGATCGCCTCAAGACTCCCCAAAAGGCCCCCAAGAAAGCTTCAAGACGGCCGAGCCGGGCCCCACGATCGCCCACGAGAGCCCCAAGACAGCCCATAATGGAACCAACAAGGGCTCCCAGCACAGACCCAAAAGGGCCATGGGAGGTCCCCGGAAGTGCCCAAGATGGGTCCAAAGGGGGCTCCCGCGGGCCCAAGCCCCCCAAGACGGCCCAAGAATGCCCCAGGACGGCCCATGAAGGCCCCAAAACGGCCCACGAGGGCCCCGAAAACACCCCCACAATGTTTCCGAATGCCAACATTAAAACTTACAATTTTAGCATATTCGCCTTTCGGATTCCATCAGCCTTCAAGACGGTTTCAAAGCCCCCGAGATCGCCTCAAGACGCTCCAAAAGGCCCCTAAGAAAGCTTCAAGACGGCCGAACTGGGCCCCACGATCGCCCACGAGAGCCCCAAGACAGCCCATAATGGAACCAAGAGGCCCCCCAAGGGCTCCCAGCACAGACCCAAAAGGGCCATGGGAGGTCCTCGGAAGTGCCCAAGATGGATCCAAAGGGGGCTCCAGCGGGCCCAAGCTCCCCAAGACGGCCCAAGAAGGCCCCAGGACGGCCCATGAAGGCGCCAAAACGGCCCACGAGGGCCCCGAAAACACCCCCACGATGTTTCCGAATGCCAACATTCATTGATTTTGCTCCCATGACATTTCACATTGTGACCCAGTCGTTGAGGGTCTCGTGGCATGCAGCGAAGATGCCCGAGGATGCCCCGTACGAGTTGCATATGCATGTTCATACCCTCACACACATAAATTTATATGTGCAATGTACGCTGTATGCACACATACAACAATGTAAGTATTTTGTATACACCTAGACATGTATACGGAACGTGCATGCACGTGCGCGTGTATACCTGCATTCGCGCATGTACGCAGGCACGCATTCCGCTTCCGTGCAGATCTCAAAGGACCAAGTCGCATGGCGCGCAGCGCCGATGCAGTCTTGCATATATATATATATACATATATATATATGCTTTGAAGATGCCTACGGCGAGTCACCGCCGCCCTCTGCCTTTTGGAATCGCCCATGTGGCCGAGCGTTGTGACAAGAGCTGTGCAAAGCTATCGGACCATGTGTTCCCCCAGCCGTTGTGGAAACCTTTCGGGGAGCACTTGGGGGAGGATGGCGGGGAAGATTAGGAGGAGGAGGAGGAGGAGGAGAAAAAATGGAGGGGCATCTTGGGAGGATCTGGGGGCACTCTTGGGGCCTCCTGGGAGCTCCCTGTGAGCCTCTCGAAGGCATCTTGGGCGCCTCTTTGGGCCTCTTTGGGGCCTTTGGGGGGCTGCTCGGGGGCATCTTTGGCAGTCTTATGGCGCTCCTGGCCCGTCTGACGCAGTCGGAAGCCGTCTCGGGGGCCTCTCATGGGCCGACCTGGGGCCCTCTCGGGGTGCTCCAGGGCCGTCTTGGAGGCCATCTTTGGGCTTCTTGTATTCCTCTTGGGCCGTCTTGGGGCCCTCTTCGGGCCGTCTTCGGGGGTCTCTTGGGCCTTTCTGGGGCCATCTTGGAGGTCTCTTGGGGCCACTAGAAGGCCGAACAGAAGCAAATACCCACACCCTTCTGATTTGGGCCTCTTCGGGACTTCCTGGAGGCCCTTTTGGGGGCCTCTTGGGCCGTCTTGGAGACCCATTGGGGGCCCCTTGGGCCGTCTTGGCCATCTTACAGCCATCTTGAGCCGTCTTGATGGCCTCCTGGCCCGTCTGACGCCGTCGGAAGCCGTCCTGGGGGCCTCTCTGGGCTGACTTGGGGCCTTCTTGGGGTGCTCCAGTGCCGTCTCAGAGGCCATCGTGGACGTTTTGGAGGCCTCATGGGCCGGCCATTTTGGGCTCTCTTGGGGGCTATTGGGCCGTATCGGGCCGTCGTCGGAAGGCCGAAACGAAGCAAATGCCAAAATGTTTCAAACACCAAAAGGCAATCAATGAATTGGGCCTCTTTGGGCACTTCTTTGAGGCCTCTTGGGCCGTCTTGTAGGCCTCTTGGGGGGCGTCTCGGAGCGTCTTGGGTTGTCCTGGAGTCAGCTTGGGCAGTCGTGGTGGCTTCGTCGGCGGACTTGGGGGTATCTTGGACCTTGGTGGCCCGTCTTCGAGGCCATCTTGGACCATCTTGGGCGAATTTGGGGACCATCTTGGCCGTCTTGGAGGCCGCCTTGAGCCGTCTAAGATATTCTCTTGTGGGATTGAGCCAGTTGGCGGTGCTTTCAGCGTGGCCGGCGCACTGGGCCAGAGCCCCCGGGGGAGAGACCTCTTGGCAAAAGAGCCCAGCCGAGCCAGCAGGATCTGGCACGCCAGGCACCCCTGCGGCAAGACCGCCGGGGGCGGCGGATATGTACATCTGGCGGTGCTCGGCCCATCCGGCCACCGTGCCTGGGATGTGGGTCAAAGTTCTCAGGGATGCTTCTTGGAGTCTCTTCGGAGCGCTCTCAGGGGCCTCTTGGGGGCAGTTTTTGGGCCTCTTTGGGAGCCCTTTGGGGGCCTCTTGAGGGCCTCTTGAGGGCCTCTTGGGGCCCTTGGGAGCCTTTTGGGAGCCCCTCGGCGACGAGGGCTCGAAATGTCCGCTTGGGTTTCCTATCTTGGAGCCGTCTTGGGCCGTCTTGGGCGATCTGGGGGCCCAAGGGCCTCAAGGGCCATCTGGTAGCGTCGTGAAGCCAAAAAAGGCGAGAACGCCAAAAGCGTTCAAAATCCAATGGGAATCAATGGTTTGGGCCTCATGGGGCCCTCTTGGGGAGCCTCTTTCAGGCCTCTTGGGGCGTCTTGGAGGCATCTTGGACCGTCTGGGGCCATCTTGAGCATTTTGGAGCGATCGTGCAGCGACTCGGGGCCCTCTTGGACCCTCTCCGGGGACCCTTGGGGCCCTCTTAGCCCGTCTTGGGACCCTCTTGGCTCCGAACAGTTACGCGGGAAGCGCCGTCAGGACGCGAGATCCCCCAAGAGATTCCGGGCAAGTAGGCTCTGGCCCCCTTAATGGTTCCTCAGGGGTGCTTAAAAGACTAGGCGAAGGACCTGAGGACATGCCCGTTATGTGCCCGGCGACACGGTGGTGGATTTTATACATACCTGCACAACAACATATTTATGTATGCATTTATACACAACCATGTCAATGTATATACATATACATGCACGCATGCACATGTTTTATATTTCTCGATCCTTATGTAAACGTATATATATATATATGTGTTTACACATCTGTATACACACACGTATATTTACAGCAAGTGGGCGCTCAGGAACGGGAGGAGAGGGGAATGGGAGGAGGAGGAGGAGGAGGAGGAGCAGGAGGAGGAGGAGGAGGGAGGAGGGAGGAGGGAGGAGGAGGGAGGAAGGAACGGGAGGAGGGGAACTGGGGGAGGAGGAGGGAAGGAGGAGGGAGGAATGAACGGGAGGGAGGGAGGAGGGAGGTGGGAGTGAGTGGGGAGGAGGGAGGGAGTGAGGTGGGAGCGACCAGGGAGGATGGTGGAGGAGGGAGGAGGAGGAAGGGTGGAGGGAGGGGGAGGAGGAAGGAGGAAGAAGGGAAGGGGAGGAGGAGGGAGGAGGCAGGAGGGATGAGGAGGGAGGAGGGAGGAGGCAGAGGAAAAGGAGGAGCTGAAGGTGGAGGTGGAGGAGGATGGCGGTGGAGCGGGTGGAGGAGGGCGGCGAGGAACTCGGCAACGGCGGGCGGCCCGCGCAGCGCCTCGTCTGAGTGCCGCGCACGCGCTGCCGTTGGTCCCCGCCGCGGAGCGGAGAGGCCGCATGCGCGGCGTCTCGGCCCGTGCGGCCCACAGCGGGGGGCGGCGCATCCGCTGTTACCTCCCAGATGGAGGAGGTGGTGTGGGGGGAGGGGGGAGGAGGATGGGAGAAGGAGGAAGCTGTCGGCGCGGTGTCGAAAACCTTTGCGCGCGCCGACGCCGCAAGAACCTACCGTAGCCTCCTCCCGCACCTCCGTGTCGTTCCTTCCCATTGCGCTTATTCGTTCCTTGTGGTTGAGTCTTGAAGCTGACCGGGGGTCTGAGGTGGTGGCCCAGCACTAGTTCTGGCGAGGTTCTGGGCTCGGGAAGGTTTCTTGCCTGTCTCTTCCTCTGGGGGCTGGTTTCAGGCCCCAGGGGTCCTGCGATCGATCTTGAGCGGATTTGGCCTTCTCCTCAGTGCTGACCGATTTTTTGGGGTCCCAACCAGTTCCCCCCCCGGCCGCTTCCAAGTGTTACTCCTTCTCACTGCGCTCAGTCGAATTTCACTTATAGGGTGGATGAACCCAGGGAAGCAATGAAGGACCCTTCCTTCCCCCCAATCCGGTGAAACGATAACGTACCACGCACCCCGAATCGTTATCGTGGCACCCTGGCACTTGGCCGTTGCTGAGCACTTCTCTGGAGCCCCAGCATCTCTCGAAAGCGGCGTTCAAGGGTCTTGCGTTCTTACCGCCAATCCTTACTGTACATGCCTGTGCTAAAGATATCGTTCCGCTAAATCCGCCCCAGCGACTTGTCTAACGACAGCACAAGGGGGGTCTGAGTTGCTCCTGTGGGTTCGTGTGCGCGAGCGTCTGGCACTCGATGAGAAAGCGCAGATGTAGCATCGATGAGCGTCGATTCAGCGTCGGTTCAGGGTCGAGTAGAGCCGATTCGCGTCGATTGTAGTCGAGCGGCGACGATCCGCAAGAGCTTGCAAGATGGCACGCGGCTCCAATGAGTAGCCACCGAACGCTCACTCGTTCCTCGTTGAGTCTGTGTTTTGCGAAGCGTGGTACTCATCACTCGGGAGACCGCTGGGAGACTTCGCTTCCGGTCCTCCTCCTCATCCTCTTCTTCCACTTCCTCTTTTACCTATGCTGTCGTGCCCTTCCCTTCTGCCTGTATTGGCTCACCTGTGTAGCCACACGCACACGACGCCTGCTCTGCGGCGGACCGCGTGGCTGCATGGGCACTGCCATTGCCAATGCATGCAAATCGATGTGGCGATTGTGTGAGTATCCATGTGCGCTGCCGCGCGATCTGCCGCAAAGCCTCTGGGACGGGAGGATGGGTCTGAAGGGCGGAGGCCCAGGCTGCCCAGGGAGGTCTTGCCGCGGAACCCAGCACCTGCAGTCTTGATTTTGACACCATGTTCTGCGTGGAATGGGTGCGCCGGGGGCTTTAATTATCTGTTGCCCCGGAAGGAGCGGGCCTGGAAAACAAAAGCCCCACCTACACACATCAAGCGCTGCAAGCGCAGTGGCGGATAGCCATGTGTAAGCGATGCCTACCCTGGAGCGGGCCGCGTCGATGCATAGACATCGTCCGTGCTGATCGTTTCAGCAACAGTGCGAGTCTAATCAATCATATCGCACGAACCTTTTTGCAATTCGAGCATGGTGAAGTCGGTTAGCAGTTGTTTCTGGTACAGGTGCAAATCTGCGCATTGGCTCAACTTGAGGACAACGGCATTTTGGTGCACCTTCCCTAGATGAAGGTTTTCACGCATCAGCATGCATAATGTGTCCCTTTGTGTTTCTGCTCCATCTGCCAGGAGTCTCTTTCCCTCCTAACTCGTCGCTCCTGCCTCGTCCCTCTTTCCCCTCCTCCCTCCCTCGCCCCTGTCACGTAAGAGGAGGGGGAGGAGACGGAGTCGGAGGAGAGGAGGTTGCCTAGAAGGATGAGGAAGGGGAGGACGTTGATGAAGAGGCGAGGAGGCTGACGGAGGACGGAGAGGAGGAAGCGTTCCTTCTTTCCGCAGCGCCAAGAAGCGCACCTAATGACCTAACACCTGAAAGAAAGCCTGGGACAAACAGTATACTATATGTCGATTCGGTGTTCTGAGCGCCATCTGTACCCCCACAGACTGTGCTTTCCGAGGGAAGGGGGGATGACAGAAGGAATCAGATTCTGTTTTTGCACAGAGGACGAAAAAAAGAGGATAGTAGAGATGATTTGGTGACCTCGCCCGGTACCTAGTGCTGGGCGAAGCAAGGTATGGAAGCGGAGGCAGCGAAGAGTGGCCGCAAAGATGCTCTCTGTCTTCACACGGGCTGCTTCGAGTTCGACCTCTGCCTCCGTGCCGTCAGAGCCTTCACAGTCTTGTCGGCCAGTTCCGGCACGACGGAGTCGCAATACTTCGTGCTGGACTCGCTCTCTACGGTGCCGATTGCGATCGGTTTCTCGACGCTCCTGGGCTTTCAGCTGCAGCTGAACTCAGCTTCTTCGATCCTTGCGAGGTTGTCCACACCCATCTCCCATAGTGCCTCCCTACTGCTCCTGAGGGGGGCCCAACTGGTTCTCTCCTGCCACTGCTGCAGAGCAGTCTGTTGGTGAGCGATTCTGGGCAGCCGCCGTCGGGTCCACTGGTAGCGGGTATCTAGCCATGGCTTGTGGGTCAACTCGTGACCTCATTCGTGGATGGCCGCCCGCTGCCCGCGATGCTCTGCTGGAGCCCCGGTGGCCTGTTCGGCGGCCCGCGCAGCTGTGCTTGTTGCTCGAAGAGATCAAGTGGTGGCCCTCGAAGCTCTGATGGTTGCCGTGGATGCTCTGCTCGCGGCCAAAGGAGCAATTAAGGACCCCCCCCCCTTCCCCCCCAATCCGGTGAAACGATAACGCACCCTGAGTCGTTATCGTGACACCCTGGCACTTGGCCGTTGCCGAGCACTTCTCTGGAGCCCCCCGCAATCCTCGACAGCGGCGTTCAAGGGTCCTGCGTTCTTACCGCCAATTCTTAATGTAGATGTCGGTCGCGGGCGGGAATCATCATTAGTTTATTGCGGTTTGGTGCGGTGCTAAAGATATCGCTACGCTAAATCCGCCCCCGCGACGTGTCTAACGACAGCACAGGGGGGGGTCTGAATTGCTCCTGTGGGCTTGTGAGCGCGAGCGTTTGGCAATCGATGAGAAAGCGCAGATGTAGCATCGATGAGCGTCAATTCAGCGTTGGTTTAGCGTCGATGAGAGCCGATTCGCGTCGATTGTAGTCGAGCGGCGTCGATCCGCAAAAGCTAGCAAGATGGCACGCGGCTCCAATGAGTAGCCACCGAACGCTCACTCGTTCCTCGTTGTTCAGTCCGTGTTTGGCGAAGCGTGGTACTCATCACTCGGGAGACCGCTGGGAGACCTCGCTTCCGGTTCTCCTCCTCCTCCACCTCCTCCATTTCCTCTTTTACCTATGCTGTCGTGTATTACCCTTCTGCCCGCATTGGCTCACCTGTGTAGCAACACGCACACGACGCCTGCTCTGCGGCGGACCGCGTGGCTGCATGGGCACTGCCAGTGCCAATGCATACAAATCGATGCGGCGATTGTGTGAGTATCCATGTGCGCTGCCGCGCGATCCGCCGCAGCCCTTGGGGCTCCCCCCCGTTGTAGGGTGGACGCCTATGGGACGGGAGGGTGGGTTTAAAGGGCGGAGGCCCAGGGGTCGTGCCGCCGAACCCAGCTCCCGCAGTTCTGATTTTGACACCATGTTCTGCGTGGAATGGGTGCGCCATGGGCTTTAATTATCTGCTGTCTCGGAAGGAGCGGGCCTGGAACACAAAAGCCTCACTCATACACACACACACACATCAAGCGCTGCAAGCGCGGTGGCGGATAGCCATGTGCAAGCGACGCCTACCCTGGAGCGGGCCGCGTCGATGCATAGAGATCGTCCGTGCTGATCGTTTCGGCAGTCGTGCGAGCCTGTTCAATCACATCGCGCGAGCCTTTTGTTGCAATTCGAGCATGGTGAAGTTGGTTAGCAGTTTTTGTGGTACAGGTGCAAATGTGCGTACTGGTTCAACTTGAGGGTACGAAAAAAGTTCGTGGTGCTTCTCATTGGCGTACTCATTAGCTTCACCGTCGGCGTCGGCGTGGCATCTTGGTTCACCCTCGCTAGATGACGGCTTTCATGTATCAGCGTGAAGCTCATGTATAAGGTGTCTTTTCGTTGTCATGCTTCATATGCCAGGAGTCTCTTTCTTTCCCTTCTAACTCGCCGCTCTTTCCTCGCCCCTCTTTTTCTTCCTCCTCCCTCCCTCGCCCCGTCACGCAGGAGCAGAGCGAGGAGACGGAGTCGGAGGAGAGGAGGTTGCCTAGAAGGATGATGAAGGGGAGGACGTTGATAAAGAGGCGAGGAGGCTGTGACGGAGGACGGAGAGGAGGAAGCGTTCCTTCTTTCCGCGGCGCCAATAAGCGCACCTTGAGCTAACACCTGAAAGAAAGCCTGGGACCAACCGTATACTATATGTCGGTTCGGTGTTCTGAGCGCCACCTGTACCCCCACTGACAGTGCTTTCCGAGGGAAGGGGGGATGACAGAAGGAATCATCTTCTCTGTTTGCACAGAAGAGGAGAAAAAGGGGATAGTAGAGATGATTTGGTGACCTCGCCCTTTACGGCCAGTACCCATACAGTGCTAGTGCTGGTGCCGTCAGAGCCTTCACAGTCCGGGCGTCCAGTTACAGCACGACGCAGTCGTAATACTTCTTGCTGGGCGCGCCCTCTACGGTGTCGCCGATTGCGATCGGTTCCTCGACACTCCTGGGCTTTCAGCTGCAGTTGAACTCAGCTTCTTCGATCCTTGCGAATTTGTCCACCGCCATCTTCAACAGGGCCTCCCTGCTGCCCCTGAGGGGGGCCCAACTGGCTCTCTCCTGCCACTGCTGGAATGCAGTCTGTTGGTGAGCGATTCTGGGCAGCCGCCGTCCATGGCTTGTGGGTCGACTCGTGACCCCATTCGTGGATAGCCGCCCGTCGCCCGTTTTGAGGCCCTCGAAGCTCTGCTGGAGCCCCGGTGGCCTGTTCGGCGGCCCGCGCAGCTGTGCCTGCTGCTCGAAAAGCTCACGTGGTGGCCCTCGAAGCTCTGGTGCTCGCCGTGGAAGCTCTGCTCGCGGCCCTCGTAGCTCAGCAGGTGGCCCTCGTGTCCCGGGCGGTGGCTCCCGCAGCGGAGCTCTGCGTGTGGCCCTCGCAGCTCGTCTGGGGGCCCCGGCGGCTCTGCTTGGTGGCCCTCGTGTGGCTCCGCAGGCCGCCTCGTGCCCCCGGCAGGTGGCCCTCACGGCCCCGCTGGTGTGCCCCCGCAGCTCGGCCGACTGCCGGTGGCTCTCGGAGCCCTGCGCGTGGTCCTCGCAGCTCAGCTCGTGGCCCTCGGAGCTCTGCGCGTGGCTCTCGGAGCTCTGCCGGCGACTCTCGGAGCTCTGCGGCTGGCTCTCGGAGCTCTGCGTGCCCCATGCGTCATCCAATCCTTCTCCTCTTCCCTGGTCTTCACCCACCCTCCCCGCCTCTCTTGTTCAACTAATTGCTGGCGCCGCGTTCCCTCATGGCAGATGCGTCGATTTATGGTAGCCCGACGAGTTGACCATCCTCCTGCTTATCTTTCTCGTCGTCCTCCTCCCTCTTCGTCTTCCTCTTCCTCTTCGTCCTCCCTCGCCTTCTCCTCGTCGCTGTGCTCATCCTGCTCCTCTCTCCTTCCATCCCTCCGCTGTCCCATCCTCCCCCCCCACTCTTCATCAGTCCTTCTCACCTCCCCCACCATTTCCTCCCCCCCTTTCCCGTCTTCCCCTCCACTCCCCAATTCGTGTTCAGCCTGCCGATCCCGAAAGGCCCATCGCTGGCTTAGACACCCTTGTAAGCCGAGAGAGGCCTACTCTGGGAACATCTCTCCCTGGATTTAGGAGCTCACCCGTTAGGATGCAACTCTTGGAGGTTCGATTCAGGATTGGCGCCGACCCCCAATATCACATTGATCGCCGATGGGGGCCCGGCCCCAACCTGCCCAGGAGCGTACGGACTCACCACGGGGGGCCTATCGCCGATGTGTCGGTGGTGTACCGCCGATTCCAGGTCGATGTGCCCCCCCCTCATGCCTTCCCCCTATCGTCGCCCCTCATCCTAGTACCAGCCTGGAAGGCATCCCTATCCCTACGATTGGCACCACCTGATCTCGGTGCCGATCTGAAAGATACCCTCAGCTGCTGAGGGCGCATCCTCGAGACTGTCGTCGCCGTTGGGCTTGTCGCTGTCAGGGGCAGGGGTAAGTTCGAGGCTGGTTGTCCGAACTTCCGGGTCGGTGTCCCCTCCCCTCTGTGCCAGCCCCTCCTTGCCTCTGCCCCTCCTCCCGCCGCTCGCCCCGCCCTCCCCGCTTCTCCCCTGGCCAGGGCTGGACCTAAACTGTGTTTTTGGCGGTTTCGTGGGCCGTTTTCGTGTCGACTTCGTTTTGAGGTCGAGGCGGGCTCGAAACAGAAGCGAGGGAAAACGAAAACAAAACGAACACAAAAAACATCGTTTCGGTTCAGCCCTGCCTCTGTCAGCCCCCGCCCTGCCCTGCCCTCCCCCCCTCCTCCTCCTCCCCCTCCCTCCTCCTCCTCCTCCTCCTCCTCCTCCTCCTCCTCCTCCTCCTCCTCCTCCTCCTCCTCCTCCTCCCCCTCATCATCCTCATCCTCATCATCATCATCATCATCATCATCATCATCATCATCATCATCATCATCATCATCATCATCATCAGGCATCATCATCATCATCATCGTCATCATCATCCTTATCCTTATCCTCAGCCTTATCCTTATCCTTATCCTCATCCTTATCCTTATCCTCATCCCAATCCTCATCCTCATCCTCATCCTCGTCCTCGTCCTCGTCCTCGTGTCATCATCATCCTTTTCATCATCATCATCATCATCATCATCATCAGCATCATCATCATCATCATCATCATCATCATCATCATCATCCTTATCCTTATCCTTATCCTTATCCCTATCCTCATCCTTATCCTCATCCTCATCCTCATCATCATCCTTATCCTTATCCTTATCGTCATCAGCATCATCATCATCGTCGTCATCCTCATCCTCATCCTTATCCTCATCCTTATCCTCATCCTCATCCTCCTCCTCCTCCTCCTCCTCCTCACCATCATCATCATCATCATCAGCATCATCATAATCATCATCCTTATCCTCATCCTCATCCTTATCCTTATCCTTATCCTCCTCCTCCTCCTCCTCCTCCTCCTCCTCCTCCTCCTCCTCCTCCTCCTCCCTGTTCCTCCTCCTCCTCCCTGTTCCTCCTCCTCCCCCTGCCGCCCCGCGAGGGCCACGACTGGTGGTGACCCGCCCCGGTCCGCCCGCCCGCCCCGCGCGGGGGGCGGCCCGGCACGGGGCGGCCCGGCGGGCCACGGGCCGGGCCGCGGCCGCCAGCAGCGGGCCGGGTCGAGGCCGTCGTGTTCTCACGCGGCGTCGGGCGCGTCCCTCCAGGGGGGGACGATCCCAAGCCAGTGCACAAAAACAGCATGTGGGCGTTCTTGCTCATCGGATTCGCTTTTATTGTATGTTTGCGCATTGTTTGAGTATGTTTCATTGCCCTTCCAGTGGAGAACTATCCAAAATTAGTCCACAAAAATGGCATGTGGACGTTCTTGCTCCTCGGATTCGCTTTGATGTTATGTTTGCGCAGTGCTTGAATCTGGTTCATTGCTCGTCGGAGCCGCCTGTAGGGGGACATGCCCGACCTAGGGCTACGCGTAAGAGTGACCCTTGGCCGGAGTGACCTCCGGTGCGGGCGCACAGGGGGCTTCTCAACACTTGGCTGCCGTGCTCGGCTTTGCCCCCCCTCCCGCGGCCCCGTGGAGCCGCCCACCGGAGGTCACTCCCGCACAGGGTCCCTCTTGCGTGTAGTCAATATCTATCTCTCTCTCTCCCTCTCTATTCTCTCTCCCTCTCTCTCCCCAGACCCCAGGGGGAGGAAGGAAGAGAAGGATGAAAAGAGAGACTCGGGGCGCTGTATCTTCAAAACGAGCATCCCAAATCATGATTCGGCACAGAACATGCCTTGACTATCGGCAGAACAAGGGTTTGTCATTTCTCCTTGGTTTTTTTGTTGTATGTCCCTCGCAGTTTGCACCTCGCGTCGTGGCACAAATCCTGACTTGAGGCCTTTCGCTATGTTCGGCCTCAAGGGTGCCTTGCCGGGCCCAGGGACTGGCAACAAAACGACTCAGGATTCAAAACCGATCCCAGGGAAAGGGTCCAGACCTCTTTGGGTCGACAATTTTTGTTTACTCGAAACATGAGATAGCAAAGACAAACAAGCACCAACAACACATTAAACACACAACAATCAACAAAAGCAAACACCACGTCGGGGGTCAGGGTCTCTCTCTCTCTCTCTCTTTCTCCACTTCCGTTCTTCGGCGGAGAAGGGGGTGTTGCGGTAGCAACTCACGGGGGCCTTGTGTGTCCTCGCATTTCCGTTCCCAGAGCTTACTAGCGTGCGCTGGCGTCTGGTCATCGATGATCTGGCGACGATCTGGCGTCGATGAGGCGTCGACTCTGCGTCGGCCCACGACGATGAGCTTCGACCAGCGTCGATCAGCGTCGACCCGCCAGAGCCAGCAAGATGTTGTGGGAGGCTCCCACGAGTTGCCCGCTGCACTCTCTCTTTCTCTCTCCTCCCCCCTCCCCGCTCGGAGGCGGAGAGGGTGCCGACCCCGGCGCTGCTCGCGCCGCCGACCCGGATCTGTAGCCGTTTGTGCCAGCCTCCGGGGGCCCTCGCGCCAGGCCTCGGGACCGGCAACCACAAGCGGGACGGGGTGTCCTCCTCCTCCTCCTCCTCCTCCTCCTCCTCCTCCTCCTCCTCCTCCTCCTGTGGAAAGTTGCCCCGGGGAACTGGTCGGGACTCCCGGGGGCCCCGCTGCAGTCGAGACGCTGGAGTACAGGCGGGGTCGGCCCTGCCAGATCAAGGGCACCCTCGTGTCCTGCGTCCTGCGACCCATGTCTCCCGCGTTCCTGTGGCAATGTTTACCGCGGAAGGGTCCTGTGTCCTCTTGCGTGCCCTGCCCAATCAAGGCCGACTGCAGGGGGAATGAGAGCCACTACGGGCTCAGCAGGGGCTCGGGTTCTCGAGCCGCTCCTCCGAGTCTTTGTCGGGGAACCTGCTGTTGTGGCCTGCCCCCGCCGTGGCCAGAAAAAGCCCCTCCCTGCTCCTTCTTGTGCACTCTTCATGGTCGCATTAGGTCGTGCCTGTCCCTCTACAGGGGGCAAATTCAAAAAATGGTCAAACCATAGTCCTGGTATTATTGTTGGAGTATGTTTGAACATTTTGGGGGCATTCTGGGGGTATTTTTTGTTTGTCGTCCAAAATCGGCCTGCATGGGGACAGGCCCGACCCAATGGTAGCACGATGGCTGTATTTGGGCACGCGATGAGGAAAAGATTTGGGGGTGGGCGTTTCAAGCAACAGTTTCGCAGGCCCCGTGGCCCCCACAGCAGCGAGCCGAGCTGGGCCCACGAAGGGCGGACAATTCGGGTTGGCCCCCAGGCCGTCACGGAGGCCGGGGTGGGCCCGAGGTGCTGTCGATTCGGAGCGGCGGGCGGCGGCAGCGATTCGGACAGGTCAAAGGACTTCCCAGGGCGCTCCCAGGCGCCCCAAAAGCGCTCGAATCT
Organism: Prorocentrum cordatum; assembly: GCA_963575745.1. NCBI lineage: Eukaryota > Dinophyceae > Prorocentrales > Prorocentraceae > Prorocentrum > Prorocentrum cordatum. The sequence goes on from CAUYUJ010006668.1 coordinate 497,317, forward strand.
TCCTCCCCCCGTCCCCCTCCCCCACCTCCGCTTTCTTCTCCTTCCCCCTGTCCTTCATTCCTTTTCCTCATGAACAACTCCTCCCTGTCACACCCCGAGGCCCGTCGGAAGGGCGCGCCGGGCGTTTCGCTTAAGACTTCCTTTAGACTGGTGAGCCTGAAGCTGAGAAACTGGCAGCAGCTTCGCAGATGGAGGGCGGGTGGTTTTCAACATGTCTCTATCGCGTTAGCGCCGCGTGAATTCGTTTGGACGAATACCAAGAGCTTCACGGATCGAGGACAAACGGTCTGTCAACATGTGGTTCTCGCCCGAGCGCCGCGAGCATTCGCACGCACTTCGTCACGCACATGTTTTATGTCTTCAGGAGGTCCGGCTAGCCTCCGCCAAGCCCGCGTGGGTCACCAGACTCGCGCTCAAGTATGGTTGGCGCGTGGTGTGCTCCACGCCTCCACCCAGGAACGCCAAGCGTGCCGTTCAGCAGGGCGGCACTGCCATTTTCTGGCGCCCTTCTCTTGGGCGTGTTGCTGTTCATCGAGCCGCTTCCCATCGTGAAGTTGCTATTCGTACCAAGCTGGGAGTTTTTACATCTGGGTATGGGCCCGCTGCAGTGCGCTCCGACCCCTGGATGGAGGAAGTCGTCAATTTCACATCCACCGTGGCTCGTGGTACTCCGCCGGTGCCGTGGTGCATCGCTGGCGACCTGAACTGGCGCCCCTCTTACGTCAACGCGCTGCCGACGCACGCCGTCCTGTGTGCCGCAACTACGCCTACGACCCTAGCAGGGACCTCTCCTACGCGAGCCGTGGGGGCCGGCATCGAGCTGAGGCTTGAGAGCGTCGCCTTCCTCCCGCTCATTCCTCATCACGGGCTGGTGATCTTCTCTGCGCAGGTCGCCGCCCCGTCGGCGCAGGCTACGCGAATGCGCCGCACTACACGGTTCACGCTCGACCCGGGCACCGTCCTGCTGGCGAGCGACACCGAGGAGCTGCAGAGCCACATGGATGCCACCCTGCCGGCCTGCCCAGCCGCCGCCCCTCTCCCGGAGAGGTGGGAGCGATGGCACGCCCAGGCCGAGGGGACACTGACGGCAGCTGCCCACCAGGGGTGGGTATTACAAGACGGGGCCGCTGAACGCCCCAAGGGATCCCTCCCTACCTCGCGCAGGGTGGCCACGACTCCGGCGGTGCGGCCCGCCGAGCCGATGGAGCTGGTACGCCTGAAACGCCTTGGTCGCCGCGTTGCCCACCAGCTCCGCGACCATGCAGACGAGCTCATCGCTGGCCCTCTTCTGCGCCAGTACGTGGACTCGGCCCTCCGGGGCCGGTTGACAGCTGGCCCGAAAGGCCGGCCGACGCACGCAGAGGCACACGGCAAGATCTCGAAGGCCATCTCCGCGATCCAGCGGGACCTGCTCAGAGATCGCCGCTCCGAGTGGCGCCGCCTCTTCCAGCACTTCACGACGGACACGTGGAGGGCAGCCACTGCAGAGGTTCATGGGCCCTCCGAGTGTCCCAGTTTCAATGCCGAGGACATGACGGAGGAGTGGAAGCGAGTGTGGGTCCCGTCAGACCCCAACTACGACGAGCAGAGGTGCGCGGCCAGGTGGGAGCAGTACGCCGCGGAGGCGCACGAGCCCTTGCCGAAGACCGCCAACGCCTACGACGAGGAGTGGTACCCCTCTTACGCCGACTTCCGGGTCGCCGTGCGCAAGGCCAAAGGCAGCGCAGGCTATGACGGTTGGCACTCTAGCGAGCTCAAGCTGATCTCCGAGCATCTCGAGTTCTTGCTTTTCGAACTCTACACGCTATGGCGGGACACCTGCGAGACCCTCCTGGTCGAGAGGCCCACCACCGAGCTCCAGCACCTCCTCTTCGCCTGGCGGGTTGTTGGAGTGCCAAAGAAAGACCCGACGCAGTCCCGGCCTATAGGGGTGGGCTCCGTGCTCCTCAGGGCCTGGCTCACAGCTTGCGAGCCCAGCCTGCCCACGCCACAGGACGCTCAGTTCGCCTGCAAAGCGGGCTCCACGGTGGTCCACGCCTGCTGCTTGTGGCTGCACGCCTGCCAGCACGGCTCGTGCGGACTGGAGCGTGACCTGTCCAAGTGCTACGACAACGTGCCGCATGCGGTGGCAGACGCGGCGCTCCGCAACGCCCAGACGCCACGCCGAGTGCGGGCGGTGACTAACGCTGCCTGGCGGGGCCCTCGGAGGTGCCAGGTGGCGGGAGAGCTGGCCAGTGAGACACTCTGGCCTACGCGCAGCCTCGCTCAAGGGGACAGCACGGCGCCGAAGGTCCTGTGCCACGCACTTTCCCCCTGGGAGATCAACGGCACCAAGTTCCTTTTCATGGACGACAGGTCCGCCGTCTTCGACTCCGTCCCGCAGATGGAGTCGGACGTGCAGGCCACCAACGCCTTCGACTCAGGCACGGGCGCTATCGAGAACGCCGGGAAGCGCCAGGTCTGGAAGCGAGGGGACAGGACGCAGATCGAGCACATCGGCATCCTCGCTGTCCCTGATGCTCCGGATGAGCCGATTACGCCTGCCGGGGGCTGGACCAAGCTCCGCAAGTGCTTGCACGCCATCCGAGGCCTCCCGGGAGGCAGCGAAGCCAGGGCCACGGCGGTCCGGGCCTACGCTAAACCGTTGTGGACTTGGTGTTCCCCGGTTTTCTCTCTCTGCCACCACCCGACGTCGTCCCAGCAGCGATGTCAGCGGTGCTTTCGACGAGGTGCACTTGGTGGTGCCGAGGCCGTTTCTGGGCCTCGAATATCGACCTGCACCCCATCTTCAGCGCGGTGCTCACGGCCATCGATCGCATCACCACCTGGGACCTCCGCTGGAGTACATTCCTCGAGGTGAATTTCACGTCGTTCTTCGATGCCATAGGTTTCGAGTTCCTGCAGCACGACCCAGAGCGCGGAGTGCAGTTCCGACGCTCTGTGGACGAGCCTGATGTTCGAGTTCGCCGATTGTGCGGGCGCAGACACATCTTCTGGAGCGACGAAGAGATGGTGCCGCACCTCCTTCGCCAAGTATGCCGGGCGAGAGCTCTTGCCCACGCATCCGCGTCTCGCCACGACTCGGAGGGGGTCGACCAGATCGACCTTGAAGCCTCCTCGGCACGAGCGTGGTCCACTTTCCGGGACTCGCTGACCCTGGAGGACAGGATCCACTTGAAGATCTTTCGCTGCGGAGCGACACACAGCCCGACGAGAAGATGGAGCACCACCAGGCCCGATCTCACGGCGGCCTGCCCGTCCTGCGGGGGCCCCCATCGACCGAGTGCGCGCCACTACGTGGCCGAGTGCGCCGCCCTGGCGGGTTTCCGGCAGGAGCTGAACGACGCGTACCACATCCCACCTGGCTGGTGGGCACGCCAGCCGCGGGCGACGCTGAAGAGGGGATGGGTCACTTTCCCGGCTCACGCGTCCGCGGCCCGCAGAGCGGAGCTCCAGGTGGCCGTCTGCCGCATGGGGCTCGTTGCCACGGCGCAGATGGCAGAGGATTGCGAGGCGTTGAAGCGAGCCTAGGGCATCCGAGCGACTTCGTCCCGATGTTCGACTTTTACGGCTTGTTTTTCGACCTCCTCCTCCTCTCCATGTTCACGTTTCCCCCAGGTTCTAACTTTCGTTCAGTTGTTCCTGATGTACAACCCGCCCCCTACAGCGTACAACAAAACATTGCTTTCCAATCGGCATTTAGATTCGTATAGGACTGCGCCACTTAATGACTCTTCGGCAAACCGTCATCATAGGATTGATTGCGCAATCGTCCAGGAATCAATCGACAACCGGCCACGCAAGGCATCAATTCGTAACACCCACACCCATGCGACCCCTAGTACCCTCGGGGTGAAATTCCGTTGGAGCTACGGGTGTGCGTGTGTGTGTGGTGTGCCGAGCCGTGGGGCCCTGGCAGCAGTTCCTCCAGCAGCCGCGAGGAGGACAGCGGTGCTCGCCCCCCCCGCGCCGGCGGGGGGAGCCGGTAGCGCCGACGGGAGAGGCGCCGGATCCAGCAGCAGCAGCAGCAGCAGCAGCAGCAGCAGTAGCAGCAGCAGCAGCGGCAACAGCGCCGGCAGCTGGTCGCGGCGACGCCGAGGCTGCCGAGGAGGCAGGAGGCGGCACCGCGGGGCACGGAGCACTCGCGTCATCAGCCCCCCCCGCTACGCGGCGCCCAGGCGGGGCGCTACCGGCGGGCGGTGCAGGCGGCGCTCCGTGCGAGCGGGTGGCGCCGCGAGCTCCCGGCGAAGGCCTCGGAGGTCGCGAGGGACGTCGGGCTCCTTCACTGGGGGGGCGCCCCTCCGCAGCGCCCGCCTATATACAAGCCGCGGCGACGGGGCGGGCGCCAGCTCCCGCGAGGAAGCTCTGGAGCCCTGCGTCGCTCGCGCTCGGCGCCGACGAGGCCGGCTCCCCCCGCCCCCGCGGAGAGGCGTCGGGCCCCCCAGCGGTGCCGACCGTGGCGCTGGACGCGAGGGAGCACGACATCGAAGGCGAGTACAATTTCGACTAGACGCAGTCCCAGTCGAATGGCACCAGAGGCGGCGGCGGCCACGCGGGGAACAGCGCCGCGGCCGCCACTGGCCTGGCCAGCAAGATGACGGACCACTGGCGGCCTCCAGCGCCGCGGAGCCCGGGCGCCCGGCGGCAGGCCGCCGCGCCCGGACCGCCGGCTGCAGGCGCCCGCCGCCGCCTGCGAGGGCACGGCGGCCGGGCCCGCCGCCGTCTGGCCCGGCTGGCGGAGAGGAGGCGGCCCGCGTTGACTCCCCCAAATGGCCCGGCGACGCTGGAGCTGCGGGGCCCGTTGTCGCCTAGCCGCTCGGCGCCCCGACGCGCGGCCAGCTCGGCGACTTTGGCCGCGCGCCGGCGGCTGAGCTGGATCAGCGCGCGGCCGGCCTTCGGCGCGCGCGTCGCGACCTGGGCGGCCAGGGCGAAGGCGGCCCGGCCAGGCGTGGCGAGGCCGACGCGGAGCGGGCGACGCCGCGGAAACGGCGCGGCCGGCAGCAGCGGTTGTCCAGCTGCCGGCGGGGGCGCCGACGCCGGCGGCGAGACTGCGGGGGTCGCTGCCGCACCGGCGCAGCCGGCAGAGGCGCAGCCGCCGGCGGCGGGGCGCCAGCCGCCGGCCGGGCCCGCGATCACGGCGCGGCGGCCGCTCTCTGGGAGCGGGCCGGCTTGGCCGGCCTCCTCCCGGAGGCGGTCCAGGCTGACGCGGCGCGGGCGCGGACCGCGGCTTGGCGCGCCTTCCCGGAGGCGCGGGAGGCGGCTGCGCGGCTGGAGACGGCGGCTCGCGCCGCGGCCATGCGCGGGCGGGCATGGGCGCGCGCCCTGCGTCGGGGCGCCGGGCGGCGGCTGCAGGCCGCGCCTTGCGTTGCTTACTGCCGCTGCTGCTGCTTCTCCTTTTGCTCTTCCCCCCTGCTGCCCCCCCCCTTTTCTCGTAGCCACGGGGCGACCTCTCGCGCATGCGCAAAAACAGAAAGTGCCCGTGCTGTCGGACGGGGGCCCCCGCTCGATCGGACGCCCCTCTAGGTGTCCTGCTGCCCGCGCCCATACTTGTAGCGCATTCGTGTCCTTGCCTGCCCTTCCCTATCCCTCCTCCCTATGGGTTTGAGCGCGTGTTGTGCTTTCATCATGAAAGAAGGGTGGGCGAGCGGGAGTTTATTTCTCCGGATCCGGCCGTGATCCTGGTTATCGGGCCCGCCCGGCCCCCCCATCTTCCCCAGTCAACTTGACGTGGTCGCCTGAACAGGTCCGAAGTGGGCACGCAGTGATGTTGCGCGCGGACACGCGTGGGAAAGAGCGCGTTCCGTGGTCGCTTGGAAGGGGGGTTGGAACCGGACCGCCCCCACCATCAACCTGGATAGAGGGGGGGGGGGGGGTCGACCTCCCCCCCCTCTCCCGTGACGGGGGGGGATTCACCCCCCCCCCCTCATTCCCTCTCCTCTCTCCTCGGGCTGGCGCCTGCGTCGGCGGCGGCTGGGGGCGGCGGCGGGGGCGGCGATTTCCTTGTCTGGGCTGGCGCTGGCGCCTGCGGCGGCGGGCGGCGGCGGCGGGGAGCGTCGACGAGGACGACGGTGGTGGTGGTGGTGGTGGTGGTGGTGGTGGTGGCGGTGGTGGTGGTGGTGGTGGGTTGTGGTGGTAGTGGTGGCGGTGGTGGTGGTTGTGGTGGTGGTAGTGGTGTGGTTTGTGGTAGTGGCGGTGGTTGTGGTGGTGGGTGGGTGGTGGTGGTGGTGGTGGTTTGGTGGTGGTGTGGGGGTGGTTTGTGGTGCTGTTGGTGGTGGTGGTATGTGGTGGTGGTGGTGGTTTGGTGTTGGTGTGGTGGTGGTTTGTGGCGGTGGTGGTGGGCCGTGGTGGTGGCAGTGGTGTGGTGGTGGTGGTGGATGTGGTGCTGGTGGTGGTGGTGGTGGTGGGTGTGTTGGTTTGTGGTGGTGGTGGTGGTTTGCGCTGCCGGTGCCGGCGGCAGTGGCGGCGGTGGCGCGGTAGATTGTGGTGGTGGTGGTGGTGATATTGGCGGTGGGTTTTTGTGGTGGTGTTGGCGATGCGTCCCCGCCGTCGCCGGCGCCAGCGCCGGCGCTGCTGGCCGCCGCCAGCGCCGGCGCCGTCGCTGGCGCCATGGGGGGGGGGCTCTGGGTCGTCGTCGCTGCTGGCTGCCGCGAGCGCCGGCGCCGAGGGGGGGGGGTCGGGAGGGGGGGGAGTCGCGGGGGAGGGGAGTTCCCCTGGTTTTGATCGACGGCGCCGAGTGTTGGGGGGGGGGCCCACCCTCCGTTTCGAAACGCGCCACCGAACGTTCCCAAGGCAAGCGCCCGTGAAACGCGCTCTCTCATACATTGAGTTGCCCAAAGCGGAACGCATCGCTCATCGGTTGGCACCTCCCCCCCACCGATAACCCGCCTTATCGTGGTAGGGCTGGCCCAAGACCACGCATGGTCGCGCTCCAAAATCGGTCGTGTTCCATCGCCCTTTTTGTCACGACGTGCACCAAAAAGTGCGCGCGAAGAGATTTGTGTGGCATGCGACGCGCGCCCTCGTGCTTCAGACACCCCGCGCAGCTGTGATGTTGGAGAGCAGCAACAATGGACTGCATCGTTGCCTCCAGGGCCTCCGCCGCGAGCCCATGGACCCGCGATGCTGTTCCCGAGGGTTTGTGTCGTTGGCCAGAGGGACCTTTTGTCGTGGGTTCGAGGACTCACGTCGTTGTGTTCGGGGACATGTGCCCATGCCCGATCGAGCTCATGGACGCCCTTCCCGACGCGGCCGCAGTTGGTCCATCTCGGGGGGCCCTGTGCCCAGCGACGCTGTGCCCAACATGGTACCCAAAATGATGCCCTAAATGGATTTGGAGTTATGGTGTGCCCACAATTGGCTCGGATGCGTTGGTGTTTTGCGCCGTTTGCCCGTTTTCATCTTTGGAACGCAATTTGGACCACGTTTGTTCCCGTGCGCAACATTGTTGGGGGGCGCATTGTTCGGCGCGCGGCCAGCGAATTCAGGCATCCACTCGGGGCACCGCACGGGCTACGTCTTGCAAGTCACGCAGGGATCCATGTTGGGCGCGTTTCCGCGCATCCGACGTTGGATGGCACGAGCCCCGTCGCGGCGCAACGCTGTGGCGCGTCGCGATGGCAGCGTGTCGCAATGGCTTCGCATCGCGAAGATGAAGCCCGGTAGGCACAGAGGGCATTGGACAAACAAGAGTAGGGGGGCCAGAAAGGTATCAGGCAAACAAGTGAAGAGGCCACGAGGGTATCGGACAAACCAGGAGGAAGGGAATCGCGAAACACCGCGTGTCTGCGTGTGAACATCAACCGCGCGCGTTGGGGCACCATTTGGGGGACATCTGGGGCACCGCGCCGGGCACCATCACTGTCTTGAACCATCATTATGATTTGCGCTAGCGCCGACAAGCGAGAAACGCAACAAAACTAACAAGTAGCCTGGCGCAGGACCCAACCATATGCACGTGTGAGTACCGCAATTGTGATTCCCTTTTTCGCTGGTGATCCCTATGAGGCAACGAACCGTGCTAGGGGTGTGCCGAAATGTGTGGCGTGGTACACAACGCGAACGAAAACGATTGACCTGAGTACGTAGGGAGACTGAGCGCGGGTGAATCTGAGCGCGAGTGCGTCTGACTGTGAATGAATCTGCGAGCGAGCGAGTCTACGTGCATGAATGCGAGTATTACAAAGCATGGTGTAATTGTATATGAATGTCAATAGTTTAAGAATGGCTGCCTCTGAGTACTCGTGACGCTGGGCGTGGCCGCCGCAAGGAGCTTCCCCGGGACTCCCCGACCGCATCGCCCGCGCGCCGCGACGCCAATGTCGGCGCGCCCCCCTGCGAGGGTCGCGCCCGCTTCCTCCCCTTCTTTTACTCCCTCTTTGCCCGCGCACTCAAAAGTCCAAGGCTGCGGGCGCAGCGCAGCGCGGAGTCCCCGCGACGCGCGCAGGTCGCCCCCGAGGGGTCCCAGCGACGCGCGCGGGTCGTCCGCTGCGCGGAGCAAAGAGAGCTAGCTGGCTGGCTGACAGCGGGCAAGGCTCCTGCCGCTGGGCAGAGCGACGACGGGCGAGCGAGGCGCGGACCCCCGACGGCCTCCGACGGAGGTGCACTGGGTGGGGGAGACGCATGCGGACTGCGCCACGGGGACTTTCGGTGGAGCTCCCTATGGGGCCACGAAGCGCTATACTGGATGGGGGTGGACGCATGCGGAGTGCGCCACGGGGACCTTCGGTGGCGCTCCCCATGGGGCCACGGAGCGCTGCACTGGGTGAGGGGCACGCATGCTGACTGCGCCACGGGGACCTTCGGTGGCGCGCCCTATGGGGCCACGAAACGCTTTATCGACGCATGCGGACTGCGCCACGGGGGCCTTCGGTGGCGCGCCCTATGGGGCCACGAAGCGCTGCACTGGGCGAGAGAGACGCATGCGGACTGCGCCACGGGGACCTTCGCTGGAGCTCCCTATGGGGCCACGAGACGCTGTGCTGGGTGAAGGACACGCATGCGGACTGCGCCACGGGGACCTTCGGTGGAGCCCCGATGGCGCCACGAAGCGCTGTACTGGGTGGGGGACATGCGGGCTGCGCCACGGGGACCTTCGCTGGAGCTCCCTATGGGGCCACGAAGCGTTGCACTGGGTGAGGGAGACGCATGCGGACTGCGCCACGGGGACCTTCGGCGGCGCTCCCCATGGGGCCACGAAGCGCTGCACTGGGTGAGGGAGACGCATGCGGACTGCGCCATGGGGACCTTCGGTGGCGCTCCCTATGGGGCCACGAAGCGCTGTACTGGGTGAGGGAGACGCATGCGGACTGCGCCACGGTGACCTTCGGTGGAGCCCATATGGGGCCACGAAACGTTGTACTGGGTGGGGGAGACGCATGCGGACCGCGCCACGGGGACCTTCGGTGGCGCGCCCTATGGGGCCACGAAGCGCTGTACTAGGTGAGGGAGACGCATGCGGACTGCGCCACGGGGACCTTCGGTGGCGATCCCTATGGGGCACCGAAACGCTGTACTGGGTGGGAGGGACGCATGCGGACTGCGCCACGGGGACCTTCGGTGGCGCTCCCTATGGGGCCACGAAGCGCTGTGCTGGGTGAAGGACACGCATGCGGACTGCGCCACGGGGACCTTCGGTGGAGCTCCCTATGGGGCCACGAAGCGTTGCACTGGGTGGGGGAGACGCATGCGGACTGCGCCACGGGGACCTTCCGTGGGGCTGCATATGGGGCCACGAAGCGCTGTATTGGGTGAGGGATGCGCATGCGGACTGCTCCACGGGGACATTCGGCGGAGCCCCCATGGGGCCACGAAGCGCTGTACGGGGTGGGGGAGGCGCATGCGGATTGCGCCACGGGGACCTTCGTGTGAGTTCGTTATGGGGCCACGAATCGTGTGATGATGTAGATGATGCTGATGCTGATGATGGTGATGACGACGATGATGACGATGACGATGATGATGATGATGCTGCTGATGGTGATGATGATGTTGATGATGGTGATGATGATGATGCTGATGATGATGATGCTGATGATGATGATGCTGATGATGATGATGATGATGATGATGATGATGATGATGATGATGATGATGCGAGGAGGGGGGCGCAGGAGGAGGAGGAGGAGGAGGCGACGCGGGGACCGTCTCTTCAAAGCGAGGACCCAACAACACAGGTTGGTTGGGATCAAGAAGAAAAACAACGATCTCCAGGGAGGGTCTTCCTGGTCATCTCGCCTCGAGCCTCCCCCCCCTGCCGCGGCCGCCCTCTTGGCGCCGCGCCGCCTGCTGCGGCGGAGCCCAGCAGGCGCGAGCGGCGTGCGAGCACAACGCCTGTTCGCAGAGAGCCGCCAAGCCCATCGCCCCCAGTTTCGCCGCGCTTTCGTGGATGGGGGGGCGAGGAGGACGAGGAGGGCGAAACGGCCCCGAACCCCCCCCGCACCAGCAACAAAAGCAAATATTGGGAGGTTGCTGGCCGCGTCTGGCTTCGGGGGGCCCTCGGCAGGCCTCAGGGCGACGGCGAGGAGGAAGAGGTTGGGGAGGGGGGGGAAGAATGCTCGGGGATGTGCGGTAGGAAGAGGGGGAGGAGGAGGAGGAGGACGAGGATGAGGAGGAGGAGGAGGGGGAGGAGGAGGAGAAGGAGGAGGAGGAGGAGGAGGCGGATGAGGAGGAGAGGAGGAGGAGGAGGAGGAGGAGGAGGAGGAGGGGAAGGAGAGAGGGAGGAGGAGGAGGCGGAGGAGAGAGGAGGAGGAGGAGGAGGAGGAGGAGGGGAGGAGGAGGAGGAGAGGGAGGAGGAGGAGGAGGAGGAGGAGGAGGAGGAGGAGGAGGAGGAGGAGGAGGAGGAGGAAAAGGAGGAGGAAGAGGAGGGCAAAGCCGAGCGCAGGTCTTGGTATTTTGTCCTGGGTGGCGGCGTTTTCTCCTGGCAATGCGACCAGTGCGTGGACACGGTGTTCACGCGCTTGGAGGCCCCCGGGAACGCACCATCCGACGAGCGCGTGCACTTGAAGCGTTTCGGTTTCTGGCCGGGAGGCGCGAAGCCAGTGTCGGGGGCGCGGCCGGGGGGTGCGTTGGCAGCGCTGCCAGGCGCCTTTGCGGAGCACCACCGCCAAATATTTGAAAGTTTGAAGCCGTTACAAAGTCTACGGCGCGGCCGCGTTAGGAGCAGCGGTTGCCGGCGTGACAGGATGACAGCGCAGGTGCGCAGCAGGTGCCTCGAACGGGGGGTTGCGTTACAAGGGCGGGCCTGGAGCACCTCGTTCTCCTCCTGCTCCTGCTCCTCCAGCTCTTCCTCATGGGCGTTGTGGAATCCCCTTCCCGTCAGCTGGGGTAGGGGCTCATCCTCCGGCTTTCTCTCCTCCCCTCCTCCCCACCCTTCCTCTCCAGACTGTCCCAGGGCCGACCTCGTCTGCTGTCGCTCAGCCCCGCGTCGAGGCACCTGCGAAGGTAGGGTACCTGTGCTTTGACGGGATCGCCGCGTGCAGCCCTCTCGGCGGCGGCCACTTGCCGCATGTCCTCCGCCCTGTCTGCTACCCTCGGATCTCCCACTCGTCTTCGTCCCTGTCCCCATCGTCCAAAAGCAGAGTGGTGCCAGCAGGACGTCGGGCAAGCCTGTCCGAACTCGGAAGATTGCAGGGGGGGCCTACCCTCAGTCCAGCCTACATTTGTGGGATTTTGCCACGCGCGCAGCACTGCATTGTCACCGAGGGAGTGTGAGAGGGCAGGCAGTGAGGGACGGCGCGGTCAATCGAGAGAGGGGAGAGGAGAGGTGACAATCAATGTACACGCGATTCTCCATTCGAACACTGGTCGCGTTACAATGGGTTCTGCTGAAGATCTCGCGTGAGGGCGCATCCTTTCGGGGCTTGCAGGGGGGGCTGCCTGCCGCCCCCTGGCCAGGTCGGCGTCGCGGAGGCAACGCTGCGGATCCTTGTTCTTGTTGTTGTTGTTGTTGCTGTTGCTGTTGCTGTTGCTGTTGTTGTTGTTGTTGTTGTTGTTGTTGTTGTTGTCGTTGTTGTTGTTGTTGTTGTTGTTGTTGTTGTCGTTGTTGTTGTTGTTGTTGAACATTATTACTTCTAAAGAATAATTATTGTTGGGACCCCTGGTGCACGACCCCCCCGCCGCGCCTAGGCCGCAGCCTCATTTTCATCATTTTCGTGAGGAAGTCTCAGGCAAAACGGGGGAGTCCGGATCCGGTTGTGTTGTTACGATCGGTTTTCCCTTGCAAAAAATAAGCTAAAGTGGACATTTCTTGTTCTAACATAACCAAACTTCAAGAATCCCTTGCAAAAAATAAGGTAAAGTGGACATTCGCGCGCGCAAGACGAAATCCTTCCAAAACCTAGTTTTCGTAGCGATTTTAACATAAAAACATCAAAAAACCAATGGTTTTTCAAAAAAAAATGTCAAAATTTCATCCCGCGCGCTCTTGCGGATTCGTAGGAAACCCAACACTTTTTAAACATTTCTGTCAAACGGGCTTTTGCGAGCAACTTTTTCGAACTTCTGCAACAACGGTTGCGCACCTGCCAGGGCCATCATCCCTGTCAAATAATACCATGCGGGACACATTCGTTTTTTCTTCGCGCGCGCACGCCGTCGTCGTCGGCCGCGGGGCCCTGAATAGTAGCCACGGTCGTCCGCATGCCACGAAGTGAAGTGTCCGAACGTCATAGGGCGGGAAGCTGGGTGTGGGTGGTGGCGAAGAGTCGTTTGGAAATTTGGTAGAGCTTGAACCGGCCCCCCCACAAAGTGGGGGTATTGCCCGCCTCCTATGAAAACCCTGGCACTGGTGAGAACGGAGTGTCCCCACGTGCTAGTAATTGTTGTTGTTGTTGTTGAACATTATTTATTCTAAAGAATAATTATTGTTGGGACCCCTGGTGCGCGGCCCCCTCGCCGCGCCTAGGCCTAGGCCGCAGCCACATTTTCATCATTTTCGTGAGGAAGTCTCAGGCAAAACGGGAGAGTCCGGATCCGGTTGTTTTGTTGTCCCCCGTTTTCCCTTGCAAAAAAATAAGCTAAAGTGGACATTTCTTGTTCTAACATAACCAAACTTCAAGAATCCCTTGCAAAAAATAAGGTGAAGTGGACATTCGCGCGCGCAAGACGAAATCCTTCCAAAACCTCAGTGTTCGTAACGATTTCAACATAAAAGCATAAAAAACAAATGGTTTTTTCAAAAAAAAAGTGTCAAAATTTCATCCCGCGCGCTCTTGCGGATTTGTCGGAAACCCAACACTTTTTAAACATTTCTGTCAAATGGGTTTTTCCGAGCAACTTGTTCACGTGCTTCGAACTTCTCCAACAACCGTTGCGCACCTGCCAGGGTCATCATCCCTGTCAAATAATACCATGCGGGACACATTCGTTTTTTCTTTGCGCGCGCACGCCGAAATCTTCAAAAACCATTGGGTTTCGTAGGAATTTTAGCACCGCGCAACATAAAATCATACGAATCGCACCGTGGGACCTCGAAAATCGTCGTCGGCATGTTACCACAACAAGTCCGTGTGTCACCACGTCATCGAACAAAATCACTGATCACTGTCACATCCGTAGCCATCTCGGATCAAGGTATCGCCTGTGTTCTTGGATGGGTCATGGCTTTGTCGGCGAAAGCCCTTGACGAGCAGTATGGCCCAGAGCTGTCGCGGCCTCCTTTGGCCGACTGCGGCAGCCCGTATTATTTGCATCAGGCGCTCGTTGCAAAGGGCATCCAGGTCAGTCACCAGGCGTGCAAGGTTTGGTGGTGCAAGTATCGGGTTGTGCCTGGCACGGTCAGTATTTCTAGCGCCAAGGAGCTGGAGGAGCAGCACGGCTCTGCCATCCGCCACCTGGGCATCCAGTATAATACAGCTTTCAAATTATGCGGGGCGCTCCGACAGTTGGATCCACCACTGTATGTGTCAGATAAGGTCGCAACGACGTGGCTACTGCAGTATTCTTCCAAAGAGACGCTTGTCAAAGTGCAGAACGCTGGCCATCTGGAGACCTGGTATGGAGAACGTATTCGCACAGACATGCCCGAGGGGACTACTGACGGGGCCGTCTTGAAGCAGTGGCTCCTGGGACATTTATCTGTATCCGCTGACGCCAGGGCATGCCAGAAGTGGCTCAGCACGGAGTGGGGCGCCAAGGGGGCATTGAATACTGCCCAAGCTGTGGAGGAATGTATAGGCCAGCGTCTTCGACTCAATCAGTATCGGGAGAGCTTCGCCGACGAGGCCGCCGCGGAGGTCCTCTCGCAGCTTCTCTCGGAGAGCGATCCTCCCGTCGCTGTCAGCGGCATGGTTTTGAGGCAATGGCACGTGAAGTATCACCCTGACTCCGGACCTTTGCAGTATGACACGGCTGAAAAGCTCGACGCGGCACTTGGTGACCACGTGCGCGCGGTATATCCAGGGCTGAAGTGCCACACGTTGCATGCCGCGTTGCGTATGCGACGGAAAGCTGTCTTGGTGTCCCGAGGAGTTTTGAGACAGTGGTGCGATGTGCATGCGTCGGTGAGCTCCTCAGTGCAGGCGGCGGCTTCATCCGCCCAGGCCGTCACCAGGCGTGTATTGAAGCGCCCGGCGGCGCAGGTCGCAGGCGGTGTATTGAAACGGCCAGCTGCCACCGGATCTGCCCGCGTGGCCAAACGGCCTGCCGCGGTCGACTGGGAGGAGCCCGTATCGAAGCACCAGGCCACGGCAGCTTCTTCCTCCACAGATGCGGTTTGTATAAAGCTGCTGACGGGGGATGCTGTAGAGGCGGCATGCGGCAAGCGGTATCGAGAGCAGGTCCCCGACTTGGGCCTTGGCCTCGAGAGCGGTCGGACTGCCATCGGCTGTGCACCCGAGCTGGTATAGCGAACTGGAGATCGCACGTATTCGTCCGGCACGGCGGCTGGGTGCATGCTGGCTTGCGCAGGCTGTTGCAGCTCCTGCGTATTCACGTGCGTTCCGAGGTGGTATCAGGTCTGTCATACAGGCGCATGGCGAGCCTGGATGTATTTGTGGCAACACACACGGGATCCATGGGTATGGAGCCGCCATCTATGGCTCTGTGGAATGCCTCCCACGACGTCAAGGATGGTATCACCGTTTTCCCGAAGCAGGACCATTGGTGGCACATGCCAGTATGGCGTTCTTTCGGGCAGTCCGAGTATGGGAATGTCATGGATTACCGGGTGGATCTGGGCATGCCGGCGCATGTCCAGGGTATCCTGGCGGCATTGGCGCCCCACGGACGCACGGGCGATGTATCCGCGAGGGGGCGTATCGGCACCATGCTGGGTCACTTGGCCCCAGATGTATTGGTGCCAGGAGCGCAGCTTGCAGTATTGCGCCCGATGCGTGCCATTAGAGACAGGCGTATGCCAGAAGATGATGAGCACAAAGACTCGTCAGAGCACGTATGTGTCCAGAGCCGCCGCGCCTTGTCCTGCTCCTCCTCCTCCCCCTCCTCCTCCGGCGGGGGGCGTGAGGATCCGGCATCGCTGACATGGGACAACCATCGGGACCACCGTCGGAACAACCATCGGGACAACCATGGGGACAACCATCGGGACAACGATCGGGACAACCACAACCATCGGGACAACCATCGGGACAACCATCGGGACAACCATCGGGACAACGATCGGGGCAACCATCGGGACAACCATCGGGAGAACCATCGGAACAACAATCGGGACAATCATCGGGACAATCATCGCGACAATCATCGGGACAACCACAACCATCAGGACCTCCCACCAGAGAGAGGTAGCCACGTGTATTTCGTAGACGAATGAGCCAGTATTGCACATTGAGGCCGGAACGACAACCACAGAACAAGAATGAGCATAACAACAACGGAAACAAGTCCTGTGGTATGCTGGCGCCACGCACGTGGTACCACTCAAAATAATCTTTGCTTGTGTGGTACAGAAACGGAAAAACGTCGGAAAACGGTACAGGTGTCCAGTGTTGGAACAGGGGGATAAGTCGTATACTAAGCTAGCTTCCACAAAATGTTACCACAACAAGTCATTGTACCCATGCGCCAGTGTAGTAGCCAAGGTCGTCCGCAGGCCACGAAGTGAAGCGTCCGAACGTCATAGGGCGGGAAGCTGGGTGTGGGTGGTGGCGAAGAGTCGTCCTAAACTTGGTAGAGCTTGAACCGGCCCCCCCACAAAGTGGGGGCATTGCCCGCCTCCTACGAAAACCCTGGCACTGGTGAGAACGGAGTGTCCCCAGTCTTAAATGATTGTTGTTGTTGTTGTTGTTGTTGTTGTTGTCCGCCCCCCCAATTTGGCGGGATGTCTTCAGCGAGTGGGGGCGACCAGGCGCCAATTCGGCGCGCCCCATTCGGCGCGCCAAAACCCAGATCGGCATTGGCGCCCCCCCGCTTGGTTCGGTACACGTGCGAGTTCTGGGGGGGAGGCCAGAGAACATCTGGGGCAACTCTTAGATTTTGGAGTGTCGGCGCCCCCGTGCGTCTCCGGGGAACCGCTGGGGCGCCCGCGAGAACCCCCTCCCCCCGATACCATCCGGCCAAGACGCTTTCCGAGTGCGCGCCGCCGCCTGGGAAACGCTTCGCGCGGCGGCCCGACCGCCCGCGGTGCCATGGGCTTCCGCGATCTCCGCAGGCCTCCTCTCTCGGCCACTGAGCCACTCAGGAGATGCAGGCGTTGCCTCCCCGATTTGTGCGGTCAGGATCGGGCCGCCGACGGATCCGTGGACATGCTGGGCCGGGGGTGGTCCTCGCAGGATCCCGGCGCACGCAGTTGTGCGCATCCTTGTGGGAGCGTGTCGTGGCCGCCTGGTGGGAGGGCGCTTGGGGCTTGCGCCAGGGGCTCACTTCGATCTCTGGCGGATCCTGGAGGCCCTTCCGAGCAATCTGGGACGCTCCTGGGTTCAACGCGCAAGGCGCGGCCTGACTGTGAGCCATCGGGACCTGTGATGTGCCAGAGCCTGCCCGTAAGAAATGGAGGTCTCGCTGTTCTCCGAGGGCGTTGGCCTCTCGGGGGCCCTTCTCGCGGACCTCCGGACCGTCCTTCCCTGCAGACTGGGCGTGGGAGCCCTCTTGCCGCCTCGTTGGCCTTTCCGAGCCTTCCAGGGGCTGATACGTTCGACGTGGGTTGCATGTTCATCATCACGTGATCCAGCGGTCCAGATTCTCCCTGGACTGGCTCGCCAGGCTGTTCTTTGCGGGCATCGCCCCCCGGAGGGCACATTTACGGTCAGGGATTTTTGCTTAGCGCGTCGCTCTGCTGGTTCTAGCCCGCCACGCTTCGGCTCGGAACGCTATACGCTATCCATGTCTTGTTCCCCCAGCGTCAGCGTCCCTAACTTTTCCCATCCTCCCTCCCCGTACTGCGAAGCGAAACGCTACCCGTTGGCAGGGCACGCCGTACCACCGGGGCTGCGGCTGCGACGCGAGGCGCATTTCCTTGCCCGTAGGGGCACCAGCCGCAGGTCCAACCGAGCTGTTACAATACGCGGGAGGCCTGGATCCCAGTATGCTTCAGGGAGCTAGAGACGGGGTAACAGCAGACGGGGACACAGGAAACGGCCGGTTCGAGGCATCAAATCGCTCTTTTGTTGCAGTGCAGTTTTCTTTGGCTTTCGCGTTCGATGCAGCACCTTCCACATGCTGGCTGCATTGCACATTTTCGGCTGCTGCACTGCAACTTTTTGTTTTGGGCCCTCTGTTGCCCGGTCTGTGGGGCTTGTTTGCAGTTTTTCCGCAACTAGTTGCCAACTCATTGCCGTGCAGTTTTCTTGCGTTGCAGAAAAATGCAGTGCATCTGTTTGTTCTGGTCGTTGCAGTTTTTCCACCTGGATCCCATGGTGGGTCTGTTACCCCGTTTAGGCGTTGCCCGGTTTAGTGCTCTCTGAATGCTGCCCCCGTTCAACTCTGCCGCGGGGGCCCGGGAGTCAGCGTCTGGAGGCCGTGGTTTTGCGGACCCGTGGTGGTGCGCCCCCTGTTCGTACTCACTTGTCGCCTTCCCCTCTGCCTCCTCATCATCCTTCCCTTCCCCCTGAAGAGAAGAGCGCCAAACATGGAGGCCGAGCTGCGAGGGGCACTGGTTCTCTACAGCAGCGGGCCAGAGCCGACCGAGCGAGCTGGAGTCCTCTCGGCGAACGGCCACAAGTACACGCGCGACAAGAACCTGGAGGCTCCGATCGGGAGCTGGCCAGAGGGCGAACTACGACGGCGAGACGGTATCCGATCAGAGACCCATGCGGTGGACGGCTTGAGTGGCTTTGGCTTCGAGGACGACGACGTGTCGCAGCACGACCGCGATTACCAGGAGGATGCCATCGACGGCTTCTACGAGCATGGGGACGGGGCGAGCCAGGACGACACCAGCCAGGAGTTCTACGAGGCTGACCCTCAGCAGGAAGGCGCCATGATGATGGGGCATGATCAGAGGACGTCCAAGGAGGCTCGCAACCTACTGATGCAGAACAAGGCGAACCAGGCCACCGCCCCGTCTTGGCGACGATCAGCGTGGACAGCAGCGAGTGCCTCGATATCCGCCTGCACGTGGATTTCAGCGAGATCGCCGTTCACCGCGACCCCGTCGACAAGGAGTTGCCATGGTTGGCAGCTACCAAGGAGGATACCAGCCGAGGCTACCAGATCGTGACCAGTGCCGACCCGCCGGATCGTCAGGCCAGGGTCCGATCGCCAAGAAGCGCCTCAAGTTCGGAAAGACGGACCATCTGGTCAAGGACTGCCCAGAAGTGAAGGGGCCGTGCAGACCTAGTTTTTCTGGCTTCATTGGTTTCGTGATTGGGACGTGTCCTCTGGAGAAGGCCCTCCTCGCCTTTGCAGCCTTCACCTTCTTCAGCGCCCAGGAGTGCCGCGGCCGGGCGATGGCAGGCAGCGGGGCGTCTCAAAGCATGGCGGGCCTTTCCTGGCCGACTGCCGCGCAGGAGGAGATTGCTTCCAAGCGCGGCGACGACCTCGTCTCAGTCGACCCTACCCACCAGGCAGAGCTCACGTTCTCGAGTTGTGCCGAGGGCGCGAGCATGGGACGCACCACGACCCCGGCCTTTATCTCATATGTTTCCGGGATGCTGACCTTCGCGGGCCTCAGCAAGCCTGGCCCGGCGTTGCTTGGAATGGGCCCCCTACAGTCGCTGGGGTTGTGTGTTGACTTCGGGACTGGCACATGCGTGGTCAAGAGTTTGGCGCAGGATTTGGTTCTCCCGAGGCTGGGCAACGGTCGCCTAGTTCTAGATATTCTGAAGCACCCGACTGGGGCGACTTCTGCTCGCAAGGATGCGAATGCACTTTCCCCTGCACCTGCCGCCTCGCGATAAGGGCAGCACCCTGACTCGGCAACGGTGCCATCAGTGACCGAGAAAGGGACAGCTGGAAACGGCACCAATCAAGCAGACATTCCAGTCTTCAGTTTCGCAACGGCGATCGCGGCTACGGTTGCGGCGATTGCCCCCATCAACTCCCGTGTATTTTTATCACTGCGGCAGCCGCCAAACATCACTTACACAGCAGGCCAGCAAGCCAGCGGGAACTACAGGGCACATCAGCTTCTGATATCAGTCAGCATTAGCCACGCGGTCGGTATAATCATCATCTTGGACTATTACATTATTCAGCAAACGCACGACATCCCTGGACCACCGAAGCCGACGAACCGTCAAAAGGGGTACGCGCTACTGTCAAGGGTGCAGCTATGTAGTGACATCTACAGTGACACGTCGCCGTTTTTGGCTCAGAGGTAGCGCCCAACAGCTGGACTCGATGATGTCATTCAACTTGTCCGGCCCTCGGGCCTTTCCATATGTTACCCAGTCCAAGGATTTGATGAAATCCGACGGAGGAGTGGCGCCCTCGGAGGGCTCTTCGGCCTCGCGACGAGTCTCGCCGCCAGCGGGCTCTACCAGCAGTCGATCATCGAGCGGGGTAGCGATGGAGGACACCTCCGAGGAGGAGATCTGCTTTCCATGCCAGGCGCGCGGCAGGATCAACGGCGTCGAGGACTTGCAGGGCGCCGGGCGCGGCCAGGTGCTGAACTACCTGGACATCGAAGAGGATGGGGGGGGCCCGACCTCACCTTCAGCAGCGCTGGCGAAGCGCTCAGCAGGACACCGGACGGCAGAAGCAGCCTACAACGAGACGACACCGGAGTGGATTCTGCAGCTAGACCAGGCTCGGGAGATGCCGGGCCAGACGAAGGCCCCGACGAGTTGGGCAGGCCCGAGGGAGCTGGCCCTGATCTTCCAGCACGACCTGGAGGAGACGAAGGCCGAGGACAGGAGTTCTGAGGACATCGGGAAGAAGCTCCAGGCGCACTGCGACAACCTGAAGCTCATGGAGGCCAAGATGGCTTTCGACGCAGGGGCGGCACCTCCAGGGGGCGACGCGCCCGCTTTGACCTCGAGGCCGAAGTCGCGCTGATCGAGCCCAACGGTCGAAACATCTTCGAGCCCAACGGCCGAATCATCCTCGCGTCCGACAGCGGGGCCGTAGTCGCGCCCGATGCTCAGGCCAGTCCTGCGACCCCAGCTTCTATCCAGCCAGAACCTCTTCAAGCCCCCAGTGCTGCCCGAGATTAACGAAGTCCAGCGGACGCGGCGTCGTCCGACCTACTGGGGCTGGCAGCCGTCGAAGCCCACCGGAAAATGGAGACAGCGGGGGAAGCCCTACTTCCAAGCGCCCCAGTCCTTGCGGACCCGTTGTGGCCACAGTTTCGTCTTCATGACGCGGTGCAAGGCCTGGCAGGGGCTCCACAGGGAGACGCCGACGCAGGCGTGGCAGTGTTTGGTATACCGCAAGTGGACGGCGTGACGCTGGAGCGCCATGCGCAGGCTTTGCAGCGAGCTCACGGCGGAGAGGAGCCACCTGGGGATCAAGGTGCCCCCCACGCAAAGTCTCGGCAAGATGCCTCGGCCAGCCCCGTCGCCAGGCGAACGGCATAGAAGTTCAACTCGCCAAGGGTGTAGCGGACATCTGCGACAGATTCGACCTGCTGGAGACAGGCGCGCCAGTCGACAGCCTTCTCGCCGAGGCGGTCATCAAAGAACGGACGTGCGGCAGAAAGATGTGTCTTGCACAGCGGCTGCGACCTCGCGAGGCGAAAAGGGCTCGAGGAGGTCTTGGCCCGGATCTGAGGGAAACGGCCACGGCTTGTCTGGTTATCACCAGCATGCGGCCCGTTCTCACTTGCTCAGAATGGCAATCGGGGAACTGGACTGCAACGACGCAATCTACGTATGAAGCAGGCACGTGCTCGCATCATGCGCAAGAGCTGCAGGATCTGCCCGAAGGAGGCCCTGCAATTCGGCCGCCACATTGTCGGCGAGCAACCTGGGTCCCGCGGCAGCTGGCGAGACGAATGGGCTGACATGAAGGAGCAGCTGCGCGTGATCAAGCTCCACGGCTGCGCGCTCAGTCTTCGCGGTCCCAACAGCGCTCTATCTGTGAAAAATTTGTGGCACGTCGTGACTTCCGACGTTCGCCCCCGAGACTACTTGGCGTATCTATGCCCTGGAGACAACCGTCGTATCGAGATCAGCGGGGGGCTCGCGCCCTTCTCAGCTGGCTAACCCCCGGAAGTTTAGTAGGAAGGTGGTTCAGCACCTGGAACCGACGAAGTGGCCCCAGCGGGTGCAGAGGCTGGACCAGATCCAGGCCATGGAGGGGGGCGCCGCCTGCGTCTTCAGCGGCGCGGCGCGTGGACTGGACAGGCCGCCGCTACTGACAGCTGGCACGAGGTCAGCACCAGACATTGCGACGGGCGACCCCGAGGTCCGGGAGGACGACATCCCAGGCCTGGATGCCAAACTCATGCTAGACGACAAGCAAGACCTACACCCTCACAACAGGACACTCAGTTGCATGCCCAGGGATGCTGGTGCTCGAGAACGCGACGACCCGAACATGAGCCCGTAGCAACGTACAACCATCTGCCGGGCAACGGCGAGGCAGTCCTGACGGACGTTTTCACGTGGGGACACCCTGCGACGCACAAGAAGGTGCTCGGACAGCTGTGCATGGACGTGGCTGCGCATCTCATTCTGCCCGTGATCTACCGAGAGGTCGACGGCGACGCGCGGGTTGGCAACGTGAGCGGCAACATGTTCCGCGACAGCATCGTCGAACAAGGGTTTCCCACTACGGTCTCCCTAGCATCATCAGGGCGCATCCTGACAACGGTTCATCAGCAAGGAGACGACCGATTTCTTTGCAGCTTTGAAGGTCCTCATCCGGCCAAGTGCTGGCGATGCCCACTGGCAGACTGGCGATGTTGAGCGGGCCGCCCAGACGCTGAAGACAGCAGCTACTCGGGCGGCCCAGCTCCTGGACTCGGATGTTCCATCCAAGGCATCGAGGGCGCTCATTGTCCAGGCGCGTAATGACCTCCATCGATGCGAGGTCGCAGCTCCTTGAAGCCCAAGCCCCTGGACACCGACCTGCTGGCCAATGAGCCAGAGATACCGCTGCTCAACCCTAGCGAGCATATCGCAGCCCATCAAGAGCGACGTCGAGCGTGCAGGCGAGCGCTTGCATGCGCGCCGCCGCCCTGCACAATGCGAGGTCGACGAGAGTATTCTACGCGGCCTAGCTGGCGCGGTGCTGGCGACGCAGCAAGGACACCTCCAACCAGAGACGTGGCCAGCTTACTGCAAGTTGGAAAGGCCCAGGCATCGCATCCTCAGAAGCAGCAGGACAAGCACGACAGCTCGACATCCTCGACGGGTATCTTGCGGGCTATCTTTGGCGGACGACTGCTCGGGATCGCTCCTGAGCATCTGAAGGCGGCGTCAGAGGCGGACCGACGGTTTTTCGAGATGGTGGTCAGTGGCCTGGTGCGCAACTTCTTCGACAGCCTACGACACGTCTACCCGGACGAGGCAGATGATCTTACCAGACAGGCTGATCCAGCACCAGAAGGGGAAGAGCAAGAAGGCGACATTGACGCGCGGCGTGCTCGCTCACGAACGCTGCTGGCCGGACCGTAAGGCAGGAGACTCAGCCGGCCTCGTCGGGGGCGACACCTGCGACCGGACCCACCAGGGAGATTGTAGTGACCAAGCAGATTCCTGCCCAGAGCGCCATAGCCAAGCCCGATAGCCGAGTCCGTGGCAAGACGAGCCCAGACGACATCCGACATAAGGAGATGCCCTCGATCACGGACGAGTTGCCATCGCCAGAAGTACCCCCTCGGACTCTGGGGCCAGAGTCTCAGGCGCGGCAGGCACCTGAAGACGAAAGTACGAGTCAGGCCCCTGAGCGACTTGCACTACCACGCGAAGCAGACCTAGGAGCAGATGGCGAAGATATTATCGACGGCTTTCCAGGGGGGTTCAAGACAAGAAGTATCTTCACCAGCGCAGCATGTGAAGCCCTTACCCAGGCAATCGTCAGCACCTCATCTGCGGCAAGAGACAAAGGAGTGATGGGCCCCTCCTGCCGCCGGAAGAGAAGAGGCCTAGGCCGGGCATGGCTGAGCCTGTCTACGCGGAGCAGTTCGCCGTGGAGGGCGACGCCATCTCCGAGACGCTGCTGCAGGAGCTGCCGCAGATAAAGGTGGCGTGCACGCTCGACAACATCAAGCATTTCCTTAGGGTGGTGCCAGGCTCGACGAGATCGCGTGGCGGCGCGTCTACACGATCTGGACCAGGACGGGCTGAAGCCTCTCAGCCAGGCGAAGCGCGAGGATACCGCGAAGTGGCCCAAGCATGAAACCATCGAGGTGATTCAAGCGAGAGCATCCGTCAGTCAACCTCGATATGCGGATGAAGATGCGGTGGGTCTGACTTGGAAGGATGGCGGGAGTGCAACGGCGCACCTGGTTGTTTTGGGTCTCGCGCGTCCCAGGCTGCTGGAACAGAAGACGGAGAGTTCGACACCATCACGAAGGGCTCGTAACCTATTTCGCTGGAAGCCTGCTCGTGACGCGATACGCCTGATCAAGGGCGACGTCCGCGCCGCCTTCATCCAAGGCGAGCCGATGGATGCCGATGACGAGTTTTCGTGGAGCCAGTCGAGGAGCTTGTCGAGGCTCTCGGCATGCGGGCCGGCGACGTGCTGCAGCTCAAGAAGGCGGTGTATGGCCTGGCGACCGCCCCTCGCAAGTGGTGGCAAAGGATATGCCGCGACGTCAAGGGGCTCGGATGGCTGGCGCATCGCCATGGGCCCTGCGTATAGAGTCTACGACAGAAGGGGGGGCTGATCGGCACGGCCCTAGTCCATGTGGGCGACTTCGAGCTGGCATTCCATGAGTCCTACGAGGAATCCTACGACGGGCTCAAGGCCATCGAGAAAATCCACGACGTCGGCAGATGGTAAGCTGGGACATATGCGAACCTGCGCGGTGCAGAGATCGCAGCACGCCGACGGACGGGCGTCTATTTCACAGACTGAGTATGCTCTGCCGATCGAGGTCTTGGTGCTCCAAGACGGCGCGGACTGACGCGCTGTGGCTCTTTTCCCCGAACTCCCAACCCCACTCCCCCTCCCTGGTCCTGCTCCTGCTGCAGGTCGGCAAGGCCCGTCTGTGGCGACAGCAGGGCTGGATGACGAGCTCGAGCGAGGGCGAAGCGGCGCCGCACGACAAGGCTGGCGTCGTGGCTCGCAGGCTCCCAGTGCAGCCCTCGTTCCGATGGGCTCCTCCTCCCACGCTGGCGCTGCGCGCCCGTGCAGGGTGGTGCTCCGACGCCGCAGCTCCCGAGGGCGCTCCAGCGCTACTTAGGCGCTGCACACCTCAGACGGAGGGGGCTGAGAGGCTGAGAGGTCGACACATGCCCGGAGGCGGGTTTGGAGCTCGGCCAGCTGCGACTTTGGGATCAGCGGCGCGCGGCGGGCGATACGGCGACCGCCGTCCGCGACTGCATGCGGTGGCGGCGGAGCAGCAGGCTGAGGCCTCCAGCTTCTCTCGAAAGGCTGGGACTCTCTCGCGAGCCGAGCCCTCCAGGGTGTGGGGGGAGGCCGAGAGGAACACAACAGGAAGCAGAGGCACGGAGGAAAAACAAGACAACACACAGCAGAGGGGGCGAGAAGGACGTCCCCAGAGTTCTCTGGCCAGCGCAAGAAACGCATGAAACAAAAGAGCAGCAGGCACGTGCAGCACCCCGCAGGCTGAGTGGCACCTGCTGCTGTGGATTCGCACTTCCACCTGGGAATCGGCGGTGCGACCGTCGTCGTCGTCGTCGTCCTCCTCCTCCTCCTCCTCCTTCGCCGCCTTTTTATCCATTTTTCTCGTTTCCCTTGGTAGTAGACCGGGATGGTAGCAGCAGAGCAAGGAGTGGCACCTGCTGCTGTGGATTCGCACTTCCACCTGAATCTAACATGTGTTCTGTTGGGTCGCTCTGCAAGGCCTCGCCCAAGTACATCTTGTTCATGTCTAATTCTTCCAGAGGTCTTTGCTTTTCTGGGGGGGCAAGATCCTCTCGTTTCTGATTATTCTATCCTGAGCCTCTTCCTGGCCACTGGGGGGCCAGGAAGAATTTGAAACGGGCACAATTAGAAATGAGCACGATTTGAAATGAACGACGTGTACACCTGTCGGCCCCGACACCGAGTTCGAACGGTGGCGACGCACGACCAAGGCGGCCTCAACGCGGCCTCGCCCCAGGGCCACTGTTGGCCCCGGGCGACGGCGAGCACAAGCGGTTGCTGCACCCTCGATCAGGGCGCGATGTGGAAATTCTTCGAACAGTGCTTGCACTAAGCGGCTCCTCATACACCGAAGCATGCAGCAAACATTGTTTGGGATCCACGCGTCATGCCTGCAACCTCGAATTCTATCCAAATGTCTTTCTCATCGCAACTCCTACTGTACGTCACTGGCCATCGTGACATTCGGCCAGCTCCAGTCGTTCAGAAAGCTGGCGCTCGCCCTGGATACCGCCTGCCGGACGAGAACACGTTCTGCTTCTCGCGGCCTTGGAAGTTGTCGCCAGGGGGCAGGCTGCATGGCTTCTCCTTCCACCTCGTCCTCCACCCCCAGCCTCCACTCCTATGCTTCCTCCGCCTCCTGGCACACGTCCAGCTGGGCATGCGCAGGTGGCTGCCAACCCTGTCCCCGTCCTGCGAGATCGCTTTGTCTGTGCGGATGTCGACCTTCGAGCAAATCACATCCGCCTCCTCGACGAAGCTGGCCTCGTCGAAGCCCTCGGCTTCATCTCCTCCCAAGTCCCCCTGCACTTCCTCTTGAGGTCCTTCCACTTCTCATGCTCCCCGTCCTCTGGCTCGTATCCGAGCTCTGCCAGGTCTAACTCGTCGCCCATCTTCGCGCCGTCCACGGTGGCCGCCATCGGTTTCACCTCGTGCGCTCGCTCATCCATAGGGTCATCATCCTCGCTGGAGTCCTCGACCGAGCCGATGGACCTTCTCCTTCCCATGGGCTCGCTAGATCGACCGTGCCGATGGATCGGAGGGTTGCGCAGCACGTTCTCTATCTCCAGGACCTCCGTTCTTCCATTCGCGCCGTCCTCGGCGACGTGGCATTCGATGTCCAGGGCGGTGTTGAGGCCGGGCACCCTGTAGCACTCCGCCGTGGCCTGGCCCTTGCTCTTGCCGTGGAAACAAGAAACGAGCTGCGGGCCCTTGAACACGCTCATGGGGTCGTTCACGATGCTCGTCTCGCAGTCCGCCGACGCAGTCTCGGCATCCCTCACGCGGAGGATGTCGAAGATGAGTATGCGCCACATTTTCTGGGTGAAGTTTTCTGCTTCCTCGCCCAAGAATCCCCGGAGCGCCGACAAGATGCTGTATGGGCTCAACTTGCAGCGGATGTGCTCCAGTTGCTCCTCAGCTCCCAAATACCCAATGACATTCTTCTCCACCCAAGGGCCGCAATCTCTTGTCGATGACATGATGCTCAGCCACAATGGACCAGTCGATGCTACAGGCACAGAGCATCGCCTTGCCCTCAGGCACCTGCTGGATCAGGCGGCGCATCTCGTCTATGCTCAACTGCGCGCCCACCTCCTGCTCCTCCGTCGGCTTTATCTCAGCCGTCGGCAACTTTCTGACCATCCGGGGAGCGCCCCCAGACTGTCAGTTCCTCGCGCCGTGCGAAACGGCGGTGCCCCGACGGTCCAGAAAAGGCGCGCACGCACTGGCGCACCCGAACTGGCTTGAGCAAAAGTGACCGCGAGCGCCGTGAGGCCGCGGTCAGCGGCCTGCTCGCGGCGGCCGCCGCCTCGGCGGGCCGGCTCTCGCAGCCCGCGGCGTGCCGCGGCCAGCGCGGGCGGGGGGGCCTCCGAATCCGAATCCTCCTCGTCCTACTCCTCGTCCTTCTCCTCCCCCAGGAGCTGCTGTGGCTCTCAGCACAGCAGGAGCTCCCACCACACCTGCCACACCGTACAACCCATGGGTGGAGGTCACTAACATGCGGGGCGGCAGGCCTAGGCTGGCCTGCAGTACCTACTCTCCCTTCCCTCCACCCGCAGGAATCGTCTTCGCCATGGTTTTGAGAGTTTTGGCAGATAATGTTGAATGGGCTGATCACACCAATCTGGAGGAAATATCGAATTTCACGCCGACCGTCGATATTCTGATGCTCAACGGAACTGGGCGTGCCGCAATGAAGGGCGAGGACGTGACGCATGTGAACTTGCCGAACCACACTTGCGTGCAGTTCGGGTTCCGAAATTCGCGGTTGTCAAACCGTTCCTGCGGCCTGGCGGCGATGTACAACGCGGAGATGAAGGGCACTACGCAGCAGACCTCGTTCCCACCACGGCCCAGGGATATCGCAGAGCGGATTGCCGGGACTAAGTTTCGCATTGGAGCATGTACGGTGGCTCTCTTTCCTGTCTACATGCCACCCGAGGGCACCACGCCGTCATTGCTGAAAGAGGCGGTCGATAAATGCATGACATGGTTTGCCGAGACAGTCGACAAGGTTGGACATCAATGTTTCATTATCATGAGAGGAGATCTGAACGGCACACTCGGCATCCGAAGAGACACCATTGGACACAAGTACTATCGAGCCGATCATGAAGTTGGGATAAAAAGCCCATGGGTGGAAACAGCAGTTTCACAGCATGTTCGAGAAGCGCTCGAGGAGAATCACCTGACCCTTGCACGCAGATCTAGGGATGCGAGGCCAACTTATTTCAGCGGCGCCGCCAGCAGCAAGATCAAGCATTACGTCGTGCCCACCGAACCCATGCAGCGCATCATCGCCATCAAGATGCTTCGAGTGCTCGGACGGCAACCGCGACGGCGCGTGACTACTCTGCCACAGGACCATGTCCCACTGCTCATGGAGTTAGACACTTGCACGAAGATAGCACGCAAAGGCGTTCAGCACCCTCAGGTACATCGAGGCTATATATTGGGCGCGCATGTGCACGGCCATGTGCGTAATGAGTACTTGAAGGAATTTGAGAAGAACACCGAAGAGATGCCTGAAGACGTATGGAGACAAATATGGGAGCGAGGCGACATACAAACTGGATGGGACCTGATGAGAGCCAGTATTCACAAAAGTCCGCAACGAGGTTTTCCACCAGGGGAGCACCCTTCTCAGAAGTACGAGTACATAAGCGCGGAGAGGATCGCGCTGATCAGACAACGAGCTGAACTTCGTGAGCGACTCGGGCGAGAAGGCAGCAAAGCTGTCGACCAAGAGAACCCGCGCCAAGCTAGGCGCGATGAAACATGCAGACAAGCTGGATTGCTCACTCGTGAATTACAAGCTGCGCGCCGACGGCACACTTTGGAACGACGCATCGAGACCGATGAACAACTTGAGCGCGCATGGAAGCGACGTGAATGGGCGCAGACACATCATTTGAAGACCTTCCGGTCAGGCACGGGAAAGGGGCCTGAGAAGCGGTTCGTCTACGGCACGAAGCGCAGCAGAGCAGTTGACGAAGCGACAAGCGGGCTCGCACAGGAAGCTGAAGACGGCGGGCTCGGAGCAGTACTTATCCAATGGGCCGAGGTTGCTGCAGACAATCAGTTCTTACTCAAACTGCGCGTGGGGGACCTCATCCCACACTTCCAAGTCAAGGCCACCTACGCCCAGAAGGGCCAGCCCAGACAGCTCAAGGTGAAGATAATGTACAGTGCGCTTGCAGTCAGCCCGTTCGCGGACGAATCGATCATCGCCGCAGTCAACAGAGCCAGGGTGCAGATTCAAGGCGTGGGATCGAAGGAACCGATCAGGCCGCTAGCAACCTCGGTGCAGAAGTTTCGACAGGCAATGCATAAGGCCATCACGCACGCGGGAGGGAACCGATTCAGGGGTTCGCACCACCCAGCGCCCTCGAGCGTGCATGTCAGAGCCAGCTACGCGCCTGCAAGATGTAAGATACGATGCAGTGCACGTGGAAGGTTAGCGAAGACAGGCCGCCAGCAGAAGTCAGCGAGCAAAGGACTTGATGAAGCGCATGGGCCTCTGACGTATCCCTGTGCGTAAAGCCACTTCTGTCCTGCCGCTGTTTGACATTCAGTTCTATCGGCTTCAGCAGTTTCTCTAAGTACGTGATTACCAGTACATCTCTCACCAGCTACGCCTGGATACAGCCGACAGCATACTATTCCTTCTCTTTGCCTGCAATTGCCAGATGTTCCACAACCACGACCTCACGTTGGGAGCGGCAGTTGGGTTGTGAGTTACATTGAGCTCTGTCCATCAAGATCGAGCTCAGCTCTCGCTGCCATGGCGAAGTGGCAGCCACGACATCTACGGCAAGGGTTCTTGCTCTCTGAGACACCTGAGCGTGGCGGCACTGGCACTATAGAATAGCAGCATCACGTTCAATGTTTCGCACATGTTTCACACTTGCATGCATGTCGTGTAGCACGGCGCAGTGAGCACGCGATGCGCATACTTGTATACAGAGTGTGCCCTGAGCGTCCACTAAGCATGTAACTACGTATATAGTTGCAGGTCGGGAGGGTTGAGCCTAGTGTTTCGCCCTCTCGTTTTGCTCTAATTAGGAGGACGGAGACGGCCTAGGACCGACGAGGGGCCCTAGGCTCTATAGGCCCCCACGGGTTCCCTCAGGTGTCCTTCCGCCTCGCCCAACGACAGAACCAGCAGCAATTCAGGACGCTGACAGGCGCCCAAATTTGTTAGGCTCGTGCCCCGTGCGCGAAGTCGAACTGCTGCCGAGGTCGCTCGCTCGCTCGCTCCTCCTCCCCCTCCCTCTCTTCTTCCCCATTCCCCTCCCCCTCCTCCTCCCCCTCCCCCTCATGCTTCTCCTCCTCCTCCTCCTCCCCCTCCTCCTCCCCCTCCTCGTCCTCCTCCTCCTCCTCCTTCCGGGGACTCCGCCGCCCCTCCGGCCGACGTGCCGGGGGGAGTGCTCCCCGAGATCCGCGCCGCGCGGGCAGGCGCGCGGCGCGCGGGGCGCGCCTCCGCCGACGCGGCGTCCGAGAGTTGAGCGAGTGGAGGACTCGCGGCGCCAACATTTCAGAGCGGATTCCGCTTCGAAAAACAGCGGGGTGGGCCAGGGCTGTCCTGGAGAACCTCGTTCCTGAGTCCGACGGGAATGTCGTGCGGAATTCCGTTGGCCCAGGAAGGAAAAAGCTACAACAAACATCCGCGTGGCATCCACGTCGCTCTTCGCTCGCCGTTTTCGGGGTGCTGCACTGGCAGAAACGCACGCACAAGTCGGAAAGGGGCTTGATGCACACACCACGTCGTCTGGTCCTCCGCGGGCCAGAGCCACCCATCTCGGCGAAGGGGTTTGGCGCAAGGGCGCTCCAGCATCCCCGCGTTTGGGAAGCTGCGGCGTCGATGCACGCCGAGCCCCCCGGCCCAGCAGACGACGCGGCGCATTCTTTGTGAGCCCTAGGCCTCCTAGATGGGGTCCGAGTAGATGGGGTCGGAGGATCGCGCCGCATCGCCGATGCATCGACGATGCGGCTCGATGGGGAGGCCGTGTTTCCCCACGCCGACGTCGCCGATGCATCGCCGACGTCGCTGATGCATCGCCGATGCATCGCCGATACATCGGCGATGCATTGGCGATGCGGCGAGATCCTCCGACCCCACTACTCGGACCCCATCTAGGAGGCTTCTATGAGCCCTCTCCCACTGGGCCCCGAAGGCCTGGTGGCCCAAAGCAGTGCAGGCTCGGCCTGGAGTTCCTTTCCTGTCCTCGGGGCCCCATCTCTCGGGGCCCCATCTTTGAGCCGCAGGCTGTCGGCTCTGCCCTTTCTCGATGGTCGAAGTGTGTCACCGCGGATCGATGCAGCATTCGGGAGCAATGGCGTAACGATGCAGGAGCAGTGCTTTGGATCGCCCCCCCCACCTCGCCCCCCTCGTCGCGCGCCGTCTATGACATGGCAAGGAAGCCCTGGCGCTTCCACGAACCTCTAAGCTCCTTGCCATCACTCTCGGCCGGCGTCAACCCTGCAGCGTGCAGCGCGGGGCCTGGAGCTTTATGGGCCCCGGAAACGGCAGGGCCGTTTTTTCACCGGTTCCAAAAAAGTGCCCCTTAAAATGGAAGCGGCAAAAAAACGGCGACAGAAAACGGCCAAAAAAACATGCTCCAGGATTGGAACCGGAGCCGGAACCGGTCAAAAAACGGCGACGGAACCGGTAAAAAACGGCGTCGGAACCGGCAAAAAAACGGCATAACGGAACAGGTCAAAAAAAACGCCCTGTCGTTTCCAGGGCCCACTAAGGCTTGGAGGGCCACGCGTTTCCCTCGGAGATCTCGATCGCAGAATCTGGCCACGCGTATGAGTGACCCTCTGCCGGAGTGACCTCTGGCGCGGGTCCACGGCCGGAGGAGCAACAAGAGGTCAGGATCACGATGCCTTCCCAAGATCCCCAGGAGTTCGCAGACTTCCGACTGCTCCACCCGCGTTCTAGAATCGAGGGTCTATAGAGACCCCCGCGATTCCTGGAACATCCTTGGCCAATCGCATCACGACATCACGCTCGTTCCCCACAGGGGCCTCTCGGCACTGGCCTGTGCGCTTGGATTTGGCTCCCCGCGGCCCCCGTGACACCGCGCACCAGAGGTTAGATCTTGCCCATGGCCCCCCCGAGCGCGCAGCTGAAGAGAATCTGGCGATGGTCAAAAGAGAAGAAATACCCACCACCACCAGCTAGAAGGGCCGGCCGCTCCCCCCCCCCTCCCCGACCTCGTGGCACCGCTTTCGGGGCGCGACCCCATTTCGTGCACAACACGGACTGCCACCAGCTCGGGGGGTGGTCTTTGGGACCGGATCGGCGTCACCCCAGCGTACTTATACTATATGTGCGTGGCCCCCCCAGGGGCGACGCGCGCACCGAGAAATCTTGTAGTATATGCGTCGTGGCGGGCGCTTTCTGGCCGCACCGCCGGGGGAACGATAGACCACAAGATGGGCATACTGTGTGCTCGGGTCGGACGCGCGCCTCCGAGGAGGATAGTACACCTTAGGCGATGCTTAAGAAAACTGAAGTTTTCGGCCAGAGTCTCGATTATTCTTAACGTTTCAATGTAAATCTTAAGATCGTAATAGACACGTTGGGTTCTCATTCAAGCTCTGAGACTATGAATTTCTTAACCCGTGATTTCTTAAGCATTTCGCAGGGTGTAGTGTCTCTGCGCGTCCCACCGGAGGTCTGTGGAGTTCTGGTGGCCGTGGCCCTTCCTGCGCCCCCTGCGAGGGAGCGGCGGGCAGGCCGCGGCTCGCCTCGCCTGCCCCGGCGCGCGAGGGGCCGAGGCCCGGGGCGGCCCTCCGCTCCTCCGCCGCGCCGCCCCTGCAGGGCGCGCGGCGCGCCGCTGCCCCCCGTGGGGGGGGGGGCCGCAGGGGCCCACACCGACAGAGGGGCCTCGGAGGAGAGTCGGGCTGGGCGAAAGGGGGGGGGATTGGGAAAGGGGGGGTTACGAAATTTGCTGCATGCAGCTGGTTTCGGCCTCACCGAGGGGGCCATTTCTCGATACATAGCCGCCTCCGGCGCCGGGAGGCGCCGGGAAAATCAGCTACGTGAGCTGATTCTCAAACCCCCCCTTTGCTATCCCCCCCTTTCGCCCGACCCGAGAGAGCAGCGAACACTCGTGCCACACTCCTCTGTCCATGCCTCCCCCCCCCCCCATGGTCCATGCCGGCGGTGGGCTGGCCGAGCTGCACCCCGCGCGTGCCAACTGTGAGAGTTCGGGGGAGAGGGGGGGTGTCCACGGATTGCTTGCCCTCGACCGTAGCAGACTCGGCGAAGGGAAAACGGCACTGAGTGCAAATGAATTTGCGGAGCTCCGCGCGGATCTCTTGGATCGGAGCTCGGCCATCCTGGCGGCGCCTCCAGCGCCGCCACTGTCGCGCTCCGCGCGCCAGGAAGAGGGAGCCCAATGTGGTTTCAGGAGGAAGGTGGTCGTGACGGTGGATATCTGTGTAGATCTGGGCCGCGAGGGCACGCGTCATGAAAGCAGAACGAGCATTTGGTCCGTAAGTTCGGGGAGCATTGGTATAATGTCACCAGGACGAGGTTGAGAGATGGCGTCTAGCCAATGTCGTTTTCGTCGTCGTCAGCGTCGTCGTCGTCGTCGTCGTTGTCGTCGTCGTCTTCGTCGTCTTAGTCGTCGTCGTCGTCAGACCGTCGTCGTGTTCGTCGTCGTCGACATCGTCGTCGTTCTTGTCGTCATTCTCGTGGTCGTCTGCGCCGGCGTCGTCGTCGGAGTTATCGCCGAAACATTCCCAACTTGTCGCCTGTGCGGGGTACAGGCGAATCCTGCCCTAGAAGGGCTGACGCGAAGGACTGGAGGGCCCAAGTCGATGGAATCCCCCCTCTGCGCCCCTCGGCCCCCCCGTCTTGTCCTGGTCGATTGGTCCAGACACCTTCCCCCGAGTGAGGTCCCCTGCTCCCTTCCGCCCCCATCGGGAGCATGGCATGGTGCTGCTCTCGAGCGCAGCCGCTTCCATCGAGCGACGCAGGAGAACGGGGCCGTCTGCGCGGGCATTCGCGGGCAAGTCTTCCGCGTAAGGACGCGCGTGAGTGCTTGCGTTTCCAGTGCAGCGTGCCGCGCTGGCGTCTCGCGCAAGACGCTGCGTAAGATCGCTACGCCATCTTGCGAAGGACCCGTTTCTTCGCGTCGCTCTGCTAGTCTCGGACGGCTTGGCTTGCTCTAGTGAGCGCAGCATTCCGAGGCCAGGGCTGGTCTGCCGAGGCGGGTCCGTGGGACGCATGCCAGCGTGTCCGTTCCAGTAGCGTGGCGAGACGAGCACGACGGCGGAAATCTGCGCAGCCGAGCTCTCCCCTCTCTTCCACCCGATCCTCCCTCGTCATCGTCATCCTGGTCTGGCTCTCCCTCCTCGCCTCCTCCGCCTCCTCGCGCCCCTCTCCGAGGTGCTCCGGAACCTCCCAGGGAGTCCTCGGTCGGCGTGTCGAGCAGGGGCGTTTTCGTCCGAGCGCCACCCGTGCAGCTTGCACGCGATACAAACAGGCGGGTCAGAGTAGAGGGGCGAGGGGGAGGCGTCCTCCCCCTGGATGCTCGTCCTCCTAATTCTGACCCTCGTCCTCAATCCTCGTCCTCCTAATGCTTCTGGTCCTCCTGATCCTCGTCCTCCTAAGTGGGGGAGGCGCCCTCCTCCTCATCCTGCCCCTTCCCTCCCCCTCGCTCCCCCAGTCAACCCTCCCCAGGAAGGGCGCTCCTCGCGAACTCCCGTGGGATGGGTGGGGAGCGGGGGAAACGTTCCGCTGCACAGATTCCCGCTGCCTTGGCGAACGCCCCTTTATAAGCATGAAGATTTTCAGTGACAGCATGGGCGATTTCAACAGCTATCCCATCACAGCTGGAGGCGCCAGACGTGGCAAGTCTATAGTGTGGTTTTGTGGGCCGGCGGCGAGTTTCAAAATGGCGGAGCTGCACGCGGACACTCCATTCCCCGCCCTTCCCCCTCCCCGTTCGCCTTCGTCCCCGTCCCACCTTCGCCAGCTCACTCCTCTCCCCTTCCCAGTGGTGCTTCCGTCGCATCGTTAGTTCTATTCCCATGTTTAGGCCAGTTCGGAGAGGAGGTCTACGCCGTGGTAAGGGATGGGAGGGAGGCGAGCGTACCTAGCTTGCCCCTTCCCCCTCTCCGCTCTCCCCCTCTCCCTCTCATCACCTCCTCCCCGCCCCCTGCATCGGTGCAGCGCCCAGGGGGGGGATCCAGGCGGCTCGGAAAGCCAGCTGATTGCAGTTGTTTCGCCAACCCCCAGCTGCCCCCCCCTCCCCTTCTGCAGGGGAGGCCGCAGCACCGCTCACCGACATGCACTTCAGCCTTGGCTTTGGCTTCAGCTGCGGGTGCACTGCGAAGGGCTCTCGGGCCAGCTCACCCGAGCCGGCTCTCCGCTTACGTGGCTGGCTCCCTCCCCCATACCCCTCCCCCCGCCCCTCCCCACCCTCTTTCCCGGGAGCTACACGGAGGAGGACGACCCTGGCCCCAAATCGGCTACGCGCACGAGTGACCTTTCGCCTGAGGGACCTTTGGTGCAGGCACACACACTGCGATCCTCAGACGGCGGAATCGAGGCGCGATAGCGGCGGTTTGCGCGGCTCGGGTGTGGTGCCCCCGAAGCCGCACACAAAAGGTCCCTCTCGCCCAGGGTCACCCCTGCCTGCAGTGGACACAAGTTCGCCCCAGCTCGTCCGGGGAGGCCCGCTCACGGGGCCGGGAGCCCGAGGGGCTCCAAATAGGCAGGAGGAGTGGGGGACGCCTCGGCCAGGGGCACGCTTGGCAACCCTGGGGTTCAACATCCCCAGAACTCCGATGCTGCCATCGTCCTCCTCCTCCTCATCATCATCATTATCATCATCATTATCATCATCATCATCATCATCATCATCATCATCATCATCATCATCATCATCATCATTATAATCAGCATCAGCATCAGCATCAGCATCAGCATCATCTTCATCATCATCATCATCATCACCATCATCGTCATCATCGTCATCATCATCATCATATTCATCATATTCATCATCATCATCATCATCATCATCATCATCATCATCATCATCATCATCATCATCATCATCATCATCCTTCTCCTCCTTCCTCCTCCTCCTCCTCCTCCCTCCCTCCCTCCCTCCCTCCCTCCATCCCTCCCTCCCTCCCTCCCTCCCTCCCTCCCTCCCTCCTGCGTGGGCCCTTGGAGGGCTACACCCTTCCACCGGGACCGGTCCCTGATCCCGAGCCATGCCTGGCGGCCCCAGGGCTCTGATTCCGCTGCTGCCTCGGGCTCGGACGGTTGGCAAGGCCCGCACGTCTCCTCGGAGAGGAGCGCCGACGACGAGGCGACGACACGGCAGAAGGGGCCAGTCTCGCAGGCCTAGAGGTTGACACCAACACCAAGATCGGCGTTGTTCCTCCACCGAGGGAAGAAGATCCCGCTCTCGGTGATGGTGGTAAGATTCCGGCTGCCGAGGTGACCGAAATATGACCACCAACACCGAAATCTAGGATCATCTTCCTCCTGTGGAGGCAACACCTTGTGTTGGTGTTGGTGCTCAGTTACGGTAGGTTCGTGCGGCGATGGCGCGCCCGCGACGCTTGCGAAGGCGTTTCAGGTTGAATTCCTCATGATAGAACGACGCGGACGTACCGAGGGACATTGTGACACCGTTGGGCCCGACGGAATTCAACCTTGAACGATCGGGGCCGCGATCGATTCAAGGTTGAACGATCGACGCGGTGTCAAAGACCTTTGCGCGCGTCTACGCCGCGCAAACCTACCGTACAGGCTTCCAACAGTCACCCTGATGCAGCGCCATGGCGGCCCGAGGGCCCAGCGACGGCGTCGGAGAGGCGGAGGGCGCCTCAAACGCCGCAGCGGTCCAGGGGCGGAGCGGTCCACGGGCGGAGCGGAGCGGGAGAGCGGAGCGGAGGGGTCCGCGGGCGCAGCCGTGCACGGGCCCATGCAGTTGGGGCGCTGAAGGAGGAACCCTTTGCGTTTGGGAGGGGCTCGGTGTTCCTTGATTGTTTCAAAGTTTGCCTTAGGCTCTCCTTAGGTTTTCGAAGGTAAATCGAAGTTGAACTTGTGGGAAAAGGGGCCTCGTTCCTAGGTCAAGCCCCCGACTGTAGGGTTCCGCGGGGCGAAGCTTACGCAGGCCGTGAGGATAATTTGCTTCAGTTGGCGGCGCGCCCCAGGGGGGCAGGGGCTTAGTGGGCCCTGGAAACGACAGGGCCGTTTTTGTTGCTGGCTCCGTTTTGCCGTTTTTTTTGCCGGTTCCGACGCCGTTTTTTTTACCGGTGCCGTCGCCGTTTTTTGACCGGTTCCGGCTCCGGTTCCAATCCTGGAGCAGGTTTTTGTTGCCGTTTCCGGTCGCCTTTTTTTTGCCGTTTCCATGTTCAAGGGACACTTTTTTGGAAACGGTGGAAAAGCGGCCCTGCCGCTTCGGGGGCCCAGGAGGAGGGGGGTAGGCCTCGTACCGTGACGATCGGAGTCGGTACGGAAAGATTGGGTAAGATGCCCAACAGCAGTGCCTCCTCATCTTGAAAGGGCCTCGCTGTCCGCGCCGCCGCACACGCTGTTCTTTGAAGACAAAAAAGCCGTCCGCCCAGCAGCGACTGTGGTCGGTCTGGGACAACATTTGTTGTTAGGCATTGTGCCCATTTTTTCCGTACCCGTGCCTGGCATCCAAATGCGCCGACCTTGCATGTATTGACAATGCCCGCGTTCTCTAAGAGCCAGGGGCCCTTCTGAGAAGCCTCGGCAACGCGCAGAGGGGGGTATGGGGGAGGGGGGAAGGCTTCTTAGAAGCACCCCTGCTTCTTAGAAGGCGCGGGCCTCCCCTATAGACGT
>CAUYUJ010006668.1:540000-592500 GCA_963575745.1 Prorocentrum cordatum
TGAGCAGGCTTGGCGCCTGGAGCAGTGTGATCCTCCACCTCCTCCCCAGACCTCCCGTCGCCGTGAAAGGAAGAACGGGTCTGCCAGTCGGGCGTGGGCCTCCAGAAGCCCCAGTTGGAGGCTCCCATGCAGGTGCCACCCCGATGCGGGACTGGGAGGTCCGGATGAAGTTCCTGGGAGGTTACTTTCAGCATCGGCGCTGGCAAAACCCTGGTCGGAAACCAAGCGAATCCCCACCAATCGGGCTTAATCCCGCTTGATCAAGCTTAGTCCAGCCCATCCCTGGCCAACCCAGTTGAATGGACCCAAACTTGGGTTTATTCGATGTCCGTAGCATCGTGCTGAAGAAATAAGACAGAGACGACAGTCGCAATACGCATGCGCCTACAGTTGACAAGCTCTGCATGATAAAGTTGGCCATGCGCCGTGCATGTGAAATCATAAGGCGATCTAGCGTGGCCCATGTGGCTTCCAGTGCGGAAGACAAGCTTCACGCTTCGATGGGCCTCTTCCGGTACCTTGAACACGGGAGAGCGGATTGCGCGCATCAGTTTGTGTCTCTCTCCCTCTCTACCCGTACTTGCGCTCCCTCGTTGGCTCCCCTCCTCTGCCCACCGCTGTGCGGCGCGACCACTGCGTGGAGCTGGCGAGGCAGGAGAATGCGGAGCAAATGCACGCCCTCAAGGACCAGCGGGATAATTTGTCCGATTTTGTGGTCGCATCTCGTAAGGAGCACATCCTGCGAAAATAGCAAACGCTCATCGCTGGTTTGTGCCTAGCTCTTTCTGTTCTTGCGTAACATGGCAATGAGGAGTTTGCGACGCAACCAATCGGCATAGGGTCTCGTTGAATTAGCCCTGGGGTGGAGTTTTTTGCGGGCGCCCCGCTGATTTAGCCAGGATGCGGAAGTTGGACGTCCACAGTTTTTGTTTGGTTCCCAGGCAGGGCTGCCAGCTGAGTACCCTAAGTGACAGTCGCGTTTTTCAAATGTCGTTGAAGTAGGACGGACCTCTGGCGTTTCCTCACCTGGACCTGACGGAATACCAAACCGGGCGTGGAGAAAGTTGGACAATCTTGTTGTTCCGAAATTGTATGACGGAGTCTCTCGATGCAGGAAGGCTCCACGATCAATTAGTTGCCCCCCAATTTCGATCATAGCGACTTATGTTGTTTTCCAGAAGCGCCTGAAGGAACTCATCCTGCCTGCGGCGATTTTTACACGCCTGCCAGGACTAGACCGCTGTCTCACATAAGTACTGAGAACAGGCTCCTGTCATGTACGTGCCAGAACTTATGTGAGCCTCTTGGTTTTTGAAAGGCCGCCCTCTTCTCAGGAATCCTTGCGAAGTTAATCACGCAAGTCTGCTGGCCTGTAGTCCAGCCTCGAGAAAGCGAGTGCGGACCTCATATTATTTGATTTAGAGGCCGCGTTCCCAGATCTATTTCAAGATTCTATGCTGGCCGCCGTGGAGGCTTTAGGCGTCGCCCTTTTCATATGCAATGTCGTCCGATGGTTTTCCTGGGACAACACGTTCGGAATCAAATTGAAAAGGGCAAGTGCTTGACGGCTTCTCCATGACCAGCGGTGTGCGTCAGTGCTGTCCGTTTTCGTTTTTGATATTTGTGTTTGCCACGGACATGCAGTTGCACCGTATTTGCCAGCAGACTCCCCTGAGCTTTGTGCGTGCGTGTGCGGACGACGGCGCAGTGGTGGTACGAAGTTTCTGGCGCGAAGTGTCCACTGTCTTGCTCGTGCATGCGGAAGTCGATATGTTTCCAGGCCTGCGCCTTAACATGGCGAAGACCGCATGCCCGCTCTGGGAAACATCAGGGCATCCACTTCGCCGTGAGGGGCGGGATATGCTACCCGAGTGGGCGGGGGCGGAATTCGCGCTGCAGGCCATGTAGTTGGGATTACATATCGGCCCTGCCGTGTGCGCGGCCGTTTGGGCCCATGCTGTATCCAGGTATTCAACCCGCGTTTGCCTGTGGTTGGGGCTCGGACTCGGGTTGCAGTCGAACGCTCGAGTTTACTGCAGTTTTGCTGCACTGGTGTTGTCACATCTACGGCAACTATTGCGATGTGCCGCCAGAGGTTGCAGCTGCAGAGGCCACTGCCCTCACCCAGCTCTCTTTTGGACAGGGCGGGTGGCGTACAGCAGCCGATTTGTTTATTCTGCAGTCGTTGATTTCGTTCCCTGTCGGGTTCTGCAGCCTCTCGGACTGCGCATGGGCCGCTCAGATCCGAGTGGGACAGACTGTCGTTTAGGATCACAGCGAGATGTCCGAGCAGTGAGTATGAGCGCGCTTGGGCACGCATTTCGTTGCGCGCGCGGCTGCGTGCTCAGATTAGTATGATTCACATCTTCCCCTGTGTTGGGATCGGCCTCCCGCCGCGCGAGCTCGACGGGCCTTCGG
This sequence comes from Prorocentrum cordatum, assembly GCA_963575745.1. Lineage (NCBI taxonomy): Eukaryota > Dinophyceae > Prorocentrales > Prorocentraceae > Prorocentrum > Prorocentrum cordatum. Next base: position 542,419 of record CAUYUJ010006668.1, read on the forward strand.
GCATCCGACAGTCACCTTGTCTATGACTCATCTCCGGCTCTGCAGGCTAGCCCTAACCCTTTCGAAGCCCGCTTCCGCCACGAGCTAGCCAGACGGTCGCTACAGGCTTCACTCGGCCGCTTCGGCCGTCAAGCGCCGAGCATTGCTCGAGAGGCTGAGCCTGATGGCGCCGCCACGTGTGGTGGCCGCGTTCCGGAAGACGCAGTGGAACGGACGGTGCACAGCACGCCGATTCTAGAATGTGGGCTTGGGGTATTCTTGTGCAGCGCAAGATTGCATTGAGCATGACGCTTTGTGTCATTGATCGCGGGGCGCAAGTTAAGTGAAGATTCCTCGGGCTCCGGGATGTGAGTTTGGAGAGCTTTCTGTGCCTCGGCAGCGCCAGGGATAAGAAGCTCGGCCTGGCAGTGCGCGCCACGTATGCCGTGTTCTGGACGACCAACCTACTTACGTGGTCAAGCGGCACCTGATGCCTGGATTTGTTCCGATGCGCTGGAGCATTGAAGCAACATTGAGGCGCAAGACCACGATGACTTGACCTGGTTATTTGGAGGTGGCAGCGCCATGGCTTAACCCAGTGACGCGCGGTGAACTGTTTTTTATTCCTTTGGGACTCACCTTTCTCACTGTTCCTCCTCATCCTGTTGTCTCTCCTCCCTCTTGGCGTCTTGTTGCGAGTTGAGTTTCGCTGGTGCCTCGCCAACGCTTGGAGTCAAAACTGCGTGCAGGTTCCATTGCGTTGGTGCGAAGAATATTTGGGCCAATGAGATTCAAATCGTTCTAACGAAACCTCCCAGCATACGCCGTCGACTTGTGTGCAACGCGCCGCATTGGCTTCTCCCGCGGCGTCGTCGATCGTCGGCCCAGGAACAGCACGGTGAGCCTAACAACCGTGCACCGTACCTTTTTGGAGCGGGGCCTGCATGAGTCCAAGCATTGCGCGGTGCGCGGGCGAGCTGCTCAAGGGTCGAGGCGTTCGGCATGCACTGACACTTCTGCGGAACTTGTCGTCTGGAGGCGCGGCACGCGTGTCCTGCGCCAGTCGCAGTCTCGCGTGTGCGCGCCTTGCCTGCGCCTCGTGGCGATCGGTATCATGGCGAGCGTTAGAAGCAACGCTCGAGGGGGATAGGCTCGGAGGGGGGACGCATCGGCCCCTAATCGCCCATCGATCGCCGATAGGGGCCCGCTATCCAACCCCGCCCCGGACCGTGCGGATTCGTTATCGGGGACCTATCGCCAATCTATCGGCGACGTATCGCCAAGTAAAGCTCGATGTTTATTTACCTCTTCCCCGAACGTTCCCCCTCAGCGGGAAGCGACCACAAGGAAGTCCTGACCATGAGTTCATCGCGATTCGCTTGGCCCGGCAATGGCCTCTCCTTCGCCAGCAGCAGGGAGAAGAAGATATCGGAGGAGGAAGAGGATTGGGAGGAGGGACAACAGAAGACGGAGGATGGGAGGCGTTGGATAGGGCGAACGAGGAGGAGGAGGAGGTGGTGCAGCGGGAATCGTGAAATTCCATGATCAGGCTCTCCTGTCCTTTCCGCTCCTGGAGCTTTGGATCGTTTCCCTCGTGTCCCTGGTCCTCCGTCTTCCGGTCCTGTCCCGTCCCTCCCGTCCCGTCCCTCCCGTCCGATCCCGCGTTCCGCCTCTCCCCCTCTCCTGCTCTCTCTCCTCCTGTCCTCTCCTCCTGCCCCCCCGTGCCTCCCCCTCCCCCCCGCGCCGCTCCTGGCCGAGCCCGGGCCGGGGTCGGCGGCCGTGTCCGCGTCTCCCCCGCCGCGCCGGGAGGGGAGCCGCAGCGGAAGCCCATGCCAGGAAGAAGCACCCTGCCTGTTTCTGTGGGGCGCCCTGGGCTCCTCGGGTGTCGGTGGCCTCACGATAGGGGGCGCGTGCTGCTCCCACTCCAACGCAATCAATGGACGCAGGGTGCCCTGAGTTTCTTGTGTTTCGATGGTCTTGCATGTGGGGAGGGTGGCGCTCCCTCGCCAAGAATGAGTGGACGTCCTGGGGCTTCGGGCTGGGTTTCTTTACCAGCCTGGAACATATCCCTATCCCTATGCTGGGCACCTCCTCATCACGATGCCAATCTTAGGGATTCCCTTATTCTTCGAGGGCGAATCCCTAAGATTGTCATCGCCTTTTGGCGTGTCAATCTTAGGGATAGGGATACGTTCGAGGCTGGTAATTTCTGAGCTCCTGCTGTACACCCGATCCCGGGCCCAGGGTGGGCCTTACCAGGGCCAGTGCAGTGCAGCACCAGGAAGGAAGGGGTGATGATGCCGACGATGATGACCTCGACGACGTCGTCGTCGTCGGGGACAGCGATGATGATAGTGATGATGATGATGATGATGATGATGATGATGATGATGATGATGATGATGATGATGATGATGATAATGATAATGATGATGATGATGGTGATGGTGATGGTGATGGTGATGGAAGTGGTGATGGTGATGGTGATGGAGATGGTGATGGTGATGATGATGATGGTGATGATGATCATGATCATGATGATGGTGATGGTCATTACGATGTTGATGCTGATGATGCTGATTGTGGTGATGATGGTGGTGCTGATCATGAGGTTGATGATGTTGATGGTGATGGTGATGATGCTGCTGCTGATGATGGGTGGTGGTTATAATGATGACGCCGATTATGATGGTGATGCTGTTGATGATGATGATGATGATGATGATGATGATGATGATGATGATGATGACAAAGATGATGACAAAGATGATGACACATATGGTCGTGAGGGTGATGGTGATGGTGATGATGATGATGGTGATGATGATGATGATGATGATGATGATGATGATGATGATGATGATGATGATGATGATGATAATGATGATGATGATGATGATGATGAGGAGGAGGAGGAGGAGGAGGAGGAACACACAGGTGAATCATGGGCGCTGCAAGTGGGTGCTGAGATCAAGGGGAGTTCGAGTAGCCAGATGAGCTAGCATCGCCAGGGGTATTATCAGGCACCACGGGCCCGCATTTCAACGAGCAGAACGGACAGCAGGAGGCTCAGTAAACGGATCTTCAGAAGAAGGATGTTTGGGAGCAAGATGGGGACACAGAGCAGCGGCAGCGAGAGCTGAAGTCTGTGGCTGGGATCTTCGATCCTCGATCCGATCCAATATCGATTTTGGATCGCCCGATCCGATTCGATTCCGATATTCTGCCGTTTCGATGCGGCCCGATACCTGCATGGCGCTGCTGCGCGGTCTGGCGCAGCCGATGCCGACGCGGCCTGGTCCTGCGCACTTTCCGATCCCGCCTGATTTCGCGATTCGATGCGGACTGATCTCGCGGGCGCGTCTGTTGCCTTGCATCTTCGGGGGACCTCGCCTGTCCCCAAAATTGGTGTCTTTCCTTGTGCCCGACGCGGGCTCGATGCGGACTCGGCGAGGATCTGGCCTGGATTCGACGCGGATTCGACACGGATTCGACACGGAGCCGACATGGATTCGTCACGGATTCGACAAGGGTATGTCCGCGACGGGACGGACCAGGTCTCCCGAGGATGCAACATTACAGTTGGAAACCACCGGCGAAACCTTGAGGACGGCAGCTGGAACGAAGAGGACGCCGCCGCGCCCCGCGTGCCTTCCCCCGCGGCGCTGTCGTCGTCGGTGCCGGCTCCACGCTGTGATGGGCGGCCGTGCTGTCTCTCTTGCGCCCTCCGCGCTGTTTCGGAAACGCCTCTTGGTGTGGAGGAGGGGAGGAGAAGGAGGAGAAGGAGGAGGAGGAGCACGAAAAGGAGGAGCAGGAGGAGCAGGAGGAGGAGGAGGAGGGAGACGGAGGAGGGCTCCCAATCCTTTCCTTTACAACCGGCATGTTGAATGGGATTGCACCAGAAGCGCGCCATTTGGCCACAGGAGGAGGAGGAGGAGGAGGAGGAGGAGGAGGAGGAGGAGGAGGAGGAGGAGGAGGGGGTATCCCTTGCCCGCCTCTCGGCGGGCGAGGGCCCCCCCTTTGGGAGGGTCTTGGGGGGCCACCTCCTCGGGAGCCCCGTGGGTGGACGGCGAGGCCCTCGAGCCATCCCTCCTGCGGCGCGGCGGCCGCGCCTGCCCGAGCAGCAGCGCCCCACCCCCGCGCCGCCTTTGCAGAGCCCCCCGCTCTCTTCTCTTCCTGCCTCGTCCTTCTCTCCCCCACCCCCTCTCTCCTCCCTCCCAGGGGGGCTCGGTGCCATCGGCGCGCCGCACCGTCGAGGGCGTCGTGGAGCTCCGGGGTGAGCCGCCAGACCCCAGGGCCCCGACGGGTCCCAGCCGCGCCGGCCGCCAGGAGCAGGCCTGCCTCCGCCGACGGAGTGGGCGGCATGCCTGCCAGGGCACGCCCAGGCCCGGGGCACCGAGACCAACAGAGGCATCCTGGCTGCCCACTCGCGACCCAGGATCGAGCCACCCTCAGCGAGAGCACGCCGCTGCAGGCTCGGTTCAACTCCGGCGCAGCAGCGAGAACACCACCGCTGCCAGCCGCACCCAGCCATTTCCCCCGCCCCCCTCGCTCGTCATGCTGTTTCCTCATGGCCTTCCTACCCCCTCCTGTCCCTTGGCGCGCGCCGGTCGCACGGGCACACCCTGCGTGTGAGTGGCCAGGTAGACGGCGGGCGGGGGGGACGGAGAAGAGCGCGACGTGTAGTCGTCTGCTCTGCTGCATCGCGAACACCGCCGCTGGCAGGCGCTCGAGACGTTATTTAGATAACCCCACCCACGGGGCAACGGCCCCTGGGCGGGGGATGGCAGTTACCAGGAGGAGAAGAGAAAAGAAGAAGACCTTTGAAAACCCAAGACGCGTCAACGAGTTTCAACACATCCTCTTCCCAAGTTTGTTTTCCTACATGTTCTCATATTTAAATATTATCACAGCGGGACGTGCCCCTTGCCATGAGAAGACAACTGCCTGAGAATCCTCAGACGTGCCAGAACGCAGCTCCTAGAGCCTTAACTCCGCGAATCAGAATGAGTGTTGCGCACTGACAACCCTAAGTAAGCTGTTCTAGAACACCATTCTTGGGACTTCAGCACCGGGAATCAACATGACTGTTGCGTACAGACAATTCTAAATCCAGCAAGCACACCATCCCTGGGATTCCAAACGTACGAATCCGTCAAAAGGTTGCAGTGTTGTAGAGCGAATGTGCGTGGAGCTGAGGTTAGAAGCTGTGGAGCGAATCCGCGCGGAGCTGAGTGCGCAATGCTGTAGAGCGAATGTGCATGAGCTGAGTTGGATCCTTGAGAAACTGTGATGAATGTTTAAGACGAGTGTGCGCGGCGCTGAGATGAGACTCACAAGTTTACAAGGACATGCCTTCCATGTTTCAAACTGCTACAAGCTTTTTAAGCGAATGTGCGCGGCGCTGAAACAAGAACCACATGTGAACGACAACCTTCCATCTGGCAAGCTGCTTCAAATGAGTAAGACGAGGAAACGCGGTGCGAAGGCGAGAGCTCCATTCTAGATCGGCCCGCCCTCCATCAGAGAAGCTGTTGCAAGCTTTACGCTTTGGTATCTTAAGTGGTGAAGAAGTTTCCGGCGAAACGCTCAGCCCTGGGGGCCCGACAGGGAGGAGTCGTTTACATGGAAATCCGATGGAGGATGCGGAGGAGGATGAGGAGAAGGGGGGACGACGGGGTGAGCAGTGGGAGTGTTGAGGAGGACAGGGGGGGGGGTGCGGGAGGGAGAGAGGGAGGGAGGGATGGAGGGAGTGAGGAAGAAGGACGAAGAGTAAGAGCAGGAGGAGGGGAAGGAGGAGGCGGGAAGAGGAGGACGAGCAGAACTATGAAGGGGGAGGAGGAGGAGGGAACTGGAGGGAGGTGGAGGGAGGTGGAGGATGGAGAAGATGGAGAAGATGGAGGTGCGAGGATGATGAGATCTGAGAGATCTGTGCTGTGTGAAGCGAGTGGTGTCTCTTGCGGCCGCCGCTTTCTGCCTTGACGCCTGATATTCTTGCTCATCCGTGTCCTCATCTCCTCCCTCCTGCTACCTCCTCCTCCTCCTCATCATCATCATCCGAGGTATCTATCTTCCTGCTTCTCATTCTTCACAGTTCCCCCCTCCTCCGATGTCTTTGAGACATTGGGCCTTGTCCTTGTGCACGTTATTTCCTTTCTGCGCGGTGTTCCGCGTTCTCATCCTTCATCCTCAGAGGGAGTAGTGCTAAACTGTCATGTTCATGCTCGTACTTATCTCATTTCTTCATCCTCCCCTTTCAGCTCCCGCTGTTGCTCCTCCAGTTCCACTTCGATATACTCCTTCTCATTTTCCTCTTCCTCGCCGCAACGTGTGGATAGGCCCAGCCGTATGCAAATACAGTGAGCGAGGCTATACATTATCAGTGTATTGCGCGTCGAGGTGTCCAAGCCTATCCGGTTCGAGCCGAACCTTCATCCTCATTGTTCTCCCCACCGTTTCCCCCTCCTCGCTCCGCCCTCTCCCCCCAGCTGCCCACCCCACCCCACCCCAACGCTCCCCCATTGTGATCCCTCCCCCAATACCCCCTTGTTCTGCATCCCTCCGTCTCCTCCCCTTCCCGTTTCGGCACACTCTTCCCTGCCCTCCACCCGAACACTCCTTCATGCCACCCACCGCTCCGCCTCTCCGCATCCCTCACTCCCCGCTTTCCTCCATCTCTCCCCCCCCTCCCTGTTTCTATCCGCTCTGCCCTGCCCGGCGTCCCGTCGCCCCCTCCCTGGCGCCCCTGCCACCCACTCCCTACCCCAACGCTCCCCCCTCCGACCGCTGCCGTCCCGTCGCCCCCCTTGTCGCCTTCCTGTCGCCGCTCGGGGGAGCGGCCTCTGAGGGAGCACGGCTCCTCGACCCTGGGCCTGCCCCCGGTGCCCGCTCGTGATCCCCAGCCGCCCTCTGGTGGCCCCAGGGCCTCTCTGGGGGGCGCCTGCGGCCCAGAGAGAACTGCTGGGAAGACCTCGCAGCACCCGTGTCCTTCCGTGACCCGGCTGGTCGGACAACCTTTTGGAGGGGGTTTGCCGACCCTGCTGGCCCGATTCGATGCGATTCCCCCGTCTGCCGATTCGAACGGACACGATGTGGAGACTCCGTCTCGTGATTCCGGGCCTCGTTCCTGGAAGGAGAGAGGGCCCCTCCTGCCATAGGACCCGCTGCCCCTTCCACGCCAGACCCTTCCTGATCCCCCTCCGCCCCCCGTCCCTGCGGGCTCCGCTCTGCCCCTCGCCCGCACCCTTGCTCCCTGCCTTCCCTCCCGTTTGTTTTGTTTGCGCCGCCTCTGCACCCCGCAGCGATCATGTTCGAAGGGGGGGAAAAGGGAGGTGACCAGTGGGGGCCCCTGGCCCCCATCGCGCTCCACCAACACGCCAACCTAGTGGGCCCCGGAAACGGCATGGCCGTTGTTTTCACCGTTTCAAAGACAAGTGTCTTTTGAACATGAGAGCGGCACGGCACCAAAAAAGCGGCTCCAGAATTGCAACCGGAACCAGAACTGGCAAAACCACCGCGACGGAGCCAGAAGAAACATGGCGCCTGAACTGGCCACAGAAACGGCAAAACAGAGATCGGTAACTAAACTGGCCCTGTCGAGTTTCCAGGGCCCACGGAGCCCACCGCCCCTTCCCTTCAGCTCCCTTCCCTTCAGCTCCCTTCCGCTCCCCTCCCCTCAGCTTTCCCTCCAGCTCCCTTTCCCCTCCGCTCGCTTCCGCTCCCCTCCCCTCCGCTCCCCTCAGCTCCCTTCCCTTCAGCTCTCTTCTCTTCAGCTCCCCTCCCTTCAGCCCACCGCCCCTTCTCTTCTCGTTCCGTCCCTTGAGCTCCCCTCCCCTCCTGCTCCCCCTCCTCCTCTGTGGGTGCTCCAGGGTGGGCGTCGGTCGGCGCCACGCGTGAGCCCCTCACGGAAGCCCGGGACCGCGTGCAGGCCGTCGGGCTTCTTATGCCCAGCCGTGCTGCCAGCCAGGCATGGCTGGCGACACTTGCACAACAACGAGAACAACAGATTCCCTAGCCCGGATGACACTGTGAAGACGTGGCCTCATTGAGCTCCCTTAGCTCCCCGTTATTTAAGTGGGGATCTTAGATCTGGGCCTTTTGGTACAATACATCAGCAGCAGAAAAGAGGCCCCCATGTCCCTAACGTGGTTGGCCCTCCTCACTTAGGCCCCCTCCCAACGGGTTAGGGGTCCTCTTTACTGCTAACCATCAGACGGCGCAGGCCATGCTTTCCTTCCTGCCCTCCGCCCCCTCCTCCCTGGACCCCCGACGCCATAATTTGTTTTTTCCCATGACGCCGCCCCCCACGAGTCTCGCCCCGTTCCCTGGGACAGTCGTTTCACCCGGAGTATTTTAGTTAGCGGCCCCGGGGCCTGGCCAGGCCCGCCACAGGCCGCAGCTATAAGGAAAGCGTCCCGTCGTGATGTTTGCTATGGCCCGAGTGGGTTGGGCCCCTTTGCGTCCTGCCTCCCGTCTTACGGGACCCAAGCAGTACACCACCACCACCACTTTCACCATCACCACCACCACCACCACCCTCGCCCCGTCTTCCTCGCAGAAGGAGGAGGGGATAGGAGGGTGGAGGAGGGAAGGGGAACGGAGGTGGTAGTGGTGGTGGTGGTGCATATTTTTGGGGGTCGCACCTACTGCTTCCCCCCACCGCTCACCGAAACAGCGTGGCGAGCGCCCCTTGCTTACCCGGCCGTCGCTCCCCGCCCCGCTTTCCGCTCGGCGCCCCCCGCGCCCGCAGTTGTGCCCCGACCCGATCGGTTGCGGGAAGAGCTGCGCCATCGAAGGCTTCAGGAGGAGGGAGGAGAAGGAGGAGGAGGGAGCACAGGAGGCTGATGATGATGATGATGATGGTGGTGGTGGTGGTGATCATGATGCTGCTGATGATGATGATGATGATGATGATGATGATGATGATGATGCTGATGCTGATGCTGATGATCATGATGATCATGATGATCATGATCATGATGATTAGGGTGAGGATGAGTATGAGGATGAGGATGAGGAGGATGAGGGGGAGGAGGATGAGGGGGAGGAGGAGGAGGAGGAGGACGAGGAGGAGGAGGAGGAGGGAGCAGGAGGAGGAGGAGGAGGACCAGTGGAAACCCAAGAGGCATCAACGATGTTGAAATTCGCCCTGCCTCCAAGCTCCCTCTCCATAGGCCCTTACAACGGTTCATTTCCATTGAGGGAACTGCCTCGTTGGACAAGTCAACAGTTTGAAGATCTTGACGCGTGTTAAAACATAGTTCTCGGGATTTCAACGCCACGTATCAACCTGATTGCTGCGTCTTGACGATCCAGAATCGTGCCAGAACGCCTTTTCTGGGACTCCAGCACAGCGACTCAACATAACTGTTGCGCCAGCATAGCCCTGAATCTTTCCAAAACACCATTTCTGGTACGCTGATGATTGGAACCCGCGAAACTCTTGCACATTCCAAGGACACACGCATGTGCGCGGCGCGGAGGCGAGAGCCACAGTTTGGAAACCACCCATCTTCAATCCGTGCAACTCTTGCATGTTTGTTGTAGCGAATGCGCGCGGCGCTAAGGCAAGAGGCACACGTTGAAACCAACACGTCCTCTATCCGTGAAGGTTTTGCAAATGTTGAAAACGAATGTGCGCGGCGCTAAGGCGAGAGCCACATGTTGAAAACCACCCGCTTTCAATCCGCGCAACTTTTGCAAATGTTGAAAACGAATGTGCGCGCTGCTGAGGCGAGAGCCACATGTTGAAAATCACCCGCCCTCCATCCGCGAAACTCTTGCAATTGTTCAAAACGAATGCGTGCAGCGCTAAGGCGAGAGCCACATTTTGGAAACCACCCGCCCTCCATCTGTCAAGCTGGTGTCTGTTTTTAAGCTTCAGGGGTATATGTGGTCAGGAAGTATCAGGCGAAACGCCCGACCCGCCCTAAACACTGGCTTCGGGGTGCGACAGGGAGGAGTTATCCTTAAGGAGAAGGAACGGAAGAGGAGGAGGTGGAGTAGGAGGAGAGGAGGAGGAGGAGAAGGAGGAGAAGGGGCAGCGGGGGGGGGGGGGTAGGATGAGGTGTGAGGAGAAGGAGGAGGAGGAGGAGGAGGAGGAGGAGGAGGAGGAGGAGGTGGAGGAGGAGGTGGAAGAGTAGGAAGGAGCGACGAGGGATGAGGACGACGGAGGAGGAGGAAGAGGAGGAGCAGGATGATGATGAGGAGGAGGAGCATGAGGAGAAGAAGGAGGAGGAAGAGGAGGAAAACCTTAGGCTGTAACACACCAGCGCGCAGTCACCGACACATTGCCCCCTTCTTGTTTTTTCGTCCGGCAGCCTTCTCGAATGCCTCACACCCGCTGCTCTTGGGAAAGGGGAGCTGTCCCAGAGGAATTCCACAGCGGCCACCGCTGCCGAACGCGCAAAACTCCCTTGCGCTCAGTGGACCTTCCCGGGGTGGCGACCAGTTCTGCGATCTGGGGACCCTACGTAGGCCTGCTTCGCCGGTGAGGGCCCCTGTCGCTGGACTGGGGGACGACTGCTGGGGGTTCTTAAAAGCACGGGGACAGGCCTTTGCGACTTCCACCTTGGCGTGCGTGGCCCCGCCGACTCACAGCCCGGCGCTACAGTCACGCTGGAGCCCACAGTCAGCGTCTACTTTGCTTCACCCCTACCTCAGAACTCTCGTAACACATCGTGCTGCTTGGGCGGGTATCATGGGTGATGAGCTGATATGATTGGTGGTCCGCGTGTTGGGCCACCGCCCTAAAAAGCGCAAACCTCCCCCAAACTCGCTCGACCCCCCACAGGCGGCCACCAGTCCTTCGTTTTGGGAGCCCTCCGTGTGCTGCGCAGGCGAGTGTTCCCGTCGCAGGACTGGTGGACGCCTGCTGGGGCTTGCTATGGGCAGGGGGAGAGGCCTTTGTGACTTCCGCCTTGGCGAACGTGGCCTCACCACTGCACAGCTGCTTCGGAGAGCTTGCTGGCCACCAAGAAATTGGCCAGGGCGGCAGTGACCACAGCATCACCACACCTCCAACTTCCAGCTTCGCCGTTCGCCAGTGTCACGCTGCTACATGTCCTCACCCAGTCAGCAGTCCCGTCTTGATGCGATATGGTCCTCCTTCTCCCTGTTGTCTCCTGCGACCGCGCTGTGTCGTGTTTACCAGCAGCTACCTCCCAGCTGGCCGTCCCAGGCTTTCCCTGGGGCTGCCTTGCTCATTAGTCCGGTCAGCTCCCCGCCGGGGCCGAGCGGCCCTGGGGGGGGAGGGGCCACGTCAAGATGACCTCATAACCGCGAGGGCGAGAGAGGGACAGGGGGAGGAGGACGAGGAGGAGGAGGAGGAGGAGGAGGAGGAGGAGAAGGAGGACGAGGAGGTGGATGAAGAAGAGGAGGAGGTGGAGGCGGAGGAGGGGGAGCGGGATGGGGAGGAGGAGGAGGAGGAGGAGGATGCAGAGGAGGAGGTGAAGGACGGTAATGAGGATAGCGATGATGAAGATGCCGACGACGATGACGATGATGATGATGATGATGATGATGATGATGATGATGATGATGATGATGATGATGATGATGATGATGATGATGATGATGATGCTGATCCTGATTCTGATTATGATGATGATGATGATGGCGGTGATGATGATGCTGATGATATGATGATCACGGTGATGGTGAGGTTGGCGATGATCATGATGATGCTGATCTGATTCGGGTGAATGTTGTGGTGATGCTGATGATGAGGAGGAGGAGGTGGAAGAAGAGGAGGAGGAAAAGGAGGGGAAGAGGAAAGGGGGGGAGGAGGACGAGGAAGGGGAGGGAGAGGACGAGGGGGAAGGGGAGGAGGAGGCGGGGGAGGGCAGGGCGTCATCTCGAGAGCGCCGAGGGAGCTCCTCTTGCCAGGGCGCGTGGGCTCTCCCGGGAGCGGAACGCGTGCGGTTGGCCGGGACCGTCGGGGCCCGGGTGGGGCCGGCCGTTATCGATCCGCGCGCTCGAGCGGTATCATGGCAGGGATGCTCGGCGGGGTGATACTTCTTTGGGTTAGGCGGGTGAGAGGAATAGGAGGAGGAGGAGGAGGAGGAGGAGGAGGAGGAGGAGGAGGAGGAGGAGGATAATGAGGAGTACGAGGATAATGAGGAGGACGAGGAGGATGCGGAGGAGGAGGGGGAAGAACAGCCTCAGGCCTGAGGATTAGAAGGACAAGGAGAAGAAGGAGACATGGAGAAGAAAGATGAGGGAGGATAGGAGGAGGAAGAGGCGGAGGAGGTGGAGAAGGAGGAGGAGGAGGAGACGGGGGAGGGTGGAGGGTAATAGTGAAACAGGGCAGGAAGAGGGAGGGGAGCGGTGCAGCAGGCTGATGATGAGAAGGAGGAGGATATTGAGGAAGAGAGGGAGCAGGACATGCAGGAGTAGTACGACGAGGACGAGGCGGATACGTATGAGGAGCAATGATCAGACGACGACGGCGACGGAGGCTGATTGAGACGAACGCGGCGACGACGACGATAGCGAACTCCACGACGATGACGACAAAGACGAGGACGAACGCGAAAGTGAAATCGCCCACTTGCGCAGGACAATTTTATGTTCAGGCTTGCGTGTTCACTACCGCCGCTCGAGCCTGTTCTGGTCCTCTTGCCGCTGCGCTTTCTATACGTCTGTGAATATTTCCACATCTTATGCACTTGGCAAGGCTGAGGGATAGAGCTGGACATGCAGATGCTCTCCAACCTCCGCCCTTCATTACGCTCCGCCTGCTTTGATCGCTCGCGCTCGCCTCGTGCCCAGACCTCAAAGCATCTTCATATTTACAAGACGAGGTCTCTCCACCTGCCCCTTTTTTTTCCGGCCAAGAAGCTGAAATATGGATCAGTTCGTCTTCGGCAGGAGACCGGTGTTCTTACGTCCTTCCATGGCTGTTCCTTCTAGCGTTCCTCGTGCACCCAAGCGCTTGTGAGGCCAGATGGGAGCTTCGTTCCTCATGCAGCGTTCCTTGTGATAGTCACTTGATTGCACCATGATGCGTAGGACGCTACATCTGAGCGTGCTACCTCCCTGCTGCGCGTCCCTACCTCCCTTCGTGCACCCTCTCCTCCTGCGTGCCGCGCCACAGAGATGTGTATGCGCGTCCACCAATGCGTTGTGCAGCTTGCAGGGCGGACGCCTTCAAAGACCGGAGCACTGCCCACACATTGTGCACGCGCCCATGGGCTGTCGCAGCCGACGGCCTGACCCGACCTGACCTGCGCGCTGCTATCGCCTCGCCGGCATGTGCCGCCGTCAGCTCTAGGTGGTCTCAGCCTGCTCTCCGTCCCAGCTCCTCCCTCGTTCGGAAGGGGGCGCTCTGCGCAGCCAGAGGCGTCACCATGGCCAGCTACACGACCGACTACGGGGTGACCCCTGCAACGAATGGCCCCTGGGGGGGGGCAGGAGTGGGGAGGGGGATTCAGCAGGCACTTTTTTTTGGGGGTTTTACCAGCCGAAGAGGGGTGCGCCCCGTGGCGACTTAAAGGGAAAGGGGGAAAGCAAGGGAGGGGAAGAAGAGGAGAAGGCAGCAGCAAAAGCAGCAGTGCTCAGCCGGGCTGCGTCTTTGCGCAGCCCGGCGCCGCGCGCCGCGCGGCTAGTCTGCGGCGCCCAGCAGCTCGGCGGGCTCGAGGAGCTCCGCCGCAGCCAGGCGCGCCACCTGCCGCGCCACCGGGCCGCGGGCCGCGGGCAGGCGCCGGCCCTCGGGCAGGCCGAGGTGGCGCGCGGCGACACTGACGGGCGTCCAGCCGCGCTGGAAGGTGGCGCACACCGCCTCGCGCAGCTCCTCGGCAGCCACCGCGGCCGCCGCGTCCGCGGCCGCAGCCAAGGCCACCGCCTGAGCGGCGTCCGCCGCGCGGTCCGCCGCCGCCGCGCGCGCTGCCGCCGTGGCGCCTGGGCCGGGTCTGGCGGCCGCGCCTCCAGCAGCCCGCGCGCCCCCCGCGGGCAGGGTCGCCGCCTGCAGGGCGTCGAGTCTAGCGGTTTCTTCCTCCTCCGCCGCTAGGTCAGCCCAGAGCCGCCGCTTCACCGGCTCTGCTAAGGGCGCTACCGCCCCTGGCGGTGCCGCCGGCGGAGCCCCCGCTCCCGGCGCTGCCGCCGCAAGCGGAGCAGCCGTCGGGGCCCCCGCTCCCGGCGCTGCCGCCGCAGGCGGAGCAGCCGTCGGAACCCCCGCTCCTGGCGCTGCCGCCGCAGGCGGAGCGGCCGGCGGAGCCTCTGCTGCGGAGTCCGTCCGGCCCCGCGCCCCGCGGCGGAGTAGCGACGGCGGCGGCCGCAGCCGCGCGCCTCTCCGCCTGCTCCCCGACCACCGGCCCCGCGGAGCTCGCCTCGTCCCGCGGGGTGGCCGGGGCAAGGGAGCCCAGTGCGCCAGCCGCGTCCGGCTGGCCTGCGAGCCGCGCCCAGTTGAGCCCGTCATACTCGAGCTCGATAAGGTGCTCGCCTGCGTCTAGCGGGAGCGCCGGCGGCCCTCGAAGCGGAGGAGCCCAGCAGCCACCGCCTCGGCCAGGACGCCCTCCGCGACCCCCTCGGCCGCGAAGCCCCAGCCGCTCGCCCTGAGCGCCGCCGCTACCGCCTCCGCGGGGGGCGCCGCCTGCGGGTCCCTCGGGCCCGTCACCCGCGGCGCGGCGTCCGCGCCGTCGTCCGCCGCGGTGGCCGCGCCGCCGCCTGGCCCTGCTCCCGGCGCTGCCGCTGCCAGCGGAGCTGCCGTCGGAGCCCCAGCTCCCGGCGCTGCCGCCGCAGTCGGAGCTGCCTTCGGGGCCCCTGCTCCTGGCGCTGCCGCCGTGGGCGGAGCCGCCGTCGGAGCCCCTGTTCCTAGCGCTGCCGCCCTGGGCGGAGCCGCCGCGGGAGCCCGCGGCGCCGCCCCCGGGGAGCCGCTCTCGGAGCCGTTGGAGCTGCTGCCACTGCAGGCCGGGGCAGCCGTCCCCGCCGCCGCCGCCGCGCCTGGCCCTGCGAGAAGCGTCCCTTCCGCGGGGAGTGCCTGCGCGCGGCCTCGGCTTCGGCCAGGCGCCCGCGCGGGAGGTAGCTGGAGTCGCCGCTGCGGGAGCGCTGGCCTGGGGGGCTCGCTCGCGGCTCGTCGCCGCCCGCCGCGGAGCAGCGCGTGTCGGCTGCCTCGGCGGGCTCCGGTGCGCCCGTCTTGCCCAGGGGGGCTGGGGAGCGGCCGCGCGTGTGGCTGCTCCGGCGCCGCACCCGCCGGCGGACAGCCCGCTTGCTCGGGCTGCGCTCCCGGCGCGAGCTCCGGCGTCGGCGCCGCGGCGCCCGGGCGTTGGGGCTGCTGCTCGAGCGCACCCTGCGCCGGCGCAAGCGGCGCCCAGTAGCCTTCGCCGCCGGCCCCTTGCCACCCTGCGGGCTGCCGGCGCGCGCGGGCGCCTCGGCGCGGCATGACCCAGGGGGCGCCGTCGCTGGCCCTGCGCCGGCGCAAGCGGCGCCCAGTAGCCTTCGCCGCCGGCCCCTTGCCACCCTGCGGGCTGCCGGCGCGCGCGGGCGCCTCGGCGCGGCATGACCCAGGGGGCGCCGTCGCTGGCACCTCCCGCCCGCGCACGAGCGCCTTCCCCCGCCGGGGGGTGTCACCAGGGCCGGCCGCAGCGTCGCCGCCCTCGGCACCGTCACCGGCGCTCCCTCCGCGGGAGCCGGCCTGGCGGCCGGCCGGGCCTTCGCTGGAGGGGGCGGGTGCGGGGTCTTCCTCCACGGGGCCCGCGCCCTCACCCACGGGGCCCGCATCCGCGCTGCCGAGGGGGCTCTCGGTGCTGCCGCCTGCGGCCCAGCAGCCGGGTGCCAAGGGCACTCCCCCACACGCTCCCGGCGCGACTGGGGCTACGTGGACCCTCCATCCCCAGCCCGCGGGGAGGCAGGGCACTGGGATGCACAGCCACGTGCACGTCTGCCCGCCCGGCTGCCACGCGACGGCATGGCTGCTGGGTTGCATGCGCCGCCCCGCGGCGCCCGCAGCCCGGCCAAAACAGCAGGTGGGCCCTCGAGCCCACGGTCGCGGCAAGCTTCCAACCCCCCCCCACGCCAGGTAGGACACCGGTCCATCAGCGGGTGCCCCACGATGGTTTTTTTTTTTTTTTTTTTATTTTCTTTTTTTTTAATATTTGTATTTTTTTTTTGTTTTTTTCTTTTTTTTTTTTTTTTATTTTTTTTTTTTTTTTTTCTTTTTCTTTTTTTTTTTTGTTTTTTTTTTTTTTTTATTGGTTTGTTTTTTTTTTTTTTTTTTTTTTTTTGTTTTTATTTCTTTTTTTTTTTTTTTTTTTTTATTTTTTTATTTCTTTTTTTATATGTATTCTTTTTTTTTTTATTTTTTTTTTTTTTGTCTTTTCTTTTTTTTTTCTTTTTTTTTTATTTTTTTTTTTTTTTTATTTTTCTTTTTTTATTCATCTTTTTTCTAACGCTCCCGATGGGCGCGCGGAGCCTTGGGGCACCCCACAGAGCTCAGAGGCGACGAAGGATGTGTCCCCGGATGCTGTCTAGCTAGAATAGATTACCATATGTGCATGCTTGAGCGGAGCCTCTCCGGGGAATCCAAGAGGGAGGTGAGGACTAGGTGTGTGTAGCGTGCGTGTAGTGTGCACGTGTGCGTGTGGATGCCAATTTGCACTGCCGTCTCCCGGCTTGCTGAGCGATCCTGCGGACTGCTTTTGCCGCGCTGCGGCGGAAAAGTGTGTATGTGTGTGGATCCCATGGCCGGAGCGATCGTGCCCCACGCATTCCTTTCAACGCATCCCCTGGCCCCCAATCGTCCGCGCACATGCCTCGGGCGTCCCTCTGTCCTTGCCCCACGGCCCGCCTCCTCGGCGCACCTGTGGACAGCGGAGCTTCGCGGATCTGCCAGATGGGCAGAGTTGGCCGGGGGAGCAGGCCAGAGGAGTTGAGGGGGGCTTGGGGTCGTCCGTGCGAGCACGAGGGTGCGGGCCACACGAGCCCATGCGTGCGAGCAACGATCGCGAGACGCTCGGCAGCACGCCCCGTGAGACGCAAGGCGAGGTTATTGTTGACTTCATGTCCGCTCCTGGGCTCAGACGTTTTCCTCCAGCGAGTCCCGCCACCGCGCCAGCCCAGCATTCTTGTTGGCAACTGTTCGAGGGGGTACAGGATGTGGTCACGCGTGACACCTCGTGTCTCAATCGTCCATGCTGGGAAAGCCTTGATGAGGGTGCTGATGATTATGAGGATGGTGGGGTTGATGGTCCATGGTGGTGATATAGGTGGTGTTGGTGGTGTTTGGCGACGACGACGACGATGCTGTGCTGATACTTACTTTTACTCTACTACTATCTACTATATACTACTACACTACACTACCATACTACTACTACTACTACTACTATACTATTACTCTACTATACTACTCTACTACTATTCTACTACTAATACTACTACTACTACTACTATACTAGTTCTACTACTTTGTTGTGGATCCGATACTACTACTCCACTACTATACTACTTATATATACTATACTATTATAGTTATACTAATACTACTTACTACTACTTATATACTACTTACTACTATATATTACTACTGCTGCTATTGCTATATGATGATGATTACATTTACTACTATATACTACTACTCTGCTGCTGCTGTCGCTGCTACTATACTATATTGTTGCTGCTGCTGTACTAGTACTATACTAATCATTTATTACTGCTACTACTACTACGACTACTACTACTACTACTACTACTACTACTACTACGACTACTACTATTATACTTTACTATAATATACCATTCCATACCAGACTATACTATACTATACTATACTATACTATAATATACTATACTTTACCATACTACTACTACTACTACTACTACTACTACTACTACTACTACTACTACTACTATACTATACTACTACTACTACTACTACTACTACTACTACTACTACTACTACTACCATCCAATTATTTTATCGTATACTTACTCTACTATACCTACTGCTTCTTATACTACTACTACTACTACTACTACTACTACTACTACTACTACTACTACTACTACTACTACTACTACTACTACTACTACTACTACTACTACTAGTTACTACTACTACTACTACTACTACTACTACTACTACTACTACTACTACTACTACTACTACTACTACTACTACTACTACTACTACTACTACTACTACTACCACTACCACTACCACTACTATTTCCATGATAATGACGCTGATGATGACGATGGTGATGGCGTTGATGATGCTGTGGCTGATGATGATTATGCTGTTGATGGTGATGACGACGAAAAGGAGGATTATGATGATGAGGAGGAGGAGCAGGAGGAGGAGCATGCCTATGATGATGATGTTCGATGCGAATGATGATTATGACGTGGATGGGGAGGAGCAGTAGGTGCAGGAAGAGGTACACCGTCACATGTGATATCTTTCAGCGTTGCGCCTCGTGACGGCGGGATGTGCAGACGCTGTGCACTACTTGCGATTTCCTGCCACGCTCAGATCGGAGTGAAAGCCCGCAGCTGCCGCAGACGGTTTGTTTCCTGGCGCGTCTCCGCGCAGCTCCGTGCCCGCGCTGGCCGCACAGCGATGGGTCCTGGGCCCTAAGCCCTCCAAAAAACTGGGCTGGCAGCTAGTTCCCCGTACGATACCGCGGGCCTCCCCCCCCACCGAGCCTGGACCCCGCCACACTGTCGGTGCGCACCACTGCGCCCGCCCCCCCCCCTCCCCTTTGCGGGAGAGGGGGAATATATACTCGGGCGGACGGCAACGGGGGCGCAAAATACGTCGGGGAATCGAGGGCTGCAGGACAATGGCCTTGAAATGGGCCCTGCACGGCTCCCACACTTCCACTCCGGGCCCAGAAGGTGCCCGAAAAAGCGCACGCTGCTGCACCCGACGCTGATTTCCTCCATGTGCGTCCACTTGAACGAATACCCGATAAACGCGACGACGCCCGTGCGTGCGACTCGAAATGTCCTCGCGTGAGCGGGAACTTTTCGCTCCGAAAGGTGGTGTGGTGTTAGTGATGCGACAGGGCAGTTGTTTTGCCAGTTCCGTTTTTGCAGTCCTGTCGCTGGTTCAGGCGTAGTTTTTGTCGCCGTTTCCATCACAGTGTTTGTTTCTGGTTTGGGTTTTGGTTCCAACGGTGAAGCACGTTTGCACCGTTTCGGGAGCTGTTCGTCAGCCGTCCTCATGCTCCAGAACGGGGAAGAACGGTCCTTCTGTTTCTGGGGCCACCTAGGGTGCAGCCTACGCAGTTGTCCTGTGACCCTTGGAGGCCGGTTGTGCTGCCCAGGTGTGGAGTGAGGAGTCGGGGAGGCGTGGAGCTGAAGTTCGTGACGAAGCAGGCTGGTGGCACCAACGTGGGCTCGCGCTTGTATGTCATGGACGGCGATGACAAGTATAGGAGCCCATCGGTCTCCCTCGCGTTCCCTTGCTCTTCCCTTGCCACACATTCCGCATCGTGTTTTCAGCCGCTAGTTAGTCGTACCAATGCCGCCCCTCCTTCACTTGCCCTTCTTGCCTTTCTTTGCCAGCCTTCCTGTTTTTGTTCGAGATGCAGTGGGGCTGATAACAAACCAGTGCACAGTTGACATGGGGGTCCTGGCAGTGCTCTGGCAGGCCTGTCGCTCTCCGCAACGGCACCCTCATCTGTCCACGAGGCGCGTCAGGGGGCACGAACGTCGAACCAGGCTACGATGATTATATATATATATATATATATTATATATATATATCTATATATATATATATATATACACACACACACATATAGCGGACCCGGGGCCGGGACCCCGACCACAAATGTGGGCCCCGGGGGGCCCGGAGGCTCGTCGGACCGCCGGACGCCGTCCAAGATCGTTCGCAGGCGGCCTCGGAACGCGCTCCGATGGCTCCAGATGCCTTCCAAGACGCTTGTCATGACACCAAGAAGGTCCCAGAAGCCTCCAAGACGCTCCGAGAGGCAGCCCAAGAGAGGCCCAAGAAGCAAAAATCGTGCCATTCCTATGGGAAAACATATATTTTTCGCATGTTCGCCTCTTGGGCTTTCACCGCGTCCAAGACGGCCCAAGAGGCGCCCAAGACGGTCTACGAGGCCTCCGGGAGCGCTCCAAGGCTGCGCACGAGTGGCCCAGGACGGCCCCAAGACGGCCGAAGAGAGCCCCAAGACGAGTTCGAGAGGGGTCCCAGACGGAGAAAGCCAACCTCGAATTCCGAGCTTCCGGCCCAAGAGGCTCCAGGAGGCGCCAAAATGCCGCCAAGAGGCGCCAAAAGGCTCCCAAAAGCACCCCAAGACGTTCCGAGAGGCACCCCAAGAGAGGTCCAAGAAACAAAAATCGTGCCATTCCTATGGGAAGACGTATATTTTTCGCATGTTCGCATCTTGGGCTTTCACCGCGTCCAAGACGGCCCAAAAGGCCTCCAAGACGGCCTAGGAGGCCTCCGGGAGCGCTCCAAGGCTGCGCACGAGTGGCTCAGGACGGCCCCAAGACGGCCCAAGAGAACCCCAAGACGACTTCGAGAGGGGTCCCAGAAGGAGAAAGCCACTCTCGAATTCCGAGCTTCCGGCCCAACATATCCCAGGAGGCGCCAAAACGCCGCCCAGAGGCGCCAAAAGGCTTCCAAAATCAGCCCAAGACGTTCCGAGAGGCACCCCAAGAGAGGTCCAAGAAACAAAAATCGTGCCATTCCTACGGGAAAACGTATATTTTTCGCATGTTCGCATCTTGGGCTTTCACCGCGTCCAAGACGGCCCAAGAGGCCTCCAAGACCGCCCCAAGACGGCCCAAGAAGCTTCCAAGAGGGCCCCAGGACAGCCCAAGAGGGCCCCAAGACGGCCCAAGAGGCGCCCAAGATGGCCCAAGAGGGCCCCAAGACGGGCCCAAGAGGGGGCCCAGAGGGGGACCACGAACCGCAAGCTCGAGCCTTCCGCCCCAAGAGGCCGCCAGGAGGCCCCAAGGAGGCCCCTCAAGAGGCCCCAGGAGACCCCCAAGAGGCCCAAAGGAGGCCCCGAGAAGCCCCAAACCGGCCCCCAAAATGCTTCGAACCTGCTTCCAGGAGGCCCCCGACAGGTTCAGAGGCTCCCGAGAAGCTACGTCAAACTCCCAGCGAGCGGCCGGACGAGGCCCCCCACAAAATCACAAGAGGGTTCCAGCATTTGTATACTTCAGCGCTCTCTGGCCTTCTTCCCCCTGCCCCCTTCCCTGCGACTTTCGTTGACTCAAGCTCGCCTCCTAGCTAGAACCTAAGCGCGCGCGAAGCGCGCGCGTGGTTCTAGTATAGATGTCCGAGGGCTGCTTAGTCGTTCGTTTCCTTGAGGAGTACCCCAACCTAGCCTAGACCGCCCAGTCCTCCCAAGTTTGGTTACCAGTTAGGGCTCTCCCACTCTGTGGTTGGGGTTCAGAAGGGGCACATTTATAGCGAGCATAGCGAGCGTGCCGCCGGCGTCTGACTCAAGACGCCGGCGCCTCATTTGCTTGTATTGCATGAGGATTCGGCAGTTCACCATCGCATTGGAAAAGGGACTTGATCGTTCCCCTGGAAGATGCACCATCTCGCACTATATTCCAGACCTTTTTTACGACATGGTCTTCACCCTTCTTTTCACATGGTAGCGGAGCTGGCCCCACTAAATTGTGGTCAGTTCTGTCGATCGCAATATCTATCCACGGCACGGTTTGGTACGCTATCGACACCACTGCGACGTCAGAGCGTGACTATTGGCAAGCAGGCGGGAACGCCCTTAGCGGACACGCTATCTCCATTATGGGCGACATTCGCCTGACCACTCTGGAAATCGTACACACCCCGGCTCTACGCCACCCAACGAACGACGAACTTGAAAACAAGCTGAGGTACCAACTTCCACCACGCGGAAGCGCGAGCCCCATATTCTTGAACAAACATGGGGACACACGTCCACAGCAAATTCGCCTCCGAACGACGATAGACGCACCGAAAACCACCAACAACCACACGACGTCCAAGACGTTTCGTGGAATTGTTTTTAACGTATGTTACTTTCAGCATTATGTTGTTGGTCATTGGGCGTGCACTTGGGCACATGCAGCGTGGTAGCTAACATGACGCAGGCGATCAGACGACAACGGGCCCATGCTGGGACCCCTCATGGAACGTATCGTTCCTTGAGTTTAGCACTGCAGTACACGCGCGGCTGAATGTCACGAACTCCCGCACCACCCCACAACAACAAGCTGCACGTATGCAGCATGGTCTTGGCGGGGTAGCCCGCGCCATTGCGATGCGAATGCCTCCCCTGATCATTAACCGCGGCGCGACGATGCAAGGCGCCCACTCGCCACGTACATTGTTTCCCTTTTGAGCGCCAAATTCGAGAACCTCGAAGACGAGCGACAGCTCACCTCAGGAACGGCGCTCTGGCGAGAAAACTGACTCTGTCCTCGCCAGGTTCGAGATGGCCCATCTCGAGGATGATGCAGTCGGCTTTGCCATCCCAGACTTTCAGTTGCTCGCGACATTGCTCTTTAGAGCCCTAAGGTTCGGCCCTCGCAGGCTGCGAAGATGCCCCAGCCTCTCAGCGGTCAGTTGCCGCGGACCCAACAATCACGCGATGAATGGTTGGACCGCGCGCGCAGCTTTGGGCATCTGGCGGGGCGCGCCCCTGGCAACATCGGAAACGTATTGTTGGGAAACACAGGACGCGGAGATGCGAATGCATGCGCGGCAAGCACCGGCGGAGACGCGGCCGCACCCAGCAACATATGGGTTGGCGGCTCCAACACCTCGGAGGATGCCATTACGCTACTCCTGACGACTCCTCAGGGTCCTGGGACTGGCAGAAGCTACCCAACGCCATCAGCACAACGGGGCTGGCAACAGCGTTCTATCCCGCAGTCGTACACGGCCTCAGAGCCAGACTTCCTTACGTGGCCAAACCTCCAGTGGATATTCGCCCGACGACTCTAGGACATATACTAACGCGCTATAATCCAACGGAAACGAACGAATAGATATGTCAGATTTGCCCCCCCCCCCCCCCCTGGCCTCGGTGATGCGGAAGCCGCTGAATATGTATTCCTAGGCTACCAACACGCAAAACGCCCCTGGAGGCGGCCCATCAAGAAGCCCGCACGGCGCGCGCGCAGTGCATTGCGGAAAGCATTTCGCCGACGGGGGAAGGGTCGTGGAAGCGGTGGTCGTCGCACCCGACGGCTACGCGGAAAAAAAGGCTTCGCCGCGTTTATGGCCACATCTTCCAGCGCCGAGTTTGACGTGATCTTCCAGGCCGAGGGTCAGGGCAGACGCCGTTCCACGGGGAGGTGGAATGGCAGGAAAACCCACTGGGCCCAAACGGGAAGATAATCTTGTGCTACCGATGCAGGGGCGACAAAGACTTCCAGCGCCAGTGCGATATTAAAAAGGGGAGGGAGGGGGGGCAACGCGGCCCTCTCGACGGCTCGAGAGACAATCGAGGACGCGGAGTACATCGATCGGCCCGGACTCGATCCCCCTTCAGCAAGTACCTTTCTCACGCGCGGCCATTTCCACCGAGGGGTGATTGCTCGTGCGTTCGACGACGCGCTCTCCAACTTCGGCGGGGGCGCTATTGCGCGCGACGGGGGCGCCACCGAAGCAGGGGCGGCCTTGTCTGCGCCGGCCGAGCTGCAGCACGCTGGCTGGCCCAATATTGCGAAGGCGCATGAGCAGACGCCTTCGGCAGAGATAACCGCGCCCACGGGGGCAGACGCACTGCGCGGAAACACGCCCGGGCAAGGAGTCGGGCGGGCGACCGCGATTACGCTCGAAGATCTCATGGGCGTTGGGCGGGGCGTGTCCAGCTCCGACGCCTATCTGACGTATCGCGTCCCGCGGGGCCGTTCGCGTGGACTTGCGGGGGGGCCGCCCGACTGGGGCGGCCCCCGCGCCCGCGTCTTTCGCCCGCGCATGGGCTACTGGCGCGGACAAGGTTGGACCGAATCAGATCCGCAACTGGCGCGCCGTCGTGCGCGGCGAGAGGAATGAAGGAGGCGCGATCGCGCGCGTCTCTGCGGGGATGCGCCCCCGCCGTCGCGAAGGAGAGCGGAGTGCCCGGCGGGGGCGCGTCAATCTTCGCAGCGTTTACCGCGTTTGCGCACGTTCTGGGCGGCAGGAGAGCATTGCCCGAACTGCCCCGTGGACGGGGGCAGCAGGTCCCTCGATCGAGGCGCCGCGCCGAGGATGCCGCGCCATGGTGACGGCGCGGGCAGCGCGCGGCCCGCGTCCTCAGAGGCCCGCCGCGCCCCCTTCAGCGACATAGGACACGCCGCCATCTGCCAGCGTTGCGCCGTCCTCCCCGATCGCCGCGAGCTGAAGAGGCGCGACCTCCAATGGCGCGAAGGCGATGGGGGGGGGGCGGAGACGTTGGAAGGGCCGGCGGAAACGTTAGGGGAGACGAAGCGGGCGCTGCCGATGCCGACCAGAGCGGAAACGCCACGAGTGCCCCTAATCGCGGCCGGCTCGTCGGAGGCTGCGCCAGCGCTGCTTCCAAGCCCGACCGGCTCGACCAAGCGGATGATCAGCCAGGAGACGAGGCGGGCCAGCAAGAAGAAGGGGGCGCAGAGGCGCCTTGAAGGTGCCGGAGAACCAGCGGACACATCCCGTTCCCCCTCTGCCGAGTACACAGACAAGACTGACGCTTCCGACTCGGACTGCGCCCTTCCGCCCTTGGGCCCTCGCAGCATGGGGGGCACTCGGCCTGGGGAATTTGTTGCAGCCGAATGCGAAGAACCAAGCCAAATCCGCCGGTTCGGAGAAGCCTAAGCTGGAACCGACGTCGAAGGCATCTCCTGTCGAACCGCGGAAACGCTCTAGGGGGCCAGAGGTGGCGGCCGCCGCCGCAACGCCCAATGGAAAGGCAGCCCCGTTGCCACGGGAAGCGGCGGCCCCTTCAGCCCCGGCGGTCTCGAGATCAGCACGCGCGCCGCGGGGGCTGGAGGCCGCCCGTTGCAGGCGCTGACTGCAGGGGGCCTCGACGCCCCAGCGCCGGGGCTAGAGCCTCTTCCTCTGCCGCTGGCAGTGAATCGAAGCCGCCTCTCCTCAGGGCGCCGGCCCCTCCAATGGAACTCCCCGGGGGAGATGGGCGAGACCGCCGCCGCGCCGCCAGCCGCTAACCCCGCAGACATTGGAGAGGGCAACGGCGAAAACGCTGAGAAGCGAGGTTGCAGTAAGGGATCCCTCGAGCACTGCGATATGGATGACGACGATGATGATCTGACTGTGGATGCTGACGGGCGCCGCGTTCCCATGCGATTTCCAGCGCGCACGGCTCTATATTAACGACGCAGAGAGAACCGTGCAACGCGCGCGCAAGCTTCTCCGCAAGATTTTGCCAATGCGACCCATCAGGGAGGGGGGCCCGCTCATGGCGAACTTCGAGCGCGTCCTTCATGATCGCCAGGACCTCGCATTCATGGGCCGGTGGCTTTCCAGGATACTTCGCCACCGACCCTTTGGTTTTGTTGGCGGCGATGACCGATGTAAAGAGCAGTTTCTCCGTGAGTGCCCGACCTTCGACATTGTTGATGGCTGGGCTCCTCTCGCGGACATCCTTGCCCATCTGGCAGTGGCAGGGGCTGCCCCGCGGTCATGGGGCACGTGGGCCCTTGCGCATGCATGCGCTGCATTGCAATGGTGGCGACGACGATGGCGGAGGTGGTCGATCACTCGGTCGAACAGGACAATCGACTGGAGATCGAGGACTCCCACCGCGAAAGCGCGACATTCGGCGCAGAACACGACGATTCAGCAATCTTCCCAGCGGACGAAGGTTTGCAGGTGCGAGCTACCAATGGCCGCTCCGGGCCAGGTCCCGCTGGTCTGGAAAGCCTCTACCGGCAGGTCGCCACTCTGACGGGCGTGATGCATGTTGTCCACTGCACAGAGACGATGCACAGTCCGTCAATCATGGAGAAGGGCCTCTTCTGCCGCGCAGAGGACTTTCCGCGGCGGAATCGCAATGGCAAGCCAGACCAGGAGCGGCAATTCATTCATGGGTGCCCTTACTTGCCAGGCGACCGCCGCGCTCAGAGCCGATTCCGAAAGAACGCGTAAAACTTTGCACTCAGCTCATTCCCGTTTCTCTTAAATCATGAGGTAGAGGCAGAATCGCCCCGCGCCAGCGCCGCCGCCAGGTGGCCCACACCCGCGCAATTCAAACATAGACTTGACACTGGCGGCGGTCTCTGTATTAGAGTTACCCTCGCCATCGACGCTGAGTCGGCATTTAAATCTTTGTCCAGCATTGACCTCAAAAAGCCGACGTAATGCACGCTACTGGGGCACATTAACCGGATACGACAGATGATGGGTTGACGTACCGTACACAGCATGCATTGGTGTGATACACGGGATATGACAGCCGATGGACATACCAGGCAGTGTTGAACGGGACTTGCTGTTGCAAGTAATAGCGGGGGCGCAATCTTGTAAGCGCGAGCTGAGGATCTATATTCTATACAGGGCTCCGACCTCAAAAATTGGGCCTGGCTCATGACGAGCCGGCGGAACGCTTCCACGGTGTGGAAACACGCGGTGAGATGAGCATATATTTCTTTTTGCGTTCTGCTTGTAATCTTCTTATATTTGCGCTGGTTGCGCCTTTGGGTTCTTGTCTCGTGGCTGGACCCCGCAGGGCTACTCCTGCCGCTACTTGGCGGTTCGATACTGGCTCGATTCCTGATCGTGCGCACCACCGCGTCGTAGCTCGCTCAGCACGAGCATTTGCGCGTTTGTCTCCGTGGGAAATGTAGCTTGATATTGCAGCTCGCTCTGCTCGTCTCCTCCCCCCATCGATTTTGAAATAGGGGTTCATATGGGCATCCGTATAGCGAGCATCGCGAGCGTGCCGTCGTCGTCTGGCTCCAGACGCTGGCGCCCGAGCTGCTTGGACTTCCCGAGGGTTCGGCAGTTCACCATCGTATTGGAACAGAGACTTGGTCGCCGCCCTGGAGGACGCACCATCTCACACCACCGTATCCCGAACCTCGTACTACATGGTCCTCATCCTGCTCGTTACTTTCCCTCCTCCCTCGCATGGGATCCATGATTGCATTTGTATGGGAAAAGCGAGCTTTTTGCTTCCAGCCGGTACGTTGAAATCAAGACCATTTTCGGCTCAGGAGGGGCGTTCCGACTTCGACCCGATCTGATCCGACACGGACCGGTTTCATCTCCTGCAGGAAGGCGTCGCGCCAGATCCAATTATCCGATCCCGATCCAGTTCCGCGCTGTTATGCAGGCGCGCTCCGATCCGTTTCCCCGATCCGATTCCGCGATGCGATCCAGCTCGAACCTGACATCCAGGGCCATTTTGGGGCATCTGGGGACCTTTCCCCCGGTCGGGGGCGGCAGAGAGGGGGGTGATGACTGGGGGGGAGGAAATCATGGCTTGGGCCACGATATTCTCCAGATTTCAAGGTGCCTCGTCTTGACTCATTACGTCCCCGGCCCCCCTGGGCCGCGCACGTGGCGCTGGACGCCACCTTGTTGTACGCCCCCGACCCAGGATCTTCCATTTGAAGAATCGCGAGTTCGCGTTCGACGTGGACGTCTCCCAGCTGCCCTGCGGCCTCAACGGGCGGGGCGGGCCCGGGGCGTGCTGCTCTGTGGGGTTCCCGGTGTCCCTCCCCCCCCCCGCGCCGCGGCTGAGGCCGAGGAGACTTGGTAGAGTCGGGGGAGGCTTCAGGAGAGGGAGGACAGAAAGGCAAACACACAGAGACAGGCAGACAGACAAACAGACAGACAGACAGACAGACAGACAGGCACGCAGGCAAACAGACAGACAGACAGGCAGACAGAGTGGTGGACGGGGATAAGGGCTCAGGAGAACGAGGACAGACGGACAGACAAACAGACAGATAGACCACACATGAGCCATAGTCCGTAGTCCGGACCCTGATGGAAAAAAACACCTCCTCTTAAGGAGTGAAGTTGTTTCTGTGGATTGTACGGCGCTGTGCTACGGTTTCTGTGCTACGCTCTGCGTGCGCCTGCCATCGGCTTCGCCGGGGGATACCTCTGGCCTACAATCGAGGGACGGTCCGTCGGGGAAGCCTGAACCGCCCTTGAGGAGCACCGGCCCCCAAACGTGTCACGAAATCGTCATCCTATGAGTAGACACGGTTCATTTCTAATTATTCGAAAGGTGTTTTATGTTTGGGGGTCCAAGATCCTTTCATTTCGAATTCTTGCATCCTGGGCGTATTCCTGGCCACCAGGGGGCCAGGAACAATTAGAAACGAGCACAATTTGAAATCAGCGCGATTAGAAATGAGCGACGTGCAGTCAACTACTATTTCTGTGGTAAATGAAGGTCAGGAGCAGGAATGGATAATGGAGCTAAACCGAGGAGATGGGGGAGGTCAGTAGCAACGGTCTGGACTCTGGAAACTCTTCCAAGGAGTGCCTCAAGACGAAACTCGAATTCCGTGGCGGGGCTCGGAGTCATGACACATAGAAAACAACTATGTCTCCAGCCTTATACTTGAAGCGAGGAGCGGAACATCTACTTTGAAGCCGGTACAGCATCTCATTGTTCATCATTCCTCTCATTACCATGTCTCTCATTCTCTCCAAGCCTGCAATCTCGCACACCCGAGCACTCAACGGAGAGGGAGGAGGCGGAAAGGGAGGAGGAGGAGGAGGAGGAGAAAGAGGACGAGGAGGAGGAGGAGGAAGAGGAGGGGGGCAACGATGGGAGGGAACGTGGATGAATTGGACTGTAGCCAAACTCTTCTGTAGAGTCAACTGGGCAATTATGCACCCCGTCGCCTGGCCTAGGCCTGCAGCCGAAAAGAGCTGCTGAATGACTTCAACGACGATCCTACCCGTGCGCGCATCGTGGAATCTCTGGCCGCCCCGTGTTTCACTCGGCAGCGCGTCGAGAGTCGGAGATGAGAGAAACACCGTAAGCATAAACATTCGGGGCTCCGCGCGGATTTCTCGGATCGGCGCTGGGCCCCCTGTGGCGGTGCCTCTGGCCCCGCCCCTGGCACGCTCTGGGTGCCAGGTATGGGGATCCACCGCCGATCCCAGGGATTTGCGCCGGCCTCCGAAAGTTGCATTTACGCAGCTCTGTTGCTAACGTTGCTTTGTCCCCCTGCTTCACTCGGCGGCGCGCCGAGGGTGGAATGGCTACGATACAGCGACCGCGGTCGCCTGTGGACAGTCCTTGTAACTTGGGCATCGTAGTAGTTTCCATAGAACCAGTGCGGTTGTGCCGAAGGCCAGGGGAAGGCAGGGTCGCAGGTTTTCTCGGGATGCCAGGGTTTTTCTCAGAAGCCTTCCGGCCCTCCGTGGCGCCGTCCGTCGTTTCGAAGAGGAAGAAACCGGGATCTTCCGAGAAGGTTGCAGGTTATCGGAGTTATCTTTGGGCTTGTTGAGGGACACCGAGGAGAGAAGAGGTTGAACTAGAGCCTGAGGCGTCACCATTGCGCCATCCTTCCGCAGCCCCCTTGGCACAAAAGTTATCATGGTAGCAGAGCTGGCTACGGCCAGCTCCTGCTGGGCGCCCCCCCCCCGCGCGTAAGGGAGCTGGCCATAGCTGTCGCGGCCTTGGCCGCAGGCCGAGTTTTGATCCACGGCGACCAGCTGACACAGCAGCTGGCCAAGGTCTTCGTGACCAAGCAGCTGAACGAGGTCTTCGTGACCACGCAGCTGAACGAGGTCCACGTGACCAAGCAGCTGGGGTCTACGTGACCACCGACGAGCAGAACGAGGTCCACGTGACCACAGACATGCAGTACGAGGTCTACGTGACCACCGACGAGCAGAACGAGGTCTCCGTGACCACAGACAAGCAGTACGAGGTCTACGTGACCGCAGACAAGGAATACAAGGTCTACGTGACCACAGACGAGCAGGACGAGGTCTACGTGACCATGGCGGAGCCTGGCGCGGAGTGGCAGGGCTTCGGGCTGAAGCCACCGACGTTCGACGGCCACGGAGAGACGTGGACGGAGTGAAATTTTGTGATGCGGGCCTACCTCGGAGGACAAACGGCACAAGCGCTGAGCCTCCTGCAGGCGGCTGAGCAGCGAGGATATCCAGGCATCAGCATGGTAGAGACCTTGCATCGTCTGGGAGCGGAAGGAGTTACGGCGACGAAGAAGATGTTCTTCGCGCTGGTCATAAGGCAGTGCTCAGATGCTGATCAAGAGCGTGAAAGATCAGAATTGAGCGCTGGCATGGCGAGCGCTGGCCAAGCGCTACGAACCCGCGTGGGCGATGAGAGCGCAGAGTGTCATGACGGCAGTTCTCAATATGAAGGGATTCCCTTCGGACCTGGCGGGGTGCGAGCAGTGCCGCTCGGACTGGGAGCGCTACATCAGGCGCTGCGAGACGGCGTCGGGAGAGGTCTTCAATACTGGAGTCACTAAGAGCCTCTACCTACAGAAGGCGCCGGGTAAATCAGAACGGCACTGCAGATGCAGAGCGGAAGAACTTACGACGAAGTGGTCGCCACCGCGATGCAGCATCTACAAGCGGCGACGGTGCACGAGGATGGGCACCAACAGGAATGGCCAAGCCCAACAGGACCTGGAGCCGAAGGTAACAAAGCAAACCGAGCCTCAGGAGCCATGGAAGTGGACGCGCTGACTCGTCAGCATCCCAAAGGCAAAGGCAAGGGCGGCAAAGGCAAAGGTGGAGGCGACAGAGGCACAGGCAGAAGCAAAGACCAGAAGGGCAAGGGCGCGGATCCCATGGCGAGGGCGGCAGCAACGAGACAGTCAGCCTGGGATATGTCAGGAGTACCTGGGGCAAGGCTATGCTACGAATGCGGCCAGATGGGGGCGCTCTGCATGGGATTGCCGGCGTCGGAACGAGAGCCCCAACTACGACAAGGGCAAGCAGAAGGCCAAGAACGGGCAGAAAGGTGGGGCGAACAAGATCACGACGTACGACGGCTGGAGCAACATCAGCACGCCACCACCAGAGAGTCCAGCACCCTCGGCAGCAGGACCTTCAGTCAGTCAAGTGGGAGCAGGAGTTCGAGCGATCACCACGATAGACGGGCGCGCGGCAGAGTGGGAAAGTGGCTTCATCTTCGCAGCAACGAAGGTCTGGAAGCCAAAGGTGGTGCAGGAGAGAATTATCTACAGCATGATGGGGGACGGCATGTGGCGCTCGATCTGGATGCTGACGGACAACTGAGCAGATGAGCGCGTGTGCGGTATCAGGGACTTCCCAAACCTGGAGCTCAAACCAAGACGCAGCCCCAACCTGGCGGTCGCAGACGGCGCGCCACCGAGGCACTGCGGATCGAAGACGGTGACGCTCTACCTAGCAGGCGACACACGCACCGTTTTGGGATTCCAGGTCACCGACGTGAAGCAGCCCATCATGAGTGTGGG
The DNA here is from genome assembly GCA_963575745.1 of Prorocentrum cordatum. Classification (NCBI taxonomy): domain Eukaryota; class Dinophyceae; order Prorocentrales; family Prorocentraceae; genus Prorocentrum; species Prorocentrum cordatum. Next base: position 573,739 of record CAUYUJ010006668.1, read on the forward strand.
CAAATCCTGTTGCAGGATGGAGAACCGCGTGGCTTGGTACGACGGTAAAGGAGGACCTGCTGAGGCACGAGGTGGCAGGATTGGGCAAGCTGAAGAAGACCAACAAACACTACGCACTGGAGTGCTGGACCTAGATGCGCGATGACGTGGGGGGGGGTCAACAGGGAGCTGACGCTACCGGCGCCGATCGGGGCAGCGGTCGCAGCAGCGCGACCAGGTGACGAAGACGAAGACGGAGCCGCAGTCCAGCGAGCACTGGCACCAGGAGAGCGGCAGCAACCGCAGGTCGTATCTCGGGGAGCTGCAGGTGTGGTAGCGGATGCACCGCCAGAGGGACCAGTGGCAGTTCCCGACGATCGCGAGACGGTGGAACCAGAGACAAAAGCCAGTGGACATACCTGGACCTCCAGAGCCATTTTCAGAGGAGACCGAGAGGCAAGAGATGGCGCACTCTTCAGCCGAACCACGGCGCGAGATCTGCATCCAGGCGAAGGCCAGCGACATAGCCCACAAGAAGATGCATAGGCGCGACAAGCGGATCTCACTGCTGAGCGTCGAGTACGGCCAGGCGGGCGTCGACGGGGACCCCGCCAACTTCGATTTCGTAGCGGGCCGCGACGCTTCGACAGCGAGCATTTGGAGTACGGCCATCATTCCGAATAGCCGAGGCGATGTCTATGCAGTGGCCTCGGCGGTTTCGTGGCTAGCTGAACTGGGGCACTCACGAGTGGAACTACACGCAAGAGGAGCATCCGAGTTCCCACTCACCATGGCAGTCAGGGCCAGGGCGATCAAACACGGCATCTGCGAGACGATCCTCATGGGGCAATCGGGCAGATCCAACAGCCAGGCGAACGGCAGGGCCGAGAGGGCCTTCAGACGGTGAGGAAGCAAGTGAGGACGCTGATGTTGAAGGTCAACATGAAGTTGAACCACGACCTCAAGCCAGACTCTCCGTTCCTTACGTGGTTGCCAAAGCACGCAGCGCGGCCCCCCGACAGATGAATGATCAGGGGGGGGGGGGGGGGGGGGGGGGGGGGGGGGGGGGCGCCAACCTCGCGCCCTACGAGAAGGCCCACTTGCTCAGGTACCAGAAGCCCACCGTCGCATTCGGCGAGGCAGTGGTCTGCAGGAGGCCAGGGGCCCAGGTCAATAAGCTGGAGCTGCCGCGGCTGGAGGGCATCTGGCTAGGGCGCGACGCGAGGGCGCACGAGCACCTGATCGGAACGCCGACGGGGGCGCGCAGGTCCAGGGCGGTGAAGGGGAAGGTGGAGAGCCGACGATGGGACTAGGAGCTGTTCGACAAGTTGAGGTGGGCACCCTGGGGGCCGACGCCGACCAGGGGGGGGGCGCCGACGCAGAGGGCACTACAGGAACCGATTCTACTCGGGCCGTTACTGGAGTATCTGGACCCGAACGCGGCAGCCGCAGCAGGAGCAAGAGCAGCATCAGCAGGAGGGGCCACAACCCGCGCCGCCACAGCCAGCCGCAGCAGCAGCGGCAGCAGCGCCGCACGACGACGTGGACATGGACTAGAAGCGATTAGAGGCGAAGAGGCCCAGGGACGAGGTGGCAGGACCGTCGGCGCCAAGGGCGGCGCCACCGCAGCCAGCGGGCATTTCGCTGGTAGAGAGGCGCCCCAAGCGAGAGCGAGAAGGCGAAGAAGGAAGCGAAGGCAAGAAGTCCAGGGTCACTACCATCCAGATGATCAGTGCTGTCAGGGAGATGTGCGAGGAGCCGCAGGTGGAGGACGAGGAGACGCACGTTCTGGAGGGCGATTTCATGGATGCGACTGCGAGGAAGGAGCGCCTGGATAATATCGCGGGAGACGGCGAGAAGATCGCGAAGGCAACCCCGATCAAGGACGCGACGTCCAAGATCTCGACGGGGGCGTGGGTCGACACCTACCGGGCGGATGGCAGCGAGAAGAGTCGGTGGGCCACGAGGGGTTTCGAGCAGCAAGTGCACGGGCGCGAGAATTTCGCGGCCACGACCCCCCCCCCACTTCCGCACCTGAAGGCGATGCTGGTCAACGCGGAGTTGCACGGCCACGCGGCGGCGTTTGGCGATTGCAGTGGAGCGTTCTACCAGGCACCCCTCACCGAGGACCGCATCTTCCTTGAACCACCACCAGAAGCAGGAGTACCTCAAAGACATGTTCGGGAGGCGCTGTGCGCATTTCCAGGGCTCAGAGGAGCACCGAGGGCTTGGGGGGGCCACAGCGCGAGCGCCATGGAGAAGCTCGATATGTTCAGGGGCCACTACGGCGGGTGTCTCTTCATGAAGCTGAGCAACAAGATGAAGGCAGGGAGGCGCGCCGACGACTTCCTAATCACTGGACCGAGCGACGACGTTGACAAGTTGTTAGAGGTCATGGGAGAGAGAGAGAGAGAGAGAGAGAGAGAGAGAGACTGAAGCGATCGGACGCGGTGACGCTCGCCAAGAACGGAGATCCGGCGACGTTGCCGAGCATGCAGGTGGAGAAGGTCGAGGGTGGCTGCACGATCAGCGGCAAGACGAGCTTGATCGACGACATCCTGAAGGAGCTGGGCTTGGAGACGGCGAAGCCATCAGCACTGCCCGAGACCAAGAACGATATGCTAATGAAGAACGACGAGGCGAAGCTCGACACGACGGGCCACAGTCGCTACAGGACTTGCGTGGGGAAGCTGCTACAGTTGGCGAGCCACCGCCCTGGCATTCAACATGGAGTTGGGATTCTAAGCAGAGGCATGTCAGGACCGCCGGAGAAGGACCTGAGGAGTTTGAAGAAGATGGTTCGGTACTTTGCAGGCACGCGAGACTACAAGATGCAGTTGATTCCGAACAGAGGATGTATTCCAGTGGAGTGTTGGGTGGACGCAGACTGGGCCGATGACAAGACGGACGGGATCTCGACGAGTGGCGGCACCCTGAAGTACCGCGGATGCACCGACCTGTCGCGGTCAAGACGCAAGGGCTGCGTGGCACTGAGTTCGGCGGAGATCGAGCTGTATGCGCTGGGGTCGGGGGCAGCGGGGGCTCTCGGACTGGCGCCACTACTCGAAGAGTGGAAGGAGAAGGCGATACCGCTCGTGATGAGCGACAGCAGCAGTGCGCTTCACATCGTGCAGATGCGCAGGCCAGTGAAGATGAAGCACGTGGAGATGCGCTTCCTGGCGCTGCAGCAGTGGAGAGAACAAGGGCGACCGAGCTTCGGCAAAGTACGCGCTCACGAGAACCCGAGCGACACGATGACCAAGCCAATGACCATGGAGAAGCTGGAGAAATGCTCGAAGATGACTGGTCTGGCACGCTTGCAGGGAGATAGAGGCTGGAGCCCAGGCGGGCGACTGAGAAGGGCATCTGCCCGTGCAGTAGAGTATGGGAAGATGATTTTTTGAGAGGAGAAATGCCTCAGTGGCCGCGCTGCCCCCCGCTCCGTTTCAGATGTTATGTCGGTAACGTTTCCCCCCGAGGTCCGGGTCCAAAGTGGACGTGGCGCCCTCGAGGGCGCGTTGAGGGAAACCGAGGAGAGAAGAGGTTGAACTGGAGCCTGAGGCGTTACCATTGCGCCATCTTTCCGCAGCCTCTTCGGCACAAAAGTTACCTGGGCTTCTGAGAGAGGGCCCTCTCCCCCTGCCTTCCACCCAGGGGGGCGCCGCTGATTCACTGCGCACTGTTCACCTCTTATTCTGCGGAAGTTACTTGATTTGTTGTTTGGGATGGGCCAGGAGAGCGGCAGCAACCACAGGTCGTATCTCGGGGAGCTGCAGGTGTGCTAGCGGATGCACCGCCAGAGGGACCAGTGGCAGTTCCCGACGGCCGCGAGACGGTGGAACCAGAGACAAAGGCCAGTGGGCATACCTTGACCGCCAGAGCCATTTTCAGAGGAGGTCGAGAGGCAAGAGATGGCGCGCTATTCAGCCGAACCACGGCGCGAGATCTGCATCCAGGCGGAGGCCAACGACATAGCCCACAAGAAGAAGAATAGACGCGACAAGCTGATCTCACTGCTGAGCGTCGAGTACGGCCAGGCGGGCGTCGACGGGGACCCCGCCAACTTCGAGTTCGTAGCGGGCCGCGACGCTTCGACAGCGAGCATTTGGAGTACGGCCATCATTCCGAATGGCCGAGGCGACGTCTATGCAGTGGCCTCGGCGGTTTCGTGGCTAGCTGGACTGGGGCACTCACGAGTGGAACTACACGCGAGAGGAGCATCCGAGTTCCCACTCACCATGGCAGTCAGGGCCAGGGCGATCAAAGACGGCATCTGCGAGACGATCCTCATGGGGCAATCGGGCAGATCCAACAGCCAGGCGAACGGCAGGGCCGAGAGGGCCTTCAGACGGTGAGGAAGCAAGTGGGGGCGCTGATGTTGAAGGTCAACAAGAAGTTGAACCACGACCTCAAGCCAGACTCTCCGTTCCTTACGCGGTTGCCAAAGCACGCAGCGCGCCCCCCCCGACAGATGAATGATCAGGGGGGGCACCAACCTCGCGCCATACGAGAAGACCCACTTGCTCAGGTACCAGGAGCCCACCGTCGCATTCGGCGAGGCAGTGGTCTGCAGGAGGCCAGGAGCCCAGATCAACAAGCTGGAGCTGCCGCGGCTGGAGGGCATCTGGCTAGGGCGCGACGCGAGGACGGACGAGCACCTGATCGGAACGCCGACGGGAGCGCGCAGGTCCAGGGATGCGAAGGGGAAGGTGGAGAGCCGACGATGGGACTAGGAGCTGTTCGACAAGTTGAGCCGGGGACCGACGCCGACCAGGGGGGGGGGGGGGGGGGGCACCGACGCAGAGGGCACTACAGGAACCGATTCTACTCGGGCCGTTACTGGAGTATCTGGACCCGAATGCGGCAGCCGCAGCAGGAGCAAGAGCAGCATCAGCAGGAGGGGCCACAACCCGCGCCGCCACAGCCAGCCGCAGCAGCAGCGGCAGCAGCGCCGCACGACGACGTGGACATGGACTAGAAGCGATTAGAGGCGAAGAGGCCCAGGGACGAGGTGGCAGGACCGTCGGCGCCAAGGGCGGCGCCACCGCGGCCAGCGGGCATTTCGCTGGTAGAGAGGTGCCCCAAGCGAGAGCGAGAAGGCGAAGAAGGAAGCGAAGGCAAGAAGTCCGGGGTCACTACCATCCAGATGATCAGTGCTGTCAGGGAGATGTGCGAGGAGCCGCAGGTGGAGGACGAGGAGACGCACGCTCTGGAGGGCGACTTCATGGATGCGACTGCGAGGAAGGAGCGCCTGGATAATATCGCGGGAGACGGCAAGAAGATCGCGAAGGCAACCCCGATCAAGGACGCGACGTCCAAGATCTTGACGGGGACGTGGGTCGACACCTACCGGGCGGATGGCAGCGAGAAGAGTCGGTGGACCACGAGGGGTTTCGAGCAGCAAGTGCACGAGCGCGAGAACTTCGCGGCCACGACCCCCCCCCCCCCCCCCCCACACACTTCCGCACCTGAAGGCGATGCTGGTCAACGCGGAGTTGCACGGCCACGCGGCGGCGTTTGGCGATTGCAGTGGAACGTTCTACCAGGCACCCCTCACCGGGGACCGCATCTTCCTTGAACCACCACCAGAAGCAGGAGTACCTCAAAGACATGTTTGGGAGGCGCTGTGCGCATTTCCAGGGCTCAGAGGAGCACCGAGGGCTTGGGGGGACCACAGCGCGAGCGCCATGGAGGAGCTCGAGATGGTCAGGGGCCACTACGGCGGGTGTCTCTTCATGAAGCTGAGCAACAAGATGAAGGCAGGGAGGCGCGCCGACGACTTCCTAATCACTGGGCCGAGCGACGACGTTGACAAGTTGTTAGAGGTCATGGGAGAGAGAGAGAGAGAGAGAGAGAGAGAGAGAGAGAGAGAGAGAGAAAGAGAGAGAGAGAGAGAGACTGAAGCGATCGGACGTGGTGACGCTCGCCAAGAACGGAGATCCGGCGACGTTGCCGAGCCTGCAGGTGGAGAAGGTCGAGGGTGGCTGCACGATCAGCGGCAAGACGAGCTTGATCGACGACATCCTGAAAGAGCTGGGCTTGGAGACGGCGAAGCCATCAGCACTGCCCGAGACCAAGAACGAGATGCTAATGAAGAACGACGAGGCGAAGCTCGACACGACGGGCCACAGTCGCTACAGGACTTGCGTGGGGAATCTGCTGCAGTTGGCGAGCCACCGCCCTGGCATTCAACATGGAGTTGGGATTCTAAGCAGAGGCATGTCAGGACCGCCGGAGAAGGACCTGAGGAGGTTGAAGAAGATGGTTCGGTACCTTGCAGGCACGCGAGACTACAAGATGCAGTTGATTCCGAACAGGGGAGGTATTCCAGTGGAGTGTTGGGTGGACGCAGACTGGGCCGATGACAAGACGGACAGGATCTCGACGAGTGGCGGCACCCTGAAGTACCGCGGATGCACCGACCTGTCGCGGTCAAGACGCAAGGGCTGCGTGGCACTGAGTTCGGCGGAGATCGAGCTGCATGCGCTGGGGTCGGGGGCAGCGGGGGCTCTCGGACTGGCACCACTACTCGAAGAGTGGAAGGAGAAGGCGATGCCGCTCGTGATGAGCGACAGCAGCAGTGCGCTTCACATCGTGCAGATGCGCGGGCCAGTGAAGATGAAACACGTGGAGATGCGCTTCCTGGCGCTGCAGCAGTGGAGAGAACAAGGGCGACCGAGCTTCGGCAAAGTATGCGCTCACGAGAACCCGAGCGACATGATGACCAAGCCAATGACCATGGAGAAGCTGGAGAAATGCTCGAAGATGGCTGGTCTGGCACGCTTGCAGGGAGATAGAGGCTGGAGCCCAGGCGGGCGACTGAGAAGAGCACCTGCCTGTGCAGCAGAGCATAGGAATATGATTTTTTGAGAGGAGAAATGCCTCAGTGGCCGCGCTGCCCCCCGCTCCGTTTCAGATGTTATGTCGGTAACGTTTCCCTCCGAGGTCCGGGTCCAAAGTGGACGTGGCGCCCTCGAGGGCGCGCTGAGGGAAACCGAGGAGAGAAGAGGTTGAACTAGAGCCTGAGGCGTTACCATTGCGCCATCCTTCCGCAGCCTCTTCGGCACAAAAGTTACCTGGGCTTCTGAGAGAGGGCCCTCTCCCCCTGCCTTCCACCAAGGGGGGCGCCGCTGATTCACTGCGCACTGTTCACCTCCTATTCTGCGGAAGTTACTTGATTTTTTGTTTGGGATGGGCCAGGAGAGCGGCAACAACCACAGGTCGTATCTCGGGGAGCTGCAGGTGTGCTAGCGGATGCACCGCCAGAGGGACCAGTGGCAGTTCCCGACGGCCGCGAGACGGTGGAACCAGAGACAAAAGCCAGTGGGCATACCTGGACCGCCGGAGCCATTTTCAGAGGAGATCGAGAGGCAAGAGATGGCGCACTATTCAGCCGAACCACGGCGCGAGATCTGCATCCAGGCGGAGGCCAACGACATAGCCCACACGAAGAAGAATAGACGCGACAAGCTGATCTCACTGCTGAGCGTCGAGTGCGGCCAGGCGGGCGTCGACGGTGACCCCGCCAACTTCGAGTTCGTAGCGGGCCGCGACGCTTCGACAGCGAGCATCTGGAGTACGGCCATCATTCCGAATGGCCGAGACGACGTCTATGCAGTGGCCTCGGCGGTTTCGTGGCTAGCTGAACTGGGGCACTCACGAGTGGAACTGCATGCAAGAGGGGCAGCCGAGTTCCCACTCACCATGGCAGTCAGGGCCAGGGCGATCAAAGACGGCATCTGCGAGACGATCCTCATGGGGCAATCGGACAGATCCAACAGCCAGGCGAACGGCAGGGCCGAGAGGGCCTTCAGACGGTGAGGAAGCAAGTGAGGACGCTGATGTTGAAGGTCAACAAGAAGTTGAACCACGACCTCAAGCCAGACTCTCCGTTCCTTACGTGGTTGCCAAAGCACGCAGCGCGGCCCCCCGACAGATGAATGATCAGGGGGGGGCGCCAACCTCGCGCCCTACGAGAAGACCCACTTGCTCAGGTACCAGAAGCCCACCGTGGCATTCGGCGAGGCAGTGGTCTGCAGGAGGCCAGGAGCCCAGGTCAACAAGCTGGAGCTGCCGCGGCTGGAGGGCATCTGGCTAGGGCGCGACGCGAGGACGCACGAGCACCTGATCGGAACGCCGACGGGAGCGCGCAGGTCCAGGGCGGTGAAGGGGAAGGTGGAGAGCCGACGATGGGACTAGGAGCTGTTCGACAAGTTGAGGTGGGCACCCTGGGGACCGACGCCGACCAGGAGGGGGGGGGGGGGGGGGGGGGGCCCGACGCAGAGGGCACTACAGGAACCGATTCTACTCGGGCCGTTACTGGAGTATCTGGGCCCGAACGCGGCAGCCGCAGCAGGAGCAAGAGCAGCATCAGCAGGAGGGGCCACAACCCGCACCGCCACAGCCAGCCGCAGCAGCAGCGGCAGCAGCGCCGCACGACGACGTGGACATGGACAAGAAGCGATTAGAGGCGAAGAGGCCCAGGGACGAGGTGGCAGGACCGTCGGCGCCAAGGGCGGCGCCACCGCAGCCAGCGGGCATTTCGCCGGTAGAGAGGAGTCCCAAGCGAGAGCGAGAAGGCGAAGAAGGAAGCGAAGGCAAGAAGTCCAGGGTCACTACCATCCAGATGATCAGCGCTGTCAGGGAGATGCGCGAGGAGCCGCAGGTGGAGGACGAGGAGACGCACGCTCTGGAGGGCGACTTCATGGATGCGACTGCGAGGAAGGAGCGCCTGGAGAATATCGCGGGAGACGGCGAGAAGATCGCGAAGGCAACCCCGATCAAGGACGCGACGTCCAAGATCCTGACGGGGACGTGGGTCGACACCTACCGGGCGGATGGCAGCGAGAAGAGTCGATGGACCACGAGGGGTTTCGAGCAGCAAGTGCACGGGCACGAGAACTTCGTGGCCACGCCCTCACTTCCGCACCTGAAGGCGATGCTGGTCAACGCGGAGTTGCACGGCCACGCGGTGGCGTTTGGCGATTGCAGTGGAGCGTTCAACCAGGCACCCCCCACCGAGGACCGCATCTTCCTTGAACCACCACTAGAAGCAGGAGTACCTCAAAGACATGTTTGGGAGGCGCTGTGCGCATTTCCAGGGCTCAGAGGAGCGCCGAGGGCTTGGGGGGGCCACAGCGCGAGCACCATGGAGGAGCTCGAGATGGTGAGGGGCCACTACGACGGGCGTCTCTTCATGAAGCTGAGCAACAAGATGAAGGCAGGGAGGCGCGCCGACGACTTCCTAATCACTGGACCGAGCGACGACGTTGACAAGTTGTTAGAGGTCATGGGAGAGAGAGAGAGAGAGAGAGAGAGAGAGAGAGAGACTGAAGCTATCGGACGTGGCGACGCTCGCCAAGAACGGAGATCCGGCGACGTTGCCGAGCATGCAGGTGGAGAAGGTCGAGGGCGGCTGCGCGATCATCGGCAAGACGAGCTTGATCGACGACATCCTGGAGGAGCTGGGCTTGGAGACGGCGAAGCCATCAGCATTGCCCGAGACCAAGAACGATATGCTAATGAAGAACGACGAGGCGAAGCTCGACACGACGGGCCACAGTCGTTACAGGACTTGCGTGGGGAAGCTGCTACAGTTGGCGAGCCACCGTCCTGGCATTCAACATGGAGTTGGAATTCTAAGCAGAGGCATGTCAGGACCGCCGGAGAAGGACCTGAGGAGGTTGAAGAAGATGGTTCGGTACCTTGCAGGCACGCGAGACTACAAGATGCAGTTGATTCCGAACAGGGGAGGTATTCCAGTGGAGTGTTGGGTGGACGCAGACTGGGCCGATGACAAGACGGACAGGATCTCGACGAGTGGCGGCACCCTGAAGTACCGCGGATGTACCGACCTGTCGTGGTCAAGACGCAAGGGCTGCGTGGCACTGAGTTCGGCGGAGATCGAGCTGCATGCGCTGGGGTCGGGGGCAGCGGGGGCTCTCGGATTGGCATCACTACTCGAAGAGTGGAAGGAGAAGGCGATGCCGCTCGTGATGAGCGACAGCAGCAGTGCGCTTCACATCGTGCAGATGCGCGGACCAGTGAAGATGAAGCACGTGGAGATACGCTTCCTGGCGCTGCAGCAGTGGAGAGAATAAGGGCGACCGAGCTTCGGCAAAGTATGCACCTACGAGAACCCGAGCGACATGATGACCAAGCCAATGACCATGGAGAAGCTGGAGAAATTTTCGAAGATGGCTGGTCTGGTACTCTTGCAGGGAGATAGATGCTTGAGCCCAGGCGGGCGATTGAGAAGGGCACCTGCCTGTGTAGTAGAGTATAGGAAGATGATTTTTGAGAGGAGAAATGCTTCAGTGGCCGCGCTACCCCCCGCTCCGTTTCAGATGTTATTTCGGTAACGTTTCCCTCCGAGGTCTGGGTCCAAAGTGGACGTGGTGCCCTCGAGGGCGCGTTGAGGGAAACCGAGGAGAGAAGATGTTGAACTAGAGCCTGAGGCGTTACCATTGCGCCATCCTTCCGCAGCCTCTTCTGCACAAAAGTTACCTGGCCTTCTGAGAGAGGGCCCTCTCCCCCTGCCTTCCACCCAGGGGGCGCCGCTGATTTACTGCGCACTGTTCACCTCTTATTCTGCGGAAGTTGCTTGATTTTTTGTTTGGGAGGGGCCGAGATCCTCGCATGTCTAATTGTTCTATTCTGGGCCTCTGCCTGGCCACCAGGGGGCCCGGAACATTGAGAAACGAGCACATTTAGAAATGAGCACGATTGGAAATGAACGACGTGTAAATCGGGGACAGCAAGAGGAGCGAGGAGTCTGTGTTCTTTGAATGCCACCCGGCCAGAGCTGAGTGGCTGAGCGCGATTCGTCGCGTGCCCGTCCCGGTCCCAGGAGCCGTCGGAAAACGGCTACGGATGAAACAACTGTCCTGTGGAAGACCGCGGTGTCCAGGGTCCCGTCCTTCCGAGGAAGGGGGGAGGCCTCTGAGGAGGGAATGGAAAACTCGGAAAATATAGTTTGTGATTACCAGAAGACGGTTCCGCTCCGATATACATAGTCGGCAAGTCGGGGCATTGGAGGGCGGAATCCGCCGCGAAATGCGCAAGCCGGCAGATTGTGGGACCCCTGTGAAAACGCTCAGGATCCTCCAGGAAGCCTCCGGGAAATATGGAGTAATTAATGTCTGTTCGCAGTGAGTTGTCCACTCCAATGCTCGCGCAAACATCCCACCCACTCACCCACAACTTGGTTTGCAAAATTTCTTCAGACCGTGACGGTGGGTACCAAATTGCGCTTGGCAGCGACAGCGACGCCGACGACGACAGCGACAACGACGACGACGACGCCGCCGACAACGACTACGACGACACCGGCGACGTCTCCAACGACTTCGACGACGCCGACAACGACGACGACGACGACGACACCGACGACGACGACGACGCCGACGCCGACGACGACGACGACGATGACAACGACGACGACGATGACGACGCCGACGACGACGACAACGACGACACCGACGACGACGACGTCAACGACGCCGACGACGACGCGACGCCGACGACGACGACGACGACGACGACGACGACGAGGGCGGCGACGACGACGACGCCGACGTCGACGACGACGAAGACGACGCCGACGCCAACGACGACTACTCAGACGACGACGACGTCGCCAACGAAGGCGACGACGAGGGAGGAGGCACGACGACGACGGCGACAACGACGACAACGACGACAACGACGAGGGAGGAGGGAGGACGGCGACGACGCGAACGACGAAGAAGGAGGAAGGATGGCGACGCCGACGACGACAACGACGAGGGAGGAGGGAAGACGACGACGACGACGACGACGACGGCGACGAAATAGGAGGGACGACGACGAGACGCTGACGACGGACGACGACGACGAGGGAGGAGGAGGAAGGACGACCATGGCGACAACGACGACGGAAACGACCACGACGCCAAAGAGGACGACGACGACGACGTACACGAGGAGAGACAGAGGACGACGTAGGCGACGACGACGACGCGGGAGGAGGGAGGACGGCGACGACGACGACGACGACGACGCGAGAGCACGCGCGCACGCTTTTGTTGAAAATCCGTGTTGCGAAACCTTGTGTTGTTGTAGGTTGTTTGGGCACGCGATTTTGAAAGCCTTCCGAAACCGATTGGTTTCGAAGGATTTCGGCATACGCGCGCGACGACGCGCGTGTCTGCACTTCGTCCAATTTTTTTAGAGAAAATTCCCGCGACGGCACACGCGCAAAGGCGTTCGACAGATATCGACATGCGTGCGCGCGAAACCCGTTTGGTAGCACTTTGTAAACATATTGCCAAACCCATGGTTGTCTTAAAGATTTCGCAAGGGCTCGCGCGTATTTTTTTTGTAGGGACTCAGTGTTGCGAAACCCTGTGTGTTTGCATGTTTCTTGGGAACTCGATTGCGGAATCCTTCCGACACCGATTGTTTTCGAAGGATTTCGGTGTGCGCGCGACGACGCGCGCATGCACACTTCGTCCCGTTTTTTGCAAGGGATTTGTGAACAACTTTTACGTGAGAGCAAAACAAATGTCCCCGCGTATTGTTTTTACAAGGGAGCCTCAGGGGGGCCGATATTGGCCCCCGTGGGATAGTGTAAATTCATGTTTCGGATGGTCCTGTGGTCAGAATCATATATGATTTACATACCCGAAAGGGGGGTGGATAACGCCGGGGGGGGTAGAGTGTATTCTTCTTTTAGACAGGAGAATCCAGAGGAAGTCTGGATGATGTCCCGGGACACCTTCTCGATTCATGAGGAAGTCTTTAGGATGGCATCGGAGCTCGTCAGGGTGAACTATAAAGATGAGCATCAGCGCGCGTGCGCCGCAAAACGTCATGTGATCGGGAGGCGATGCCAAGATTGGATGGCATGCTATTGTCTGATTCTCGGATGAGCGATTGTGCTGAAAGATACGGGAAGTGAGACGGGGCGGGGCTCGGTCAGCATTGACCTCGGCGGGGGTCGGGGAGTGGGGCGGGGGGGTGGGTTGGTGCAGCCAGCGCACGGAGTGGCCGCAACGCGGCCACGGGCGGCCACTATGCGAACGCCCGCAAGCGCGAGCCCGGGCATGCTGGGAGCCCACGGGCGGCAAATGGGCGAAAAACCGAAAACGCCACCCAGCGCACGGACGGCCACGAGGCGGCCGCGGGCGGCCATCGCCAGACTTTGGGAAAGGCCAGCCAGCACATGAGGCGGCCATGGGAGGCCACTGGCGGACAAGCCGCCTGGGGCGGCCCTGAGGCGGCGGCCACAGCGGCCACAGGCCGCCACCGGGGGCACGCCCAGAGACGTAACGCCAAGGTCTGGAAGTCATTCGGGGAACCCTTGTGGTGATGGTACGGTTTGCGCCATGGGAGTGCGCTTGGGCCGCGCCGAGGCCGCCAGGGGCCCAAGGGGCGGGCGGCGGCCCCGGCCTGCAGCCGCGCCCGAGCCCCGGGCGCCCATGCAGTCGCTCTACGGCCCCGTTCTTCGGCCTCGGCCCGGCGAGGACGAGCCTCGCGCGCCCGAGGATGCCGGCGGCGAGGCCGACGCCGTGTCGGGCCCCGACGCGGCCGCCGGCGGCGCCGACGGGCCGTGGGCCGCGTACCTCAAGGGCGGCGGCGACGTCCCGGAGGCAGCGCGGCCACGGCTGGGCCTCCCGCCGCAGCGGAGCGCCGCTGGGCCGCCTCCTCTGCTGCATGAGGCCAGACGCGCGGCGGGGCTCACCGATCGGGGCTCGCGTCATGGGGGTCAGCGCTAGCGGGGGTCCGTCAATCCCTCTGGCGGGCCCAGCTTTGGGCCCCACGTGGGGCCGATTCCTTTTTTCCGACCTCCGCTGACCCGGGCGTGGGGGGGCTTTTAGCAGCCAGTCGCAGCTGGCTTGGCTCCGCGACAGCCCTGGTTTGTGTTGACCGGGGCTACTGCGTCCACGAGCAGAGGCAGCGCAGCCCCGGATCGATGGTTGCTTGATTGAGGGGTCAGATTGCGGTTGGAAGGTCGGCCCTTTCCAGGCTTCCCAGAGGAGGTCCGAGTAGATGGGGTCATCGCGTTGTATCGCCGACGCATCGACGATGCGGCGCGACGTGGAGCCCGATTTTCTCGACGCCGACGGCGACGATGCATCGGCGATGAGGCCGGATCCTCCGATCCCATCGACTCGGACCCATTAGGGGCGCCTCCACCTGTGGCAGTCGAGGCCCGCTCGGGTGGACCTGGCTCGCCAGGGAATTCCGAGGTCTGTCGCGAAAGCCGCGGTGAGGGCTGCTCAGACAGTGCACTTTGAACTTCCCCCCCGTTATCGTTCTCGTTCTGGACCACGCGCCTGCGTTCCGTTGTGACTCCGGTGTTGTTTCTTAAACGTATTGGTTTGATGGTGGGCCCCCCTTCAAGCATTACCGATCTCCTCGCCCCCCCTTGAGATCCAGAGGGAAATTCATATTCGTGGCCAGCTCCCCAGAGCGGCTGCCCTGGCGACGACTTGGGGCGCAAGGGCCCACAGTAATTACCTATGCGTCTTTTTTTTTCCCCGCAGAGTTTGGGGACAGGTGGTCCGTACCCACAGGATTTTGGGGCACAGGGGTTTGTGCAGATGCCTGCGTTATCTTGTTTCCGCTCCGAGAATTATGTTGCCACAGGTGGACACCGACCAAGCAGGAGCCACCGTGCTTCATAACCTAGAACTATTTCTCGTGCCCGCGCAGGTGGTGGACGCAGTGCTTGCGCCAGGTGTGCCGGGGGTGTATGTTGACGCCACCTTCGGGCGCGGGGCGTACTCCGCGGAGTTGCTGCGGCGGCTGCCGCCATCGAGCAGGCTGCTTGATGCCTAGTGTCAAAGCACGCAGGTGTAACATTCCCATCTTCTGGTTTGCAATCACTTATCGTGTGTTTCATTTGGGTCGGAGGCACTTGGAATCACATCACTTCGATGGCGAATTTCGTAAGATGTAGGGGCTATTTTACACCGGAGGAAAATCCCCATCAGTGGATGATACGAAAGTTTTGCGTGCACTATGCCCGGCCGCAGTTTCACAAGAGGGCCCTCAGATGCTAACTCGTTGATTGCCCTTGCATGTTGGAAGGGTTGTGGCATCCTCGCCATTTCGGGCATCCGTCGGCTCAAATTCGCCCAGGAGGTCTCCAATATTGCCTCATGACGGCTCACGAGGGGCCCAAGAGAACCCAGGCCCCTCGACGACTCAAGAGGGCCACAACGCGTCTCCACAACAGCCCAGAAAAACATCGGCATCAGCAAAAGAGAGAATGAGAGAGAGAGAGAGAGAAACAAAAAAAAGAGGGAACGCCCACCGACAGCCGCCCACCGAGAGCCAACCACCGAAATCGGCCGGCTACTTTCGCCAATCTCGTGAGGGGACGCCCACCGACAGCCGCCCACCGAGAGCCGCCCACTAAAATCGGCCCGCTACTTTCGCCAATCTCTTCTATGGCCGCTAGGCCCCCCTCAGTGTAAACACTGATTGGTGACAAATCTGAGGCGGACCAGCTTACGTGGGAGCATCGGATGTTTTCAAAAGTCACACCAGAGGCTTATCATCCTTGCCGACGCGCGGGCCAACCCCTCATTTGCTGGGCTCGCTTTGGAAAGGATCGCCAGGGCACTCTCCAACCACTCGTGGGGTGGTCTCAGAGAGAGCTGCTAGAGGCGTGCACTTCATGCACAGGAAGCTACTGACCACCTTGGATCTCCCCGGCAGCCCAGAGCAAGTCGGCCACAGCCGGCGGGGGGGTCAGAGCAAGCCGTGCCTGGGGTTCCCCGCGTGCTCCTCGCGATTGGGCTCTCCACCACGGAGTGCCTGCTCTTCGATCGGGGCATCTCCACAGGGCCTCGGGCCTTCGGTGGAGGGGCCCGCGTTCCGTTCCCGACCCGCGCTTTTGCCACCCCGCTCCGCCGGTATCCCCGAGTGCCCAGCGCCCTTTCCAGTTGGAGCCCAGCTCGTCTTGCGCCGCCGCTCGGGCGCTGATGCGGGAGGACACGCGGGTGGCCGACGTCATCCCGAAGGCGTTCCACGAGGCGGGGCCCTCGCTCGCGGGGATGGAGCTGGCGGGCATCGTCCTGGACCTCGGGGTCGCGTTCCAGCACCAGGGCGAGGAGGCGAACCGCGGCTTCTCGCCCATAGACGACGTCCCCCTCGACCTGAGGCTGGACCCGTCGGAGGGCGTGCCCGCCGACGCCTGGCTGTCTTCGGCCTCCGTCTCCGAGCTCGCGTGGGTGCTGCACGCCTACGGCGAGGACGACGACCCGCTGACTGCGCTGCGAGTCGCCGAGGCCATCATGGACAGATGGAGGAGGAGGGGGCCGTGCAGGACCGTCTCTCGATCGGTGGGGTGGAGGTGGCTGGGTGGGTGACGAGCGACGGACGAGGGAAAAGGGGCGGACTACAACACACACCTGCATGAACACAAACTTTCGGAGGCCCGCGCAGCCGCATCAATAGATGCGTTCGGATACCCGCGAACGTTTCTTGAGTCGGCGCTGAACCCCCCCTTCCCGCCCCCACTCCCCAGCGCGCGGAGCGCGCCCAGGGCGTCGCCTGAGACGCAGCCAGGGGTATGGGGATGCTGGTCCAGGAACGGTCGAAGACGTCAACGTGGACCTCCTCGAGTTTATGCTTGTTCAGTTTTTTTAGGGGGGGCAGGAGGGGAAGGGGGACCGTGAAGGTCAGGGGCGTCCAAAAGGGGGGCGCGGACTTGGGGTGAATGCATATCATGGCCGTGGCCATGGAATCTTCCAGCTGTAATGGCTCCCTCTTCTTCTTTCAACCCCTCTCCTAGGCCCCCCCCTTCGTCCGCACGCATGCCTCGGACCAGGATGCGCTACGGTCAGGAACTTTGGTTCAGCGTATCGCTCAGCCGGTCCTGGCCTGCCGCGCTTCGGCGCGACATACTTCCAACGTCCCCGAGAGCAGGACCGTCTACCAGCTGGTGGAGGTGGTGCGACGGGCGAAGGGCGCACTGGACGAGCGTGGTCTCCACCCCGCGCGGCTGACGCTGCAGGCCCTGAGGGTGTTCTTGAACGGCGATCTGGAGAAGCTGGGGGCGTTCCTAGAGGATCCAGGGAAGGGACAAAAGGCATGCACGTCAAACAGGAGACCGGCCTCCCGGCAGGTGCCCCGCGGAAGCATCTCATGTTCCAGTGGCTCTGGGGGGGGGCAGCAGAAGCCCTTGGGACATGTACAGGAGCTCAAAGCTCGACGACAGAGTGCGACTAGATTTCTTCCAGCAAGGTAGCAAGGTGTCTTACCGCAGGTCTCCACTGTAGTTACAAGCTTTCGGGACTCCCTGCGGATTCATTGGGTCGGCGCTGGATCATTTGACCGCGCAAGGAACCACCGCATTCGGAAGCTGTGGACGTTGTTTGTATGTTTTGTTTGTATTCAGGTTTGTTTTTGCGTTACGGCTGTTGTTGGCGATGGTTTCTTGTTTTCACGCAGCGCTTGTTCGTAAGATTGCAGCCTTGTCATTTGCAGCGCGTTTCCTCTGGAGATTCCCTTCGATGTGTTGGCACGATGCCGTCTGGCGATCATGCGCGGCGTTGCCCGTTTGTCGCGACTCACGCGCGCGCTGTTCAGGGGAGTTCGCATTAGTAGCAATGTGGTCTCTGCGGCATTGCAGCACCATGTTTCAGGCGGCGCATAACCGCATGACCCGTTTTTTCCGCCTGCCAGCTGCACACGTCTTGGTTGGGCGGATTGCCCCGCGCAGCGATGCCTCACGCGGCGTGGTGGTAACCGATTTTGCGCGACCCTGCGCTCATTCATGCGGGCAGCTCGCCTCAGCGTGACGACGCCCACTGTAGCGTCCAGCATGCCGCCAAGCTTGCTTCTTTCGGAGGGCACCAACTATACACCAACACCGTTCCTGGCCCAGGATCACCCTGGGCACAGGATCGGTGTATATGTCTTCTTGCCCAAGGCAGGAGGGAGGAGGGCGTATACACCGATCCTGGGCCCAGGGTGATCCTGGCCAGGATCGGTGTTGGTGTATAGTTGGTGCCTTCCTATTCTTCTGGGTGCGCGGGGCCCTCGCTCTCGTTGCATTTTTGGCCGCACGCCAAGTTGGAATGCGTCTCCATTTGTTTCTTCCAGCGCTTGCGCTTGCCACGTTTGTTGGTGCGCCGCTCATTTCTGGTTCGCCTCTCGCCCGACCTCTTCCCGGTGCCTTCCCCCTCCACTGGGCTTGTCCTGGGGTCCTGTTGGATTGTCTCGGGGGCCTGTGGGCCATCTTGGGCTTCTCTGGGACACTTCGGGGCCATCGTGGTCCGTCGTGAGCTCCCCACGGGGTCTGTTGGTACCGTTATGCAGTTGCGGCGGCGACGGCAGGAGAGTCGTTTTAAGTCTCGGCAGAACAGTTGCTTCGCGTTTCCAAGCGGGGGGGGCTGGTTGGGGGCATTTGACTGCCACACCAGTGCATAGAGCTCCCGGGTCCCAAGCCAGGTCTTCACTCAAGTGCCCAGGGGTCAAAGGCCTTCCTTGGATCCTCGGCAGCCACAGGTCTCACAGTCTTCACAGGTCTCACAGGTCCCACGGGTCCAGCAGGTCCCATAGGTCACACAGCTTTGCCGGGTCCCGTAGGTCCCGCAGGTAACGGAAAGAGCGAGGTACGAGTGAAGACGTTCTGGTGGGGCGAAGCCTTCTAGGGAGGGGTCCAGGGGAGGGATGAGGGGGGGACGCCTGGGTGGTAATGGCCGCTGGGGGGCCGTTTCCCATCAATTTTTCCCAGAGAAGCGGCTCGCGGGCGCGTTCCACAGACCGTTTCCTTATATTTTGTCA
>CAUYUJ010006668.1:597500-670000 GCA_963575745.1 Prorocentrum cordatum
GCTCCCTCTGGGGCCACGAAGCGCTGTACTGGGCGGGGGAACTGCATCCGGACTGCGCCACTGGGACCTTCGGTGGAGCTCCCTCTGGGGCCACGAATCGCTGTACTGGGTGGGTGGACCGCATGCGGACTGCGCCACTGGAACCTGGGGTGGAGCTCCCTCTGGGACCACGCATCGTTGTACTGGGCAGGAGAACAGCATGCGGACTGCGCCACTGGGACCTTCGGTGGAGTCCCCGCTGGGGCCACGAAACGCTGTACTGGGTGGGGGGAACGCACGAGGACTGCGCCATTGGGACCTTTGGCGGGGTGGGGGAACCGCATGCGAACTGGGCCACTCGGACCTTCGGCGGAGCTCCCTCTGGGGCCATGAAGCGCTGTGCTGGGTGGGGGGACTGCATGCGAACTGCACCAATGGTACCTTCGGTGGATCTCCCTCTGGGGCCACGAAGCGCTGTACTGGGTGGGGGAACCGCATGCGGACTGCGCCACTTGGACCTTCTGTGGATCTCCCTCTGGGGCCACGAAGCGCTGTACTGGGTGGGGGAACTGCATGCGAACTGCGCAACTGGGATCTTCGGTGGAGTTCCTTATGAGGCTACGAAGCGTTTTACTGGGTGGGGGAACCGCATGCGAACTGCGCCACTCGGACCTTCGGTGGCACTCCCTCCGGGGCCACGAACCGTTGCACTGGGTGGGGGAAGCGCATGCGCACTGCGGCACTGGGACCTTCTGTGGAGCTCCCACTGGGGCCTCGAAGCGCTGTACTGGGTGGGGGAACCGCATGCGGATTGCGCCACTGGGACCATTGTTGGAGGCCCCCGTGTGGGCAGGGGAGACGCGTGCGAACTCCTTAGGAGGGAGGAGGCGGAGGAGGAGGAGAAGAAGAAAGGAACGCGGGGCGCTGTCTCTTCGAAGCGAGGGCCCAACTCCACAGGATGGTTGGAAAAAAGAGCTCCGGATGTAAACAAGGCCCCGGGGAAGTGGTCAAGTTCGACCGGGGCCGACGGCACGACAAACTTGCAACGACTGAGGACAGGGTCTTTGAAAGGTGGAATCGCTCCCCCCCATGCGCCCCCCCACCCAGGGGCGAGCCAGGCATTCTCGAAGAAGCGAAAAGTGCAGCGTAATTTTTAGAAGATCCACGCGGATTTGTTGTATCGGCTCTGGGACCCCCCTTGCGGCGCCAAGAGGAAACAGAAGACGACCAAACGGCGAAGTTTAGGAGAATGGTGGATCAGCAGGAGTGTGGGAGGAGGAGGAGGAGCAGGAGGAGGAGGAAGAGGAGAGGAGGAGGAGAGGCAGGAGGTGAATGAAGGAGGCTCAGAGTAAACGGGCCCGTTCCAGGCTGCCCAGGCCTTCTGCGCGTTTGACTTGCCCAATGGGAGGGGCGTGCAACCAGCAAGTATCTCTCCCCTCTAACCCTGTCGCATCCTTTCTACCATGACTCAGGGATCCTTGTGACCCTTGAAGCGCAACCATCTATCTCATTCACCCACCCGAGCATTTCCCAGCCGCAGCGTCGGAAGTATCTATCTGACGGGCAGCGTGGGATGGCGCATGTGCCTGCGCCGCTTCTCGTCCCTCGGCGAACACCAGCCTGACGCCCTTCGCCGCCGTGATCCGACCTCCTCCTGCCTCTCGTCCTCCCCCCCCCCGGCGTCGTGGAGAGACCGCAGCGTCGCAGAGAGGTCATGGCCAGAGCTCAGAGCCTCATCTCTGTTCGTGCTTTCTCGCACTGTCGAGCCAGGTCCATCCCCGAGGGGCCCGAAACGAGGCGGGCTTCGCGGAGCACGGACGTCAGGGTGCCCCCCATCCGATCCGCACAGCGCATCTGTGCACCACCGTCATGCCTGGGCCAGGGCCATCCTGGGCCCCAGAAGGCGCACAAGAACGCTCCTGGCGGGGTCAGGTGGCGCCCGCACTTCGCCGCATGGCGATGTGCAGTACCCCCTGGCGCTCGGCCAGGGTGGCGCTTGCAGAACGCCAGGGCCCAGGATGCTCCTTGGCAGGCAGGGTGGCGGTGGTGT
This sequence comes from Prorocentrum cordatum, assembly GCA_963575745.1. Taxonomy (NCBI): domain Eukaryota; class Dinophyceae; order Prorocentrales; family Prorocentraceae; genus Prorocentrum; species Prorocentrum cordatum. Next base: position 599,530 of record CAUYUJ010006668.1, read on the forward strand.
GCAGAGGAGCGACGTGAAACAACGGGGTCGGCTTTACCGACATGGACGCGCAAGCTGCCCGCAGGAGATCGCGCGTAGGCGCCCTCGTCTCCACTGTGGCGTGCCCGCGGGCTGGCGGCCCGCGCAAGCTGCAGCGCAAGGTCGATGTGCCATCTCGCGTAAGACCCGTTTCTTGCCGTCGCCCAGGTGCTTCCTGCGAGCTCCGCGCTCCACGGTGAGCACCGGCCCAGGCATCTGGCCGCTCTAATTTTTTTTGGATCCAAAAAGGCCCCGGACATCTGGACCACTTCCCTGTGGCCAGTTTTTCGCCCCGTTTTGTTTCTTTGACGGCCCCCGCAGGCCCCGTGAGGGGCCCCGCAGGCCCAAAACGACCAAGAACCCACCGATCCAACTTTTCTGGAGCGTCGGATCTCTGGGATGGGGGCGCCAGGGCGCCACCCCCGCTAGTCGTCGGCGGCGAGCGAGGGGAGGCGGAGATGAGGAGGAGAAGGCCCTCTCTCAGAAGGCGGTGGGACTTCTCAGAAGCCCTCGCGCCTGCCGGGGAGCTTCCTGCGCCTCCGGGGCGGGCTCGGAGGAGACTTCTCGGGAGGCCGGGGGGCGGGCTTCCGAGCCCTCCGAGGAGGCCTGCCCCCTCCTCTCGCTTCACCCCCCCCCCCCAGGGCTCGCCGCCGAAGCAGCCCCGGCATCGCGCCTGCCCCTCCCCCCCATCAGCGGGCCACCCGCGCGCGTCGGGGGGCGCGGGGGGCGCCTGCCCTGCCCTCCCCCCCCTCCCGCCGTGCGCCGGCGGGCCTCGCGGGCGAGAGCGAGGGCCTCTGCAGCAGCGGCGCCTCGCCGAGAGTTGTTTTTCCTCACGGGGAGGGGCCGCCACCACCGGAATTCCATAGAAGCAGAGGCGACGATAGGGGTGAATAGCCCAGGGGAGAGCAAGGCTTCGAAAAGGCTCCCGGGCGAATGCGTGTAATGCCCGCCCCTGGGCTTTTCGCCCCTACCGTCGCAGCAGCGTCGCCTCGCCGAGAGCGTTCCTCAAGGGAAGGGGCCACCACCAGAATTCCATACAGTCGGCCCGGATTGGTAGGTCGACCCTGCCAGCTCCAGGGTACCCTTGTGTCCTGTGCCTCGCGACACGTCCCTTCTTACACTCCTATGGCGATGTGGCCCTCGGAAGGGTCTTGTGTCCTCTCGCGTGTCCTCTCCAATCAAGTCCGACTGTAGAACTCGGTTCCCGCAGGCCACCCGCCCCCTCCGAGCTGGTGGCACTCCGTCCTGGGCACTCTCCTGGGGTGGCGCGCCCGGTACGGGGGGTGGGAGCGGCCAGCCTCCCCTGGCTGGAGGTGGTGGTTCTTGCTTCTCCGGCGAGCTCCGGGGGGGGGGGGGCCAGATCGTACCGGACGGCCGCCAGAGACCAGAGTTCCCAGACCCTCTCGCGCTGTGAAAGAATCCAGACGGGAGGTTTTTTCGCAATTCTCGACCTCGCGGGGCCCCATACTGGGCCTCGGGACCATAACACGAACGACTCAGGATGAAAAACGGATCCCTGGGCAAGGGATCCAGACCTTTAAAGGTCGACGTTGCGAAACAATCACGATGTCGGGGGTCTGGGTTTGTGACCCGGAAAGCGGACGACGAAGATCATTGGGGGGACAAGCCCAGGGGGGAGATGATCGACCCCAAGTCGCCCACTGATCGCCGACACTTGGATCCGAGAGCCTACCCTGCCTAGGAGCGTGCGGAGTTGCTATCGGGGGCCTACAGCGGGTGCCTGCGTTAAGCCATCGGCCTGTCACAGGTGCCCAAAGGAACTGCATGGTCCCCCGATGGCCCTGGGGACCCACTGAAGCTCTGGGGGCATCTCAGGGCCTTCAAGTATCGACGACGGATGTGCCCCAATATTTCTTTAGCAGGGTTCCATATCGAATCGGGACGTTCGCGAGCAGAGCTGAACGGAACGCAGAAGCCGTTTCGCTGGCTAGCGAGTTCCAGCATTTGTGAGTCGGCCTTCGGAGCTGCCCAGTCGTGGGCATCTTCTTTCTTACCGCGTGCGTCCTCTGCGGGAGGAGGAGGAGGAGGAGGAGGAGGAGGAGGAGGAGGAGGAGGAGGAGGAGCTGGTTGCCACAGGCTCTCGGAGCTCTACCCGCTGCTGCAGGCGGACACGCCCTTCGCGGTGGTGCAGGCCTCGGAGCCGCTGTGGCCGTCGTCCGCGCTGGGCCAGCGCGGCCCGCGCTCGCTCGCCTGCCACGTGCTGCAGCGCACCAGGCGGCGGCAGCCGCAGGACCAGGCCCCGGGGGTTGGTGCATGCTGCTGTTTATGGCGCGACCCATGGCGACACCTATTGTTGACCTGTGTTGGAACGGCTGGCGCAAGCCATGGCGCAAGCTGAATCGCAACTCACGGCGCAAATCATCCTCGTTCCTCCCTCTTGGCCCTCTCCTCCCTCTCATCCTCCGCTCCCTTCATCTTCTCTCTTTCTCCTTTGCCTTTCGTTTTCCTGTTCAGGGGCTCCTCCAATTACACATTGCAGGGTCGGGAAAAAAAACACCCCAGAAGGGGACATGATCGAAAACGAAGGGGGCGGGTATCCAGGGTTTGGGACATGCATAATGAATGACGCCCGAGCAGAGTGGAGCGAACAGTCTCAAATGTGTGATGTGTTTGTTATAAGTGTTGGAGCTGTTGCTGTTAGTGATTGATTATGCTGCTGCTGGTGTTGTTGTTGGTGCTGATGTTGGTGATGATGATGTCGTTGTTGTGGTTGTTGGTGTTGAAATGTCACTATTAAAAGCAAATTATTGTTGATCCCCCCTCCGGTGACCATTGTATATTTTCAATTGAAGTGCTTCCCCCTGGGTTCGCACCCTGCTTTCTTATCCGGGAAGATCACGGGGCTCAAACTGTGTTGTCGGCCCCGGTTTACAACAATGGCTCCCGCCTGATACTTCCTCATAAGTAATGCCAAATCGCTCTCTCGCGTGGACTTTCGTCGCAGTTTATTCAGACGATGCACCCTCGACGCTCAGGAATCACGCTCTCGCTATGGCTTTTTCTCATAATTTACTTGGAAATCGCACTATCGCTCGAGAGTTCCTCGCAATTGGTGCAGGACCCACGCTTCAGCAACCCGCCTGCTCGACCTGGCCGCCTGGGCCCGCCTTCCCGACCTGCCCGCTATGGGTCTGCCCACCCGATTTGCCCGTCTGGTTCTACCACTTGTTTTCTGTTCCTTGCCCCCCTCCTGCTACTTTCTCGCGTGCTCCAGTCTTCTCCTTTCCCCTTCCGCCCGTCTTCTCTTCCCTTGTTTTCGAGGCTGCACTAAGTGTACGCGGCACGTAAGGAAGATATGCCATCAAGGGGTACGATCGAAGACGACGAAGGCCGGTACCGAGGGTCTGGGATGCACGTGTTGATCAGCACGTGAACCGATATGAGCGAACAGTCTTAACATGATTAAAGTGTTGCTGTTGTTGTTGGGTGTGATCAGTAATACTTGGTGGACCCCCCAGTCGCCTTAGCGCTCTCGCGTCGGCGCCGGCTACATATTCATTGAACATGAGGCTCATGCTCGAGCGTATTTGGGGGCGCCAAAAACGGCCCCCAAACAACAACAACGCTTCCGCTCGAGACGTCCTTTTTTTACTCAGGGCCGATGCTCTTACTCGCCGCCGAAAGCCGCCGTCCCGACAAGACCAGCGCTACCGCTCGAGACTTCCTTTCGTTTTACCTTGGACTGGCGCGCTACTTTTTTTCTCATCGGCGCCGCCCCCAGCATCAACAACGATCCCGCTCGAGACTTCCTCCCCTTTTTACTCAAGGCAGTGCTCCTCCTGGCAGCCGAAAACCGCCGTCCCGACAAAACCAGCGCTCCCGCCGGAGACTTCCTCCCGTTTTACCCTGGGCTGGCGCCCTTTTCTCGTGTGAAGTGGCGCCGCCTCCCAGCAAGAACAACGCTCCCGCTCGAGGCGTCCTTTTTTTTCCTCAGGAAGGTGCTGCTGTTCCTTGCCGCCGACAGCCCCCGTCCCGACAAAACCACGGCTCCCGCTCGAGACTTCCTCCCTTCTGACTCAAGGCGGTGTTCCTCCTCGCCGCCGACAACCGCCGTCCCAAGAAAACCAGCGCTCCCGCTCGAGACCTCGTTTGGTTTTACGCTGGACTAGCGCCTTACTCTCTTCAGAAATGAAGCCGCTCCCAGCACCAACAGCGGCCCTGCTCGAGACTTTCTCCTTTTCTATTCAGGGCCAGGCTGTTGCCTCGCCGCCGACAGCCCTCATCCCCACCAAGGCATCCCTGTCGCTCGATACTTCCTTGTGCTTTACCTTTGGCTGGGGCTCCACTGGCGGTCTCGCATCGGCGCAGCAAGGACGTAGGCATGCGTTTTCAAGGCGGGATACGTTGAAATTCCTCGGAGGAGGTGTTTGCAAGACCTCCTTGGGCGGGAGATTTGGGAATGGGGATAACGGGCCCCACTATAGAACAACAGTCCCCCATGATGGGGATGGTTCTCATGATGATCGCATGCTCCGTGTGGAAGCATCGCGCATGAGGGTTGTTATTGTTGTTGTTGTTGTTGTTGTTGTTGTTGTTGTTGTTGTTGTTGTTGTTGTTGTTGTTGTTGTCGTTCGTGCTGTTCTCAACGCATCACTTCCAAAGGCTAGTGATTGTTGACTCTCCCCTGCCCGTTGACCAATGTGTTTGTTTCATTAATGTGCTCATCCCGGGGCTCGAAACTTTTTTTGTTCAATGGAGAATGTAGGGCCACCAAACTATGCCCCTGGCCCCCAGTTCACAACAACAGCGGAGACCGCTTGATACTTCTTCACAATGCATTTCAATATCGCGCTCTCGCGCGGGATGTCCTCGCAATGTATGCAGGAATCCTTCTCGTGCGTGGGACTTCCTCGCAAAGTGTTCAAACGCCACGCCCCCGACGCTCAGGAATCGCTATATCGCTTTGGTTTCATTTGGGAATCGCGCTACCGTTCAAGACCTCCTCAGGAGTAATGCAGTACTCACGCTTCAGCAACCCGTCTGCTCGACCTGGCCGCCTGGGCCCGCCTTCCCGACCCGCCAGGTACGGGCAGGATCTACCCGCCCGATCAGCCCGTCTGGTTTTACAACCTTGTTTTCAGCTCCTAGCCCCCTCCTAAACTCGTGTTCCACTTTTCTCTTTCCGCCATTCCTTCCGTCTTTTCTCCGACAATTTTAGAGGCTGCACTCATTATGCGCGGCAGTAAAGAAGATATACCACCATGGGGTACGATCGAATATGAAGAGGGCGGGTATCCAGGGCCTGGGATATACAGCGAACAGTCTTACACTGGTTGTTGTTGTTGTTGCTGCTGTTGTTGATGTTGCTGGTGCTGCTTCGGCTGTTGATGTTGTAGTTGCTGTTGTTGTTGTTGTTGTTGCATTTGGTACTGAATTTGTTGGTGTTGCTGTTGTTGTTGGTTGCAAGCTGCGTCCCACTCCGCCGTCGCCGCCGCCCGCCGCGCGACCCACCCGCGACCCACCCCGCGCCCGCCTCCTCACTCTTACCAACACTTTCGGGGTGCTATGTGTGAGGCCGTTTCGGACAAGTTTGTTTGCATGGAGGTGGGGGGGGGGTGCGTGGCTACGCTCCAAAATGAGGTCGGACTTCATGCAAGCCTGGACTCACCGGCACGCCTCGTGTCGGCCCAGCACTGCTCGAAGAGGCGGCGGACAGAGGGGGGGGAGGGCGGGGGGAAACTACATGCCAGGAAGCTCGCCAGAGTCTAAAGCAGCATGCCAGCGAGGTTGCTTCTGTATGTATTCTTGGCGCCCGCTTGCCAATAGGAGGGCGGCGACGCGAGGCTGCCGGCGCGGGGCGCGGCTCAGCTGTTCTCGCAGCCGCGGCCTCTGCCCTTCGGGGGCGGCGCGTGACCCGGCCCTGTCCCTCCGTGGCGGCGGGGCGTCGGTCCTGGCCGCTGCCTCTTTGGAAAGAGGGGCCGCGTCGGAGGAGGACGGGGGCGGGGAGGCGGAGAGGGAGCAGGGACGGAGGAGGGGGAGGTGGAGAGGGAGCAAGGAGGAGGAGGGGGAGGAGGAGGAGGTGGAGAGGCCGTAGAGAGATAGTTGGATGAAGAGTAGCTCAGCTTCTCTTGTGTTGATTGCCCGCGTGTGTGTGTGTGTGTGTGCGTGTGTGTGTGTGTGTGTGTGTGTGTGTGTGTGTGTGTGTGTGTGTGTGTGTGTGTGTGTGTGTGTGTGTGCGTTTGTGTGTGAATGCCACTGGCGCGCATACCCTTGGTGAGTGAAGGAGGAGGGCGACGAAATATTTAGAGGAGGAGGAGGAGGAGGAGGAGGAGAAGAGGGATGTTGAATGAGGAGCAGCAGGGTGGAGGAGGAAGAGGAGGAGGAGGAGGAGGAGAAACGACAAATACGAGGAGAAGGATGACGAAATAGGAGGAGGAGGAGGAGGAGGAGGAGGAGGAGGAGGAGGAGAAGAGAAGAGAAGAGAAGAGAAGAGAAGAGAAGAGAAGAGAAGAGAAGGACGAACGAGGAGGAAAAGAGGAGGATGATGAGAAGAGGAGGAGGAGGAAGACGAGAGAAAAAGGGGAAGAAGAGGAGGGGGAGAGGGAAGACAAGGAAATGATGAACAGGCTGAGGATGCGGCGGCGGCGGGCGGCGGGAAGTGGCGGCGGGCGACGGGGCGGCGCCGGGGATTCGCCAGAGGCGGGAGGAGTTGGGAAGCTTGCGCAACAGGGTGAGCACCAGAAATGGAGGGTGTCTGGCAGGGCGAGAGTTTTCCCGAAGATGTTCTGGGAGATCGGGGGTGGGTAGGTTTCTCGAACCGACTCCTCTTCCATTCCTTTTCCTTATAGACAACTCCTCCCTATCGTGCCCCGAGGCTTGTCGAAAGGGCGATCCTGGCGTTCTTCTTTTGAGACTTCCTCACCACTTATGACCCTGAAGCTTGAACGGTGACAGCAGTTCCATAATTGGAGGGCGGGTCGTTTTCAAAACGTGTCTCTCGCCTTAGTACCGCACGCACTCGTTTATCAACATTTGCAAGAGTTTCACGGCTTGTGTGCGGGCGGTTTTCAATATGTGGCTCTCGCTTTAGCGCCGCGCACACTCGTTTGAAACATTATGAAAAGCTTCACGGGTTGATGGCGGCTCGTTTTTGGAAATGTGGCTCTCGTTCTGGCGCCGCGCGCATTCGTCTCAAGGCGGTCCGTTTTCAAAATCTGGCTCTCGTCATAGCGCCGTGTACACTCGTCGTAGACATTTGCAATGTTTTCACTGACTTCCATGGTCGACGTACCAGACATGGTGTTTTGGAAGGGTTCAGGATTGTGAGGGTGCAGCGGTTACGTCGAGTCGCGGCGTCGAAGTCCCAGGGTTGGACTTCTGGCACGATTCGGGATCGTCAAGACGCGATCAGGTTGATCCTTGGCGTTGGAGTCCCGAGAATGGTGTTCTGGTATGCGTCAGGGTCTTCAAACGGTCGTCTCCCAGCGGCCCAGCGGGGCAGTTCCCTCAGTGAAAATCAGCCCTTGTAGGGGCTTGTGAGGAGGGAGCTCGGAGGGAGGGATTATTCCAACATCGTTGATGAGTCTTGGGTATGCACTGGTCCTCCTCCTCTTCCTCCTCCTCCTCCTCCTCATCATCATCATCATCCTGCTCCTCCTCATCCTGTGCATCTTCCTCCTCCTCCTCCTCCTCCTCCCTCCTGCCCTCCCCCAGTCACAGCCGGTGGCGGCCCCGCCGCCAGACGCTCTCCTCGACGCGTAGCCGCCATTGGCGCCGGGAGGCAGCGGGACATCCAACTATACATTGCAGGCCCATGCCAATCAACACCCTGGTTGCCTTCAGGGCGCCCTGGGTTTGGGCTTCGACGGTTCTGCTTCGGAAAGCGTGACGCTCCCACACCCAGAATCAAGTGACGTGCTGGGGTCTCAGGTTTGGGTCTCTCGTGGAAGGTTTCTTGTGGTCGAGCTCCTAGTGTAGGAGGGAGGGTGTCAGGCAGGGCTAGAGCAGCAATCGCAGGCAATTTTTCTACCCCATCTCCGAGCTCGGCCCAGAAAGTTTGGCCGTTCAGAGAAAGGGGGGGACTCCGGGATACACCCCAAGGGGGCTATTCGGACGCAACCCGATCGAGGATGGACGCCCCAATTCGTAGATCCGCGGGTTGGGCCCAAAATTTTTGGTGCAGTCGAAACCCCATGAAGCCTGGGATTAGGGGTCGGCGTATCCCCCTCTTAGAGTCAAGGCCGTGCACGCCAGAGGTGCGCTGGCAAGATGATGAGACAAATCCATTCTAGTATGCTTCCGGCGGCCGGGCAAGGCCGCTCTTGGGCCTCTCATTGGACCGCCTTGGGGGCCCGTTGGCTCTTGAATCGTCTTGGGCCTATTTTTCTTACAATTTCGGGGCACTCTGGGGGGACCTCTCGCGCCGTCTTGGGGTGGGTCCTCTTGGTGCCGTCTTGGCGCGTCTGAAGCCCGAAGAACGAAAACGCCAGAAATCTCCAGACACCCTCCTCTTCCTCCTCCTCCTCCTCCGCATCCTCCTCCTCCGCCTCCTCCTCCGGAGAAGTCAATAATCTGGGTCTCTTGAGGGCCGTCTTAGGTGCGCATCGGAGCGTCTTGGCCCGTTTCGAGGCCACCTTGGGCGTCTTGGGGCAATCTTTGGGGCGATCCGGGGCGCAACTTGGACAGTCGTTGGGGCCTCTCGGGGCTCTCGGGGGTTGTTGTTGGGCCCCTGGCCTCCTAGGAGGTCACGCGGGAAACCCCCGAGAGGACCGAACAGCGCCTAGGAGCGCCCAGGAGCGCCCGGATCTCCGGGCTGTTGGCCTCCTTGAAGATGTTTGCGGTATGCGCTTTTTCGGAGTCCAAGGGGCCTGAGGACACGCCATGTCGGGCCTCGAGGCACGGAGGCATGCCCTTTCCTTACAGCCCCAGCGAAAGGATCTCGTGCATATATAGACATAGAAGCAGAGCTCATGTAGGCAAAGATGCAAAGCACATGCGCGTGACACATTCCCTTCGCGCCGTCGAGGAGCTCCTCCTCTTTCTTCTATTCCTGCTGGTGCTCTGTCTGGTCATGCTCCCACCACGACCTCTCGCAATTACCCTTCCACGATCTTCCCACGCCGCTGCCAGGACCTTACCATGACCACGCCCGGACCTTGCCCAGGACCTTGCAAGGATCCTGTGAGGCCCCCGCCAGAAACAACAGGGTCCATCAGGTCCAAAGACCCAGCAGCGCCTTGTACCAGTCGCAATCCGTTTTTATGAATCTGTTCAGATGGGCCAATTTTCGCAACGGCTGTTGCCTTCAATGTGAATCGGAAGCTCCGATTCGAATGCCCCGGCGCAGCTGGCGGCTAACAGCTTGCCACCGTCGGATGCAGCACCATGCCGGCAACGTCGTGAAATCTGCTCGTGCCCTCGCGGACCAGCGAGGTCGAAAGGGATGGTGTGATTTGATCGGGTGAGCTCTCTCCCGCCTGTCCGACAAGTGGCTCGCGACATGCTTGTCGTAATGGGCTGCGTGCGCGCATCGTTGCGATTCTTGGCAGAGGCAGCACGACAACAGTGGCCTCAGGTAGGTCTGGCTACGCTCTGGAGTGCTTGGCTTACTTTTTGGAACATTTCGTGGAGACTGGTCTGGTGCTCTGTGGGCAGTCCTTCAGAGGAGGAAGAGATACCGATACCGCTACCCTCGTCTCGTTTCCGTCTTTTTGTGCCTCCTGGGAGAGACTCGTAGCCCCCGCTGGATTTGCTTCGAAGTTGCAGTCAGAACGCACCCCAGGCGAGGTCCAGAGAGTAGCAGTATCGGTATCGACTGATTTCCCCAGTCTTGGTCTGGTCTAGGGGGGGGATCTCTGGGGCCGTCTGGGCGCTGAATCGGGCCGTCTCGTTGCCAGCTTGGGGCCCCGCGTGTGGGCCTGTTGGAGCGCCTCGAGGCCGAAAAGCGCCGAGAGCATCTGGGTAGCCATTGCCCACAGGCCGTAGGGTTCGCGGGATCGAGACGTTGAGATCTCTTCTCAAGATGCTTTGGTATGCCACACCTTCCCCGTCTCAGTCAGAGTCCGGCGCCCGGGGCCACGCTCAGTATCAGGGGAACGAGGAATGACATACACATAAAACTCGGAGGTCCGCGCGGATTTCTCGGATCGGCGCTGGGCCCCCCTCCCTGGCGCGCTCCGCGCGCCAGGGGCGGCGCCAGAGGCGCCGCCCCTGGGGGTCCAGCGCCGATCCGAGAAATCCGCGCGGACCTCCGAGTTTTATGTGTGTATGGCACCCGTTGTTCCCCTGAGTATACGAGTTCCACGTCCCAGGGAGGGAATCTTATACACCACACCCACGACCAGGACCCTCGCCAGTGCCCCGGGGCTTTTCGGTATAGAGTATGAGCTTTTCGGGCGGAAGCTCGCCCTCGGCGGAGGCTCGCGGACCGCGGCCCCGGGCTCTCGGGGGGAGATGCCCGCCACATCCCCGAGGACAGTCGGGGTCTGAGCACCCGAAGGATACAGGCCTCGGAACCAATTAGCGAACACTCATGATGCCACATTCATCTGTCAACGGCTCCCCCTCTCCCCAATGTTCAAAGTTGGCGGTGGGTCTGATGAGGTGCACTTCGACCGCAGTTTCCCCCGCGCGTGCCAACGTTGAGGTTGGGGGGGAGGGGGAGCGTTCAGTAATTGTTTCCCTCTACCGTATTACAGGATACGATGTTCGATGCGTAGCTAACCTCAAGCCCGTACGCCTATATATGGCTTGCTTCAAGAGTTTCCCGCCCACTCTGCTGGGCGACTTCTCTGGGCGAGCGTCGCCGGTTCGCGCAGGTCTGGCGGGGCGGCGGGGGGGTCGGAGCAGGGGAGGGACATGTTTCTGCCTCTGTTGCCCAGGGTGGCGCCTTCATGTGTCAGGTTTTGGCTTCCGGATTTGCTTCCCAGACGCGTGAGTCGGAGGATAATTGTTTGACCTTCGCAGCGACGCTCAGTACTGGGGGTGATGACTTCGTGTCTGCGGCACGGTGGTGGACACCTTTGCTGGTGTGCCTCGATTGCCTCCTCGATTCGCTATGCCATCGGTCCAGCCTGCGCGTCGGTGAGTGGAGGGCCGTCTACTTCGTCGAGATGCCGGACCGTGCGTCTTGCCCCCAACTTCTCTGCAAGATGAGGAACGCAATGCGGGCGTTTATTGTGGAGCCGCGTCGATACATTCTCGAGGGTCGACCATTGGGATTTCAACGCGTAGTGCGAAGTACGCCTACCAAGCTGCTCAAAAAACACTTATTGCGAGGACCACCTCGCCGATCTTCACCAATGTACACGATGATGCTTGCGAGACGTTTTTTTCTTTGTGAACCGCAGGGCAGCGACAGATGCTGGCAGAAAATATTTCCAGGCCGCAGTCAATTTCAATGTGATTCGCTTATACCAACGCCTAGGTCCTCTCTACCGTGAGAGAGCTCACTGGAAGTAGCCACCGACGTGTGGGTTTTCTCGAAGATTGGGGGGGATAAGGCCGAGGTGGATCGGCTTCTATTCGTGCCGTGCACGCGGGCGAGGCCAAGTTGCGCGAGTGCGAGAGAGATCCTTCACCAGCTAGGGGCATCTCACGTCGTAGGCAATTTTTCTCTCCCAATCCCCAAGTTCCGCCCGAACAGTTGAGCCGCTAAGAAAAAAGAGGGACACCCTGGGATAGCCTCGAGGGGGCTATTCGGACGCTCCCCATATCGAGGATGGACGCCACCCCGTCGTATATCACAAGCTTGGGGCTAAAATATCTGGTCCACTCGAGACCCCGCGAATCCCCTGGGCAGGTGTCGATATGTCCCTTGGCATCATGTCAGCATGCCTCCCCCTCCCCCAAAGCCGGGCGCGGTGGGCCCCCCCCGGGGTTGTCCCGTGCCCTTGTCCGGCGGCCGTCGCGTGCTCCCGCGCGGTATAGCTCGCCAGGGGTTTTGTCCCGCGGTGGCCCCTTTGGTTGCTCTGCGAGTTTGCCGTGCGCCGCGGTCCCGGGTGAGCTTCCGCGGCTGTCCAGTGGTCGTGCTGATTGGCTTGGTTTCCACCACCACTACCATAGGTTGGAGGGAGAGGTCCTCCTCCTCCTCTTCTTTCTCCTCCTCCTCCTTCTCCAACATATGGTAGTGGTGGTGGAAATCAGTCCCATCACGCGCGATGCGGCGGCGAGCGAGGGGGCGGGAGTGAGAAGGAGAGGGCCCTCTCAGAAGAGCTGGGCGCGGGGTTCTGGAAGCAGCACCGGTTACCAGCCTCGAACGGATCCTTGCCCCTGAGATTGACACGCCAAAAGGCGATGACAGTCTTGGGGATGCGCCCTCAAAAAGTAAGGGAATCCCTAAGATTGGCACCTCGATGCCGATCTTAAGGATTCCCTCAGTTTCTGAGGGCCTATCCCTAAGATTGTCCCCGCTTTTTGCTCGCCCATCTTAGGGATAGGGATAAGTTCGAGGCTGGTTAGGAGTTCTTGGATCAGCACTGGGCCCCCTCGCTGGCGTGCTCCGCGCGCCCGGGAGCGGCTCCGGAGGTGCCGCCCCCGGCGGGTCCAGCGCCGAGCCAAGAATCCGCGCCGAGCTCCGACACTTTTATGTCCATGCAGGCGTTTCTTCCTCTGGTGGTTGGGTCTTAACCAGCCTCGAACGTATCCCTATCCCTAAGATGGGCGAGCAAAAAGCGAGGACAATCTTAGGGACAGGCCCTCAGAAATCGTGGGAACCCTTAAGATCGGCATCGAGGTGAGATGATGTCCAACATAGGGATAGGTATATGTTTCAAACTGGTAAGATCTTGCGTCATTGTCTCGTGGTGTCATGGATCCGCATTGCTCCGATGCTCCTTGGCTCCTGGCCCGGTGATCTTCCGAAGCGACCGAGCGCGGGGCCTTCGCGGGATGAGGAGGAGGAGGAGGAGGACGACGACGAGGACATGGAGAAGGATCAAGGGAGGAACAAACTCCCCCAACGCCCATATGGGCGTTTGCCAAACAGCTTTGCCCTGTTCGATTCCTGCTGTAGGTGCGCTCATCAGATGGGTTGGCTTGGCGGGGTGTTTCTGATGAGGGTTATTCTTCAGCCCTCTAGAGCAGGAGGGGGAGGAGGAGGAGGAGGAGGAGGAGGAGGAGGAGGAGGAAGAGGAGGAGGAGGAGGAGGAGGAGGAGGAGGGGAAGATGTGCAAGAATAGGTGGAGGGGGAGGACAGAGCGCGGGGGATGGACAGAGGTCATAAGGATCATGAGAATGAGGATGATGATGCTCAGTCTCATAAGCCAGTCGGCAGCGAGCATCCAGGGATGTCCGACTCTCGACGCGGCGCGCGCGAAGTAGCCCACACGATGTCTCGCTTCACGACCTCATGGCACGGAAATGCTGCCGCCTGGAAAGACGATGTTGCCAGTGAGGATGGGTCACTTGCCTCAGGTTTTCCTTATGTTTCCGATCGGAAATCGAAGTTGAACTTCTGGAAAATAGGGGCCTCGTTCCTTATTTAGGGCTCCTTAGGTCAACGCCTCGACTGTATGTCCAGATTCTAGTCTGTTTTTTTTGTTTCCGCGCCTCATACACCGCGCTGCCACCGATCAGGCGAGGAAGCAGACTGCGGCAGATGATTGCTTGGCAGGCGTGGGCCAGCAGTGCGCCTGGCAGGGGGGGCATCACCCCAGAGGCCGTTTTTGGAGCTCCCAGGGCCTCACGGAGTTCAATACATCGGGCGGTGCGTGTTGGGGTGCGGTCAACGGGTAGGCGACAGAAGGCTCACCTTGTGTTCCCTAAAGGGGTCCTTTCGGTCATCGGGGAGAAAGAACCCATGACGCTAATAACATAGTGAAGACGTGGCCTCACTGAGGTCCCAGTCTTTGCATATTAGGGGCACTGAGGCGATCTGGTCTAATGCACCTGCTGAACAGACCCCATACACCTAATGTGTTTGGTTCCCCTCACTTAGGACCCCTTCAAAGGATTCGGTTGATTTGTAAGCAGGAAACGGCAGGGCCGTTTTTTTCTCACCGTTTCCGAAGAAGCGTCCTTCCCGTTCTCCACGTCGCCCGCTCTGTCGGCGACGGTGCCTGGTGCTGGGGGGGCGGAGCTCGGCCTCGGGCTGAGGGCGCGGCCCCCTCAATCGGCCCCCGCGTCGCGGCTCCCTTCCTCTCGTTGCCCCTCCGCCTCCTCTTGTCCTGGTCCTGGCAGTGTTCGAGGCAGGCGGCGCTCGCCGAACGTCTGTAGCCTCGAACGGACAGACCGATCGGGATGGTGATGATGCGGAGGATGAGGGCGAGGCGTGGCATCGGGGTGAGGCTGAGGAGCATGAGTACATTGACGAGATAGCACGACGGGTCAAACATCCCGCTGGCATACTCGCGGAGCGACGCAGTGAACGCATAAAGAGGAACATATGGCATGTAATCACACGGCGGGGAGGAGGATCAAGCAGGAGGAGGTGGAGAAACGAGGAGGAGGAGGAGAAGCGTAGGAGGCGGGGATGCGTGGGGGGGGTGGAGGGGGAGGAAGCAGGCCGAGCAGGAAGGTTGAGGAGGGCAAGGAGGAGGGGGAAGGAACGAGGAGGCGCAGGGGGACAGGAGGGGGCTCGAGGAGTGCCGCTCAGCGCCCCCTGCGGGCCCGCGGCGGCGGCGGCCGCAGAAGGCGGGGCCCGCCCGCGGCAGGAGGACGGCGGGAAGGCCGAGGGCAACAGCGCAGGACGCAGGGGGGCCCCGCCCCGAGCGGCGCCGTGGATCGCTCGGGCGCGGCAGGATGACGGTGGAACGGTGTTCCTCGTCCTTTTCCTCCTCGGCCTCGCTTCCTCCGCCTCCGCGGACGTTCGCCCGCGGGCGGCGATGGCGCCTCAGTGGTGGCAGTCACACTGTGTTCCTCGTCCTCCGCCCCCTCGGCTCTGTTTCCTCCGCCTCGCGGTTTCGCCCGCGGGCCCGGCGGGTGCACGGCGATGGCGCCTCTGTGGTGGGGCCGTCGAGGCCAACAACAAAAATTTGCACCTCCCGAGTCGACACTGGCTGCGGCCGGGCAGTCTGCCAGCCCAGTGGCTGCTGCTCGCCCCGCGTCCTGCGGGGGTTGGCCTCTCGTCTGCTCCTCCGCGCCGCGCTGGTGCAGGACTGCAGTGGCCACGAGGCCATGTTCGCAGCCGCTGCGGCGCAGGGTTTACAGTCGAAATCGAGGATAAGGATGGGCGACCTTCCCAAAAGGCACCCTTGCATCCTCGCCTATTCGGTCCATCCTTACTCCTTTCTTGCTTGCCAGCCCCGCTCGAAAAGCTTCGCCATGGGCGTCCAAGGGGCTTGCATCCTTATCGCGCATCCTTGCTATCAGTTTTGACAGTAGTGGACATTCTTCGGGGCGGGCTCGCGGGCGTCGGACGTTTAGCGACATGCTTGTTCGAATTATGTTTCGGGCGGAGGGTCGAATACCTTAGTGTGTGCATGCGCGGCTCCCAATTGTCGTCGTCATTGGCCTGGCTTTCCCATTCGCCGACCGTTGTCGATCGTCGACCATCGTCGTCATTGATCGTCATTGTCGAGTGGCGTGGTCGATCATCGTCGTCAGTGGGCACGTCGAAAAGAAGCTATGCGAGCAGATTATTAGAAAACGCCCAGGGGGTCCCGCCGCCCCACCTGCCCAGGCAACGATTTGACATGTTCCCCCCCGGGCTCCGGAACATATTTTTTGATCGTCCCCCTCCCCCCCGCGCCCCTCGGGCATGGGCCGCGGCGGCCGACGGAGCGAACAGGCGTGGGGGGGGCGGGAGGAGGGGGATGAGGAGGAGCAGGAGGAGGAGGAGGAGGAGGAGGAGGAGGAGGAGGAGGAGGAGGAGGAGGAGGGGTACGGAGTCGCATCATTCTCTTTCGCTCTCTCTCTTTTCTCTCTTTCGCTCGCTCTCTCTCTCTCTCTCTTTCCCTCTCTCTCCCCGTCTATCTCCATGAAAATGCACATGCTTATTCATAGACACGTATAGGTATGAAAGAGCGTGTTCTACCGCTGCTGGCGGAAAACCGGGGGGGGTCACTACCGGTTCGAACCCCTCCCCCCCCCCCCCTCCGGAAAACCGGGGGGGGTCACTACCGGTTCGAACCCCCCCCCCCCCCCCCCAGCTCATCATGAAAAGGGGGGGGGGTCACTACCGGTTCGAACCCCCCCCCCCCCCTCGAAAACCGAGTGGGGGTGCGGACAGTGGTGGGGACGGTGTTGGTGGGGACAGTGGTGAGGGGACAGCGGGACAGTGGTGGGGACAGTGGGGGGACAGTGGGACAGTGGTGGGGACGGTAGTGGTGGGGACAGTGGTGGGGACAATGGTGGGAACAGGGGGGACAGTGGACAGTGGTGGGAACGGTGGTGGTGGGGACAGTGGTGTGGGGACAGTGGGAATGAGGTGGAAACACTGGGACAGTGGAGGGTACAATGGTGGTGGAGACACTGGTAAAGGCGGTGGCGAGGACGGCGGTGGGACAATGGGACAGAGGTACAGTGGGGACAGTGGTGGGGACAGTGGGGACAGTGGTGGAAACAGTGGGACAGCTCAGTGGGACAGCGGAGGAGTCAGTGGGACAGTGGGGACAATGGGGATAGGCAGTGGTTGGGTCCGTGGAGACAGTGGGGAGAGTGGAACCGTGGTGGGAACAGTTGTGGGAACAGTGGGGACAGTGCGACAGTGGTGGGGGCATTGGTGGGGACAATAGGGACGGTGGTGGAACCAGTGGGGACAGTGGTGGTGAGGACAGTGGTGCTGGGAACAACAGTGGGGGATGTGATGCGAGCAACCGGGAGTGGGGGATGTGATGCGAGCGGTGGTAGGGACCGGGAGTCGTTTGCTGGCGGTGCGTGGGGGGGGGTCGAACCGGTAGTGACCCCCCTCCGGTTTTCGAGGGGGGGGGGGGGTTCCAACCGGTAGTGACCCCCCCCGGTTTTCCGGATCCGGAGGGCGGGGGGGGGGGGGAGGGTTCAACGGTAGTGACCCCCCCCCGGGGGGAGGGGGGGGGGGGGGAGGGGTTAGGGGAGGGGGGGGGGTTTGCCAGGAGGGAGGGGGGGGGGGGGGGGGGGGGGGGGGGAGGGTTCCGGCAGGGGGAGGGGGGGATTTTCGGAGGGGGGGGGGGGGGAGACCCCCGGGTTCCGGAGGAAAAGGTTGGCAATTTTCCACAGTAAAGCGGCGGTGGATCACGCTCTCTCATAGCCCATATTATATATATATAATATATATTATATATATATTCATGCGGGCCCTGTGTATCCCCGCCCCGTCCTATCCGCAAACGGCGACGTCGTCGCACCCCGGCGCCGTCGCCCCCACCCCCTACGTCCTATCCGCAAAGAGCGCCCGTCGTCGCACCCTGGCGCCGTCGTCGTCGCACCCCCCCACCCTACCTCCCATCCGCAAAGGACGCCGTCGTCGCAGCACCCCCCCCCCTACGTCCTATCCGCGCAAAAAGCGCCAGAGGCCGCCGTCGTCGCACCCCGCCGCCGCCGTCGTCGCCCCCCCCCTCCCCTCTCCCCTACGCCACGCCCTATCCCCAAAAGCTGCCGTCGTCGCACCGGCCGCCGTCCGTTGCCCCCCCCCCTTCTTACTTCCTGTCCGCAAAGTGGCGCCGTGGTCGCACCCTGCCGCCGTCGTCGACCCCCCCCACCTTACGTCCTATCCGCAAAGTGGCGCTGTCGCCGCACCCCGCCGCCGTTGTCGCCCCCCCCCCCACCGCTCCCTGCGTCCCCTCCGCAAAAGACGCCGCTGTCACCCCCCCCTCCCCCCCCACGTCCTATCCGCAGAGGCGCTGTCGTCGGAGCGCGGCGTTGCGGGTGTCTCCACCTCAAAGCACCCCGCGCGTTGCGCGCGCAACCCCGCGCAACCCCGCGCAACCCGTTTATCATATTGAAAGGTGTCTTGGTACGGTGTGATTGTTTGTTCCTGGTGTTTTTTCTTTGCTCCTCTTTTGAATGGTTTGTTTGTTTATGTAGATTTGTTGGTTTCAGTCCAGAAGAACCTTTGTTTAATCATCGCCGCCAATGTTCCTTAATGATTTGGTCGCTACCCGCCAGCAGATGCCCCAGGGAAGCTTCTTTCTGCCCGGCAGCACTGGGGACCCACAGAAGGCATGGGACGCCGTGGTACGAGTCTTGGACTCTCTACCTATACGACCAACCTTCGGGTGATAAGGAAGTTGGGAGGTGTAGCGGAAAGAACAAACTTTTGGCAAATGCGATGGGTGTGATGATGACGATGCTAGTGACGCGCCCTCGAGTTAGCGACGACGTGTGATGACGACGTTGCGCTGCAATGTAGTGTCACGATCATCCCCGCTTTCAATCTCACTCGATCGATCCCACCATCGACCTCACGGCCAGTCGTAGCACCAGTGGATTTAACGATCGATTCCATTGTGCCCGCCCGAGGGGGCATCGTCTGTCCCCGCGAGATCTGCACGACCAAGGGGACGTCGCTTCCCTGCGCATCCGACGTCGCGAGCACAGCCAATGTCACAATCAACCTCAGTGCCGATCTCCCTGATGATCTCATCATCCATCCCTTTCTAGCGATTTCATCATCGATCTCACTATGGACTTCACTACCGATGCCAAGGTGGGACACCCCCGGCCACCGCCCGCCCACCGCCGACGGAACACCGACGGGACATCAAGGGGACGCCAACGGGACACCAACGGACACCACGGCGGGACAGCCCGGGCCGCAAGGCGCCCACCAGGGGCGGAGGGGCTGTCCACTTCATCCGAATCGCCCCAGCGAAAGCAGAGTCATTCCTCTCGCGCGCCCACGCAGCTTCGCCTCGCCCGCGCGCACGACACGAACACGACACCGAAACCGAGTTCTGGATGGGGGGCACTTCGTTCCACTTCCATCTCGCTCCCCAACCTCCGATCGACCTCCGCATCGACCTTCGGAGATCTTGGCAGGCGGCGGGATATTCCCCAGTCAGAGCTTGCTTCTGTAGGGGTCCTAGCGGATTCGTATGGTCAGGTTAGGTTTTGCGCCGATGTTCGCGGCACGCCCGGGTGCCCGGGGCCCAGGTGCCCAGGGGGTGCCCAGGGGTGCCCAGGGGTGCCCGGCTGCCCGGGCGTGCCCGGGGGTGCCCAGAGAAGCCCGGGGGTGCCGGGGGAAACCCCATAGCCCTAAGCCCTATTGCCCATTAGCCCTATAGCCCTACAACTCTATAGGCCTGTAGCTCCATAGCCCTATAGCTCAATAGCCCTATAGCCCCCTAGCCCTATAGCCCTGATTGGGTTCGTTTGCCGGTATCATGGGTTTAACCGGGTCTTGGGGGGGGTCTATCTATATCCATTTATGAATCTAGATATACATATATACATTTCCATATCCACTACCTGCCGAGGTCCGGAAAGATTGACCCCTCAGACGGTGAGTTTAGATAAATCCCCACTTCGCACCTATGAGATCGAAAAGACTGCCGCAACAGTGCCACTCGATCTCTGATATCAGGGCTTCCTGCTGTGAGCTTTGTTTCTCGAGGGGGAAACGGGGTCGTAGGGCCTCTCGTGTTCACGCCCGAGCGCGGCCGAAAAAACTGGCCAGGATCGTCGTCGAGGGGTGTCGACAGTCGTCGTCGACAGTCGTCGTCACAGTCGTCGGCAACAGTCGTCGTCGTCGTCGTCGTCGTCGTCGTCGTCGTCGTCGTCGTCGTCGTCGTCGTCGTCGTCGTTGTCGTCGTCATCCTCGTCGTCGTCATCCTCGTCGTGGGTCCAGCTCCCCCGAACAACACACACAGAGGTCGAGGGCGATCACCACTGGGTGTTCCACGACTTGTTTCGTGCCTGCTTTTTGGGGGCAGGGCCGTAGCGGGTCAGGTTTCGGAGGCAGGGGCAGCGTCAGGACAGTCGGCTGCTCTATGGCTTGCTTGAGCCCGCTGCTCTGGATGCGAGCGAGCAGGAGCACTGGTGGTTTGCTCTGGAGAACAAGGGCCGCATCATCATAACCACCACCACCATCATCATCATAGTCATAATCACCACCATTATCGTCATCACCATCATGATAATCATCATCACCACCATCATCATCATCGTCATCATCATCATATTCATCATGATCACCATCATGATCACCATCATTATCATCATCATCAGCATCATCATCATCATCGTCGTCATCATCATCATACTCAGCATCATCATCATCGTCCTCATCCTCATTTTGGTCGTCGTCCTTCTCCTCCTCCCCATCCTCATCCTCCTTTCCGGACCTCCGCTCCCCGCCGCTCCTTGTCATGCGCCGGAGATGCAAGAAGAACATGGAGGTTACCCAGCGCCACGTATCCCCGCCGTGGCCCCCCTGAAGATGTCTGGAGGCAAAGCGCGTCCACGGCTGGCATCCGTACGTGTTGCGTGACTGCACCGTATGGGTCTCCTTCCTGGAGCGATGGCGAGGAACACTTAGCGGCGCTTCACAGGGGGTGGCGCTAGGAGGTCCACCCTCTGAAAGGGCGGAGGGGCTTCTCGGAAGCCTACAGGTAGTGGGCTCCTTAGAAGGGCACGCCGGCTCCTCAGAAGCGCTCTTAGAAGTTGGCAGGCCCTTCTAAGAAGGTCCTTGCCTGCAAGCTTGTAAGAAGCCCCTCCGCCTTCTCAGAAGGTGGCCCCCCTCGCGCCACCCCCGTGGAGAGATGACCGTGCGCATGCCCATTTATTCTCCAATCGTGGGATCATTCTCCTTCGGATCGAGAGATTACCCTGCGCCGGAGAGCTCAGCGATTCACCTGTACCTGGCAGATCACATCTGCTCATCGCGGTGTGGCCGTGCATGCGGCCAGGAACGATGCGTTGTGTTCGTAGCTTGCGCTGGCACGCCATGCGATGGTCCCGTCCAGTGACGCTTTGAGCGGCCCTGTGGCGGGCACAGCCATGCACTCGGCACCAACACGTGTGTACTTTATTAGTCAATTTAATTGGTCTTAGGGTTTTAAGAAATGGTCGCAGCCACGCAGAGGGCGTGCGTAGCGACGCCCCAAATGCTCGGTCTCCAGTACTTCTACGTGGCGGCGCCCCCGCAGGCACGCAGAGGGCACGCGTGGCGACGGGGGCGTCGCCACGCAGAGATTCTAAAGACCAAACATTTTGAAAACCAATTGTTTCCACTGCTAAAGTACTTGAAGGACGTGCCCGTCACGTGGGGTGCTCCACACATGGCATCGTCCGCGGCAGGTCGGGGAGCGGGCATCCCTCACGCGGCGGAGCTGGGCGCGGGAGGCCGGCGGCAGCGATGGCGGGCCTCGCTGGCAGAAGTCGGCGGCAGGCTGGCGGAAGTGGGAGGAAATTGAGAGATGCGCCCCCTCCTCCTCCTCCGCCTCCTCCTCCTCCTCCTCCTCAATTCCTGTTTTGGGGTTCAGCATTCCCGAAACCGACCACGTGGCGTGCCCATTTGAGACCACCAATATGTTGTTGCGGCGCCCGCGCTCGAGGAGCCAAGTACGGAACCGGCTACTGCGACGCGGCGTGCCCCCACAACGTCAAGTTCCATCTTTCGCCTGCAGTCGTCAACTTTCATCCCACTGCAGCCAGCACCTTCGGCGTTGCACACTCGTGCGAAACTGTTTTGGTACCTATCGAGGCCACTTGTGTACGGGCAGGGGTTCAGTTGGTTTCGCTGTGGACGGCGCGTGTGTTGTGTGTGTGCCTGTGTGTGCGTGTGCTTGATCGTGTCCCTTTTTGTTGTTCATGTCGCGCTGTGGCCTTTCGTGAAATACATGCGTGCGTAGGTAAGCACGTCGACGTCATAGTTTGTTAGTTCGCGTCGTGCACGCGAGCATTTGTTTACGGGGGTGCCCGTTGCACGTGGCACTGCACTTGCGTTTACGTCCATTCGCGCGCCATCGCAATACATGATGGCTGGGTGTGTTCACGCGATGCCTGTAGACAGGCGAGCGTGGCGCTCTATATTGGTTGTCTACTTGCACGTGCCAAGGTGCACTCATCGTCAGAACCATGCCCACTCCCTCTGAGAGAAGGAAATGAGCTGTCCCAGCGTACCCCCTCTACGGTGCCCTGGGACCACAAGGAGACGACATGCATTCCCACCTACGGGGGGATAGGACGGCTTGTTAGGCCCAGGTTTCCCCAGTGGGGGAAGGGGATGGTTTTCTTCCTTAAGATCCAAGACGTTCTCCTCGCCGCCTCATCTTGCTCCTGAATGAATCCGTGCTTGCACACAGGCTGGATGGATAGTTTGTCATCACGGGTAGAGGCACGGAGGGCCAGCTTGAAGGGGGGATAGAATGGAGAACAAGGACGAAGAGGGCAATGAGACGTAGGAGGAAGCTGGGTCGGAGGCATTCGGGGACGGGAAGGGGGAGGGGGGATACTGGAGGCGGCGAGATGATGATACAATGGGCAGCGTGATGATGGTGCCGGGCACACAGCGTCGCCCAGGTTCATGGATGGCGAGGTCAACATGCTCGATTGGCGCGCCAGAGCGTGCCTTCCCAGCATTCGCATTCGCACATGAGGACGCTCTCTGCGGCTATGCAAGAAGGGTCAGCGTTTGAAGGTCGATAGGGTGGAAGTGTACTCCAAGCTTTGGCTGCACGCGCATCGTTCGGTTGTGCAGTTCCAGTTCTGCGACGTGCTCGACCTTTGCAAGCTGCGCAGTGGATTCGAGCATCTGGCGACCTTCTCAGTCCTGCTCGTGCCGATGATCAGTTCGGTATGGCCGCGCCCCACTCCCCCGAGCTGTGCCCGCCCTCAGTTGTTCGTACGTCTCTCCCTCGGAAATCGCATGGGCCCGCCGAGGTTCCGTGGGTCGGCCTGGTGCCGGCTCGTGGGCACCCCGTGCGCTGCGTGGGGCAGCCGAGGCCTCGCAGGGGGCCCGCCCGTGGGCGCCTCGTGGGCGCCGCGCGGGCGCCGCGTGCGCTGCCCTCGCCTTCCCTCGGGGGTTGCTGGAGGCTCCCCCCTGGCCCAGGGGTGGCCCCCTCTTTCCGCTCGGCCCCGGTGCCCCCTCGGGGCCCTCTGGGCCTCGGGAGGGGTGTGCCCTGGACGCTGCGGGGGCCGCCCCGGCAGTCCCTGGGGGGCACCCGGGGCCAGGGGGGCACCTCGGGCCACACCCGGCTCCTCGTTCGCCTTCCCCCTCCGCTTCCGCCGACAGGGACGAGGCCTCCGGCACGGGGCGCTTCGGCCACTGCTGCGCGGAGATGGACCTCTGGGAGGCGCCGCCGCTGCCGTCCGATGTCCGCAGCCTGGCAGCGGGCCCACGGCGACGTCGGAGGATGGTGCCGCATCGGCGATGCATCGGCGATGCGGCTCGATGTGGAGCCCGATTTCTCTCCACGCCGACGACGCCAACGCATCGGACCCCATCTACTCGGACCCCATCTAGGAGGCCTGTAAGAAGAAAGAACAACATCTCAGTGTCGGTAGGCCGATCCCTATCCCGATCTCGTTGCCCAAGATGCCACCCCCACCCCCGACCACCACTGGGGGGAGGCAGGCTTGTCGAGTCGAATGGGTGCCGCGATTGGGGGCGAGGTTGCGCTCGAGCGCCAGCCTCGAAGGCCGCCGAAATCAGGAGGAGGAGGAGGAGGAGGAAGGCGGGAGGAGGGCACCAACTGCACGCCCATTCCGGTCCTGGCCACCCAGTCCTCGCGCTTGAGCGCCAGCCTCGCAGGCCGCCGACATATTACCCTCATCCCCGGTCCCGGCACCCCGCCTGCCAGGGATTCCTGCGGGTGCCGCCGTCGGGGGTGAGGGTACCATCCATGGCCATTCAGGCGATCGACAACATGGATCAAGGGGGCGTGGATTAGCGACGGGTCTTTTTTCCATGGGAAATCGCGGGTTTCCGCCGCCGAGCGAGGCGGCACCAGCCGCATTTTGGGGGAGGGCACCTCCCCCGATCCATGGATTTGGTGACCGCGCGCCAAATCCATGGATCGCTAATCAATGTTAGCGCGCCCCCGAGTCATCACGATCCCCATTCCCATCCCCATCCCGTGCCCCACCATCCCACCACCCCGGCTGGGGGTGTGCCCATCACTACCCGAAAGGAACAGATCCTACACCCTCAGGAAGGGGGGTTAATTAATCGGCCTGCAGAGGTTTAGGACGTCGGACGCCTGGGGAGCTTGCCTGCTCACTCCTCTGGCCGTGCGCTCAACGACGTGCCGTTATCCGAGCGTGCGGGATGGGGCCTTTCTTTGTTTGTGCACTTCAGCTCTGGCGTCGACTTCAGCCGTGATGCGCCTCGAAGCGCCTGCGGGCCAGCTCATCCGAGTCGGCTTTCCGAGCGCAAGGTATCCATCCTCCCGCCTACGTAGAGGTTAGTTTCGGAGCCCATTTGCCGTCTAAGCCCGTTTGGTTGCCAACTGGACTTAAGATCGAACCCATTCAGCCGACGAATGAGCATCTGCGTAGAGCGCGATTAGTTTGTGTCCCCTGCGCCTCATCGTCCTACTCGTTTTCCACCTCGCCGTCGGTCGTGGAACAGGCAACAGGTTGGGCGGAGGGTCGCAAACAGACAAAGCCGTCTGCTAAGTGTTGACTGCGCCACGGGTTGTGCCGATGGCAGCAGAAGCTTTAGCAAATCCTCCTGTGGTGGTCGACACTGGTGGGCAATAGGTTGCGCCCGATGACCGCCGAAACTTCGAGCTGTCTGCGACTGGTTGCGCAAGAGGTTGCGCCGAGGGTGTCTGTGGTTGCGCCACACGTTGAGAGCCGCAAGGAATTGGGACCGGCCTCTGTTGTTTTCGGTCACCGAAACTGTCTGCCATCGGCTGTGCCATAGGTGGCACTCCCGCCAGCCGAAAGTTGCAATGATCTGACTTTGCTTATGCTACAGGTTGCGCACGGGGCCGCCAAAGCTTAGAGCGGTTCCCATGCTCCCACAGCTGCATCGTCGACGCGCGGGCGATGCTGTGCGATCTGGGGGCCTACTTTAGTCCAGCCTCATCTGGAGGTCTCCACCCTCCAGGCAGGCCCAGTACGAAGAGGAATCGATCGAACGATCTCAGAGCGTTCCGGGGATCGTTCTGACACGGCTGCGGCCTGCGATGTTCCTCCAGACCCGCCAGCTCTCAGAGATCGTCATCATGATGCCTTTGTTTCACGACGCCAGGCTCTTGCGTGGTCCATTTTGACCCGATGGCTCCGATTCGATATCGATCCCAGCCGGCTAGCTCGAAGTCGATTCCAAAAGTCCGGCGATCCGATGCGGTCCGATGTTTCCATTATGCTGTTGTGCGTCCTGGGGCACCCGATCCCATTCGACTCCGACTCCGTGCCTGTGTAGCCCGATCTGGCGCTCATCTATATTCGATCCGATCTCCGGATTCGATGTTGATGTCTGTTGAAATCGAAGAGGAAAGAACCGCGCAAACATTCATTTTCGGAGGTCCGTGCGGAGATGGGCGCTGGGAGCCCCTCCCTGGCGCGCCAGGGGCAGGGCCGGAGGTGCCACGGAGCTCCTAAAGTTTATGTTCCTGCAGCTGTGGAGGGCGATCAATGGAGTGGAAGCATGTTGCCGAAGATTCCCCAGATGTCTAAAACACGTGTTAAACATGACTTAAACATGTAAAATACTCGTTTAAACATGTTTAGAATTTCTTTCCGACACGATAAACACACTTCAATTTCAAGGATAGGACTGTTAGGGTGTCCATTGTCGTGGCATCCACAACCCTGGCCCAAGGTGCCCCAGTTTTTCGCTCCATCTTGGAGCCCCTGGGTCCCCTGGACATCGTGAGGGGTGCTCTGGAGGCCATGCATGGGGGCCTCCTTCAAACACCCTGGGGGCACCCTGCAGCCAGGGGCATCTCCGGCAGCACCCGACTCGATGGTCCCTCCACCGATGCTGACCGATTTCGCCTCACGGGTGCCCCCCTCCGCTTCTGCCCCCCCGCGCCCCCCCCCATCTAGGCGAACAGCCGCGCCACGGCGTACACCGCGCACCCCTGCGGCTCGGAGGCGGGCCCCTCGCCGCTCCGTGCCGCTCCGCCACGGCGTTCCCGCGCCAACTCCTCGGGGGCAACGCCAGAAGGTAGTCCAACACAACTATTTGTTGCATTCATTCATTCATTTAGTCATTCATTCATTCATTCATTCACTCATTCATTCATTCATTCATTCATTCATTCGTATATTTGTAGTTACATGTATAGCTGTGTAGATGGGCAGTTCTCAGAACGTACTGCAGAGCCCTGAGGTGAGAGTGCCGCACTTCCTTCACGCCAGCTGGCACCTGTCCGCTGGCATGTGCGCTCGAGTGCATGGAGTTGTGGTGCGCTCGATGTCCTTCGGCGGGTGGCTCGCGCGGGAGGCCCTGCACACTGCGTCGCAGGGGTTGCTCCTGTGGGCGGCGCGGGCAGAGTCCCCGCCGTGGACCTGCAAGCCTTCGCTGGTGTGCGGCGGGGGCCAGGGGTCGCTGTGGCTGGACTGCCCGGCGCCCTCGGGGACCTGGCCGCTGTCGGCCGTGCTGCTGGCCCTCGTCTGCGTGCTCGGGGCGGGCGCGGCCCTGGCGCGGCTGCTCGCGCCCGCTGCGTCCGGCCAGACGCCTGCCAGGGTCGAGAGGCTCGAGGAGGAGGCCTGGGCCCAGCCGCGCCCTCGTGAGGGCGCGGCTGCAGGCCCAGTGACCCGGTGTCCGCGGCGGCCGCCGCCGCCGCGGGCCACCCCCTCGCCGTCCTCGGGCTGGTCGAGGGCGACTTCGTGCTGATCAGGTACCAGGTCGGCGGAGCGCGGATCTGGCATGAGCGCCTCATTTTGGTTTTCCAGGCCGCTCCCCCCTTCGGCACGGGTATCCTGACGCCGGACTGCCACGGGTACATCGAGGACATGATCATCGGCGGCGCCGACGTTGCGGAGTTCTGCATCCCGGCTGCAGGCGCGGCTGGAGGCGCCTCAGCCTCGACAGTGCCGTTTTCGTGCCTTGCCCCTGCCTGCGGCCGTGGCGGCCGCCGCCAAGTCCACCCGGGCGTCGCTTGGCCTGGCGCCGGGGCCCCGGTGGCCTTGAACACCGCGGGCCACGCCATCGTCGCCGTCGCTCCTGCGGCGGCTGCTCCTGGAGCCGGCGGTGCTGCTGGCGGCCCCGCGGCTGGGGGGCCTGGCGGGGCTCGCGGCGGCGCTCGGAGGGGGGGCCCCCGGCCGGAGGGGCACCCGCGGCTGGAGGTGCCGCCGGCGCCCCGGTGCCTGCCGCCGCCCCCGCGGCGGCCGCGCCAGGAGGCGCCCTCGTGCCAGCGGCTGCTGCACAAGCAGCTGGCGCTCCTCCGGCAGCGGCCCCTGGTGCTGGCGCTGCCCCGGCCGCGCTGGCCGCCGCGGCTGGAGCGCCCGGCGCTCCTGGCCTGGGCGCGGGCGGCCTCGCGAACGCTTTCGCGGCGGTGGCGGCGGCCCCTGGCGGCGACGCGAGGATGCAGGCCATCGTCCTCGACGCGCACGGCGTCCGCTATATCGACTTCAGGGCCGCCGTGGCGCGCCTGCGCAAGCTGCTGTGGGGGCGACTGGCCTCTTCAAGGCCCCCGGACCCTGCTCTGGGTCTTGAACTACATCTGCCGCAGTGGAGGGACGCCGCTCGGGCGATACACCGTTGTGCTGCAGGCTGCTCGACTTCAGCGTCGTGCACGATCAATTACATGCGACAAATCTAGCTTCCATGGAGTTGGTCAGCCGCACGCTGCAGACCCAAGAGGAGCTCTATCGCGACAGGTTCGAGCCGTCCTCCGAGTGCGGCAACGACGCGGCCCTGCTGTCGGGCGTCCAGGATGCTGGCGGCAGCATGTGCATGGCCCCAGCGCTGCGCGACTGGCTGGCGGCCGAGACATTTCGCGAGGCGGCGATCGCCAAGGAGAGGCGCAAGGCTCTGGAGGAGCGTGCGCTGGCTGCTAGGACAGGCGCTGCTGGTTCGGGCGGCGCCGATGGGCGCGGCGGCCGTGGCCGCGGCGACCGGGGCCGCGAGCGCCCAGGCCGCGGGGGCGGCGGAACCCCCGGCGCCGATGGTTGAGAAGAGCCGGGGGGGGGGGGGCAGATGGGCCAGCTCGAGCATCCGACCGCGGGCCCCCGGCCGCCTGGGACTTGTCGCCAGCGCGACGTCTTCCCGCTGCCAGTCTCGCCGGTTGCTGTTCCGCGTGGGGTGGTCAGGCCCCCAGAGACCAGGACACAGATAAACCAGGACACGGGAAACCAAGGAACCGAACCAGCACCCGTGCATTTGTTGTTTGCTGCACTGCAGGAGCTGCGCTGCAGGATTCGGGTCTGTCCGGGTTTAGCGGGTTTCTACAGGCTTTAAGGGCCTGTGTCCGGGCTTCGTCTGGAAGCGCTGCAGTGCTTTATTTTGTTCGTGTCGCCGTTAGGAAAAATTGGCTTCGAAGGATGTTGGGTGCCCGGGTTTAGCGCGTCCGGGTTTACGGGGCCGCGGGGAGGAGCCTGCCGGCCGCCGCTCAGCCCGGCGCTGCGGTCCTCGCGCCCGCAGTGATAATCTCGTTCAGGCCACCACCAATACGCTGAATTCACTCTATGGCTTTGAGTCCTCGCCCGCGGCTCGGGCGCACAAGGGGCAGCGCCAAGCCATCGTGCACATGGGGGGCAGCATCGAGGAGTTGGGGGCGCCGCCGCCGTAGTACACCGACATCCGCGCTGCCCGAGACGGAGCCCTGCGACCGCGTCGCTTGGCCTTCCGGAGGCGCTGCGCCCGTCGACTTGCTCGACCGCGTGCAGCCCCATGATGGGGCGTGGCTGGAGGGATGGCAGAGCCATATGCTTCGAGATCGCCATGCCGCCGAGGCCCTGGCACAATTGGCCTGCCCGCGCGGGCCCTACGGCGACCCGGGCCTGGTTCGTGACGCGAGCGTCTACGGCCAGTTTTTGATGCAGATGCACCAGAGGCAGGTGATCACCTTCGCTGCGGACATCGGTCTGCCGCACGCCGTCGGCCTCTTCGTTCCCAAGAAATTGGAGGCTTTCAGAATTACATTCGGCACAAGGGCCGCGAATTTCAAGTTTTTGGATTCACCGCGTCGTTTGGCGCGATCGAGTCCCCAGCTGATGGCGCGCACCTCGTCGTGCGACTTGGAGCGCGCGCTGTGCCGCATGCGGTTGCCCAGCGGGGCGCAATCCATGTTCACCTGACCTTCGATATCAGCGGCCGCGCTGCAGGAGCTTGGCTTGACCGACTTGGGCTTCGACCCGCCCACGCGCGCGACGCCCACGGTGGCCGTCCTCCCGATGGGCTTCTCGTGGGCGCTGCACTTCTGCCAGTCTGCGGCGCGCGCCGCCCTAGCTGCTGACGGCCGCGATGGGGGCCGTGACAGCGCTGGGCGGACAGGCGGGCGCGGTTGTCACCGACCCCGTCTCCGTTGGCTTCGGCGCCTATGTCGGCAACATCTTGACCTGCGGCGCTGGCAAGAGCGCTGTCGACCAGGCCGCGGCACGGCCCGTTGCCGATTTCCGTGCTCGAGGGCTTCCCGTGCGCGAGATCGAGCCCGCCGCGCGGGGCGCGGAGTTCCTGGGCCTCAGCCTGAGGCACGGTAGGCTCTTGCGCATCAGGCCGCGCGCTGCGATCTCAGGGCTCCTGCGGCGTGGCTGGTGCAGCAGCCGCATGATGCGCGCGGTTCTTAGTCGCGTCACTTGGTCATCGATGATACGTCGCGAGGCCCTCGCTGCGCTCCACAGCGCCTACTGCTTCGCGGCGGCCTATGGCGAGAGGCAGGGGGAAAAACTGGCGACAGTGGCAAAGGAGCTGATCACCATTCGGGACTTGCTGCCCATCCTGTTCTGCGACCTCTCTTCGGCGCGGCGCCGCGCGATGACGGTCAGCGACGCGTCGCCCTTCGGCCTCGGGGCGACGCGGCGCCGCGCGCCTCGCGCCGTCTGCGCCGCGGCAGGCCGCTGCTCAGAGATGTGGAGGTTTAAGGTCGAGGGCGGGCACCAGGCCCGCATCCGTTCACTGCTTGACGGCGGCTTCGACTGGCCCAGTTCTGCGTCAGAAAATTGTTGGCCCTGCCTGCTGCCGCCATCTCCCTTCGTGCCTGAAGCCAGATGCACCGAGTGATAGCCCTGCGGGTATCTGTTCAAGTCCTCCGCCTACGTGTGCGCCTGGTGTCCGTTTAGTTTTTTTGAGCCATCATGGGAGCCCGCCACATGAGACTAGCCCTGACCTCCAGCGCGCCTCCATTGGCCAGCGCGGGGGCCCGTGCGAGGAGCTCATGGGGGCCAACGAGGTGCTCGCTCAGCCTCCTAGTGGGGCCACAGGGGGCCACCTTGCGGCTGTCTTGGGCGACGCCTGGGACATGGATGAGGCGCATGGCCATCTCACTCGGGAGGATGCTTTGGGCAGTGTATCAGCCCAGTCGGTCTCCACGGGGGCCAACGTACTCTAACTTGGAGGGGGGGCCCTGGTCAAGTCTGACCGGCATCAACTTCGCAGTCTTGGCGCTCATGGGACACGTTTGGTCGCTTTCGTCGATGACCTTCCACTCGCTCTCGCCTGCGCAAACTGTAGGGCTCGATCGAGGCACTTGAGGTCGCGCCTGAATCAGGTGCTCGCGTTGTCGCTCGCCACGGGCTCGAGGCTCTCCGTTCGCTGGGCCGCCTCATGGCGCAATCCGGCCGACCCTCTCAGTCGAGGGGGGCTCGGATGGTTCAACGGCCATCGTCAGCTCAGCCATGCGAGGATTCGCCATGGGCGCCGTGGTGCTCGTGCTGCTGGTCGTGCTGCGCCCGCGCGAGGCGCGGGCCATGCCGCGTCGGGCTGGGCCGACGCCCTGAGCCCGAACGCGTCAGTGGGACGGGAGTGAAGGGAGCAGGCTGCAGGGCGTTCAGGCACTACAGACACTTGTGGCCAGCGGGGCGAGAGCGAACCTCTTCCGCAGGCACTACAGGCACGAGACAGCTCGAACTGTGCAGGCGAGGCGTCGTGGGGATCACGAGCCCATGCATGCTGCCACCACCCCCACCTCCTGCAGGTGGCATGCCACGCCAGCCCCAGGCCCTTGGGCGTGGCCCGGACTCCCGGCATGCTCGCTGTGCCACGCGGCTCGTGCAAAGAGCCAGGGCGGGCGCCCAGCGCGCTGCCTCAGCTGCAGGCTGCCGTTGGGCCCCCCCGTCCTGCCGCACGGCTCGCAGAGGGACCAGCATCCTCCGTTTTCTGGAGAGGAGGGTCTGGAGGCGGGAGGTTGGGAGACGGAGGCAAGGTGCATGAGGAGGAGGAGGAGGAGGAGGAGGAGGAGGAGGAGGAGGAGGAGGAGGAGGAGGAGAAGGATGAAGAGGGGGAGGGGGAGGAGGGGGAGGAGGAGGTGGAGGAGCGGGGAGGAGGAGCGGGGAGGAGGAGCGGGGGGGGAGGAGCGGGGGAGGAGCGGGGAGGAGGAGGAGGAGGAGAAGGAGGAGGAGGAGGAGGAGGAGGAGGAGGAGGAGGAGGAGGAGCGGGGAGAGAAGAGATTGAGGAGGGGGGGTATGTGGAGGACCAGCAGCAGCAGCAACAGAACAAGCAGCTCCGCCTCATCCGCCCTGCCCTCTTTTCTGCCCCCCCCCCCCCTGCCCTCCTCCCTCCCTCCGTCGCTCCCTCCTCGTCCTCACCTGAGCGTAGCGGCGCATCCCGCCTGCTCCAGAAGAGGGGTTCACTCCGGCGCGATGCGGGCGTATTGTCTTGCGTTTTCTTTCCCCCCCTGGGTTGTAACTCCTGGGAGGTTGAATTCGGCATCGGCGTTGGCATTTCTGTGGTCGACATCTGGCCAAATCATGCCGAGCGGCTTGACCCGGCTTGATCAGGCTTAGTCCCTGCTGCTCCCTGGCCGGATCTCGTGGAAGAGTAGCCCCGTCATCGGGCCTGATCTTCCTTCCCCGCGCCAGCAACGGCCTCCCAGGAGTTTGCAAGGACCTCCCAGGATTCTCTTGGGGCCAGCTTGGGAGGGGCCGCTTTGGAGGCTTCTTGGGCCATCTCTGCGCCCTCATGGGCAGTGTCGGTGTTCTTTGGGGCGGCCTCGTGGGCCGTCTTGGGGCGATGGTTGTGGCCTTTGGGGGCGACCTCCGTGGACGATCCCTCGGGACTGAAACCCGAAAAGGTGAGAACGACGAGGGACATCAGCGATCTGGGCATCTTGGAGCCTTCTTGGGAGGCCTCTTGGAGCCCTCCTACCTCCTCCTCCTCCTCCTCCTCCTCCTCCTCCTCCTCCTCCTCCTCCTTCTCCTCTTCCTTATTGACGTCCGGCAAACTGAAGCGGCACCCTCCTCTTCCTCCTCCTTCTCCTCTTTGCCTACTCCTCCAGTTGGCAGCGCGCCCGGGGCCACGCCCGCGGGGCAGGGTTCACACAAGTGCGAGGGCGAGGCGTGCAAGAGCGCGTGCGACCAGGCGGGTTGCGGCAGTCCACTGCCAACCTTCCCGCCTTCCTCGTCGTTGTCGTCCCCGTCGTTGTCGTCCTCGTCGTTGTCGTTCTCCTCGTCGTCGTCGTCCTCGTCCCCTCCATCCTCATCCTCCTCGTCCTCATTTTTGTTCCTCCTTCTCCTTCTCCAAGTCGCTCTCCGAGCTCGAGATGACGAGCGACGATACGGAGTGCCAGAAAATCTGTCAGTGGCCCCCGATCGTTGCAAGAGTGGGCACGGGTTGGTGGGGGGCCCGACTTCTGCATGCTATATTTTCCCGATTAGGACATGTTAAGCAATGTGCCGCGTTTCATCTCGTCCGATGTTTGTATGACCTTTGCCAAGGTGACAGCCTCAGCCGAAAGAGGAATGTGAATATGACGTCGCCGCGCCAGACATGCACGGAAGCAGAGTTCAAGACGCTTCGCGTAACCCCACCAGCCCAGCCAGAGCCGATGCCCAGAGGATTTGCCTCGATCAGGGAAGGGGGCAGCACGCATATGAAGGGTCCCTCTTGGAACGCTTTTGGGACACTCTTGGGCGCTCTTGGAGCCGTCTTGGGGCTCTCGTGGGCATCTTGCGTCTTGGGGGCCTCTTGGCGGTCCTGGGGGCCTCTTGGAGCGTCTCGGGGAGCCTCTTGGGGCCTCTCGGGGGCCTCTTGGGAGCCTTTTTGGGAGCCTCTGGGAGGCCTCTTGGGTGGGGCCGTCTGGGTCCCTCTTGGGGCCCTCTTGAGGGGGCTCTTGGGAGCCTTGGGAGCGCTCTTTGGGCCATCTTGGAGGACATCTATCAAACACGAGGAGAGCTTTTTGTAGCGTTGCCAACGGAAACCCCAAA
The DNA here is from genome assembly GCA_963575745.1 of Prorocentrum cordatum. NCBI lineage: Eukaryota > Dinophyceae > Prorocentrales > Prorocentraceae > Prorocentrum > Prorocentrum cordatum. The sequence goes on from CAUYUJ010006668.1 coordinate 632,623, forward strand.
CATTGCCTCTTGGGGCGCTCTTGGAGCGCCCTTGGGCGCTCTTGGGGCCGTCTTGGGGCTCTCTTGAGCCTCTCCTTGGAGCCATCTTGAGGCTTCGGATGGCCGTCGGAAGCGAAAAGGCGAGAAAGCAAAAAACATGGGTTTCCCTACAAATTTGGAAGGATTTTGGCCTCTTCGGGGCGTCCTTGGGGAGCTCTTTGGCCACTTGGAGCCGTCTTGGAGCGGTCTTGGGGCCTGCTGAAGCATCCTGGGAGCCATCTTGAGGCATCTTGGGATATCTTGAGCCATCTTGGAGGTCATCTTGGGCTCTCCGAGGCGCTCTTGAAGCCATCTTGGGGCATCTTGGACGCTCCAACGCGTCGCGACCCCCCCGTCCAGGTCCGGGGAGGGGGTAGGAGGAGGAGTCAAGACGCTCTCCCCGCCCGCAAGCCGTCTCGCTCACTCCCAGCCGCCCTCCCAACACATACGTAGCACCCGAGCCTGGCCCGAGCCGCAGCACATGCAGCAGTCGTCTTTGGATGGCCAGCTACCGGGGCCCAATCCGCCGCCGCCGCCACCGCCTCCGCCGCCGCCGCCGCCTCCCGCCGCCGCCGCCGGCGCCGCGCCGCCGCCGCCGCCGCCGCTGTCCGCCGCCGCCGCCGCCGACGCCGCGCTGCCTGCCGCCGCCGCCGCCGCCCCCGCTGCCAATCGCCGTCGCCGCAGTCGCTGCCGCTGCAGTCGCTGCCGCCACCGCTGCCGCCGCCGCCGCCGGCCCCGCCGCAGCCGCCGCAGCCGCTGCCCCCGCCGCAGCCGCCGCAGCCGCTGCCGCCGCCAAGTGTATTCTGTTTTGTTCCCAACCATCCTGTGGTGTTGGGTCCTCGTTTTGAAGAGACAGCGCCCCGCGTTCCTTCCTCCTCCCGCTGCCCCCTCTCTCGTCCCCTTCCTTGCTGCTCTCGGCACACCTCTCACTCGCTTCGTAGCCCCAAAGGGAGCTCCACCGAAGGCCCCAGTGGGGGTGTTCGCATGCGGGTCCCCCACGCAGGGCAGCGTTTCGTGGCCCCACAGGGAGCTCCACCGAAGGCCCCAGTGGGGGTGTTCGCATGTGGGTCCCCCACCCAGGGCAGCGCTTCGTGGCCCCATGGGGAGCTCAACCGAAGGCCCCAGTGGGGGTGTTCGCATGCGGGTCCCCCACCCCGGGCACCGTTTCGTGGCCCCACAGGGAGCTCCACCGAAGGCCCCACTGGCGCGGTTCGCATGCGGTTCCCTCACCCAGGGCAGCGCTTCGTAGCCCCATAGGGAGCTCCACCGAAGGCTCCAGTGGGGGCCTTCGCATGCGGGTCCCCCACCCAGGGCAGCGATTCGTGGCCCCACAGGGAGCTCCACCGAAGGCCCCAGTGGGGGTGTTCGCATGTGGGTCCCCCACCCAGGGCAGCGCTTCGTGGCCCCATGGGGAGCTCCACCGAAGGCCCCAGTGGGGGCCTTCGCATGCGGGTCCCCCGCCCTGGACAGCGCTTCGTGGCCCCATAGGGAGCTCCACCGAAGGCCCCAGTGGCGCAGTTCGCATGCGGATTCCCTCCACCCAGGACAGCGCTTCGTGGCCCCATGGGGAGCTCCACCGAAGGCTCCAGTGGAGGTGTTCGCATGCGGGCCCCCCGCCCAGGGCACCGTGTCGTGGCCTCATAGGGAGCTCCACCGAAGGCCCCAGTGGCGCAGTTCGCATGCGGTTCCCCCACCCAGGGCAGCGCTTCGTGGCCCAATGGGGAGCTCCACCGAGGGCCCCTGCGGCGCAGTTCGCATGCGATTCCCCCGCCCAGGGCAGCGCTTCGTGGCCTCATAGGGAGCTCCACCGAAGGCCCCAGTGGCTGCTCTCGCATGCGATTCCCCGCCCTGGACAACGTTTCGTGGCCCCACAGGGAGCTCCACCGAAGGTCCCAGTCGCTGCTCTGGCATGCGGTTCCCCCAACTAGGGCAGCGCTTCGTGGCCCCATAGGGAGCTCCACCGAAGGCCCCAGTGGCTGCTTCGCATGCGGTCCCCCCGCCCAGGGCAGCGCTTCGTGGCCCCATGGGGTGCTCCACCGAAGGCCCCTGCGGCGCAGTTCGCATGCGGGTCCCCCCACCCAGGGCAGCGTTTCGTGGCCCCATGGGGAGCTCCACCGAAGGCTCCAGTGGGGGTGTTCGCATGCGGGCCCCCCTGCCCAGGGCAGCGTGTCGTGGCCCCATAGGGAGCTCCACCGAAGGCCCCACTGGCGCGGTTCGCATGCGTTTCCCCCACCCGCGACAGCGTTTCGTGGCCCCACAGGGAGCTCCACCGCAGGCCCCACTGGCGCGGTTCGCATGCGGTTCCCTCACCCAGGGCAGCGCTTCGTGGCCCCATAGGGAGCTCCACCGAAGGCCCCAGTGGCGCAGTTCGCATGCGGTTCCTCCGCCCTGGGCAGCGTTTCGTGGCCTCATAGGGAGCTCCACCGAAGGCCCCAGTGGCTGCTCTCGCATGCGATTCCCCGCCCTGGACAACGTTTCGTGGCCCCACAGGGAGCTCCACCGAAGGTCCCAGTCGCTGCTCTGGCATGCGGTTCCCCCAACTAGGGCAACGCTTCGTGGCCCCATAGGGAGTTCCACCAAAGGCCCCAGTGGCTGCTTCGCATGCGGTCCCCCCGCCCAGGGCAGCGCTTCGTGGCCCCATGGGGTGCTCCACCGAAGGCCCCTGCGGCGCAGTTCTCATGCGGGTCCCCCCACCCAGGGCAGCGTTTCGTGGCCCCATGGGGAGCTCCACCGAAGGCTCCAGTGGGGGTGTTCGCATGCGGGCCCCCCGCCCAGGGCAGCGTGTCGTGGCCCCATAGGGAGCTCCACCGAAGGCCCCACTGGCGCGGTTCGCATGCGTTTCCCCCACCCGCGACAGCGTTTCGTGGTCCCATAAGGAGCTCCACCGAAGGCCCCAGTGGCGCAGTTCGCATGCGGTTCCCCCACCCAGGGCAGCGCTTCGTGGCCCAATGGGGAGCTCCACCGAGGGCCCCTGCGGCGCAGTTCGCATGCGATTCCCCCGCCCAGGGCAGCGCTTCGTGGCCCCATAGGGAGCTCCACCGAAGGCCCCAGTGGCGCAGTTCGCATGCGGGTCCCCCTCCCAGGGCAGCGTTCCGTGGCCCCATAGTGAGCTCCACCGAAGGCCCGCCCCAGTGGCGCAGTTCGCATGCGGTTCCCCCGCCCAAGGCAGTGCTTCGTGGCCCGATAGGGAGCCCCACCGAAAGCGGCACCCACAACGCGTTACGAACAATTACTTATGTTTGGGCCCTTCGCCAGGATAATTTTTTGACAGGGATGGTGGGGGGGAGGCCGCATGGGGTTCGGTGCGCATGCTGAGAATTTGGCGTCCGAGTGTGATTTGTATTGGTTTTTACAAGGGATGGTGGGGGGGAAGTGTGTTTCGTATTGTTTTTACAAGGGATTGTGGGGGGGGCGCTTGGACTTGGGCTGGCTCCCAGTCGCCTGGGGGAGGGGGTGTATATTGATAGGGAACAGTGATCAAGACACCCTCCAGATAGCAAGCCGTCTAGCTCACCCCCACCCGCCCTCCCAACACTTAAGTAACACCCGAGCCTCAGCATGTTCCGCAGTCGTTTTTTGATGGACAGCTACTGGGAACCAACACCGAACCCATATGCGACGTTGGGGCGAGGTGCGCCACGCGTGCTAGGCGCGCCACGCGCGCCAGGCACCCCGGGGGCCCGAGCGTTCCAGGCACGCCCAGTGCGCCAGATGTTCCCTCCAGCCGCGCCAGGTGCGCTACGTCCGGGGCACGTGCAGAGTGTGTCAGGTGTTCGAAAAAATATAAAGTGCCCGCGGGCCTCCCGAACATGTGTACCGTGTATTTTTTTTTTGGCAGGGATGGTGGGGGGGCCGCATCGGGTTGGTTGCGCATGCTCCGAATTTGGAGGCAGAGTGCGTTTTGTATCTTTTTTTGTCGGGGAAGGTGTGGGGGGGCCCTCATGGTCTGCGCATGGTTCCGGGTTGGCTGCCGGCGGGGTGGGGGAGGGGGTGTTTATTAATAGGGAACAGTGATGAAACCCTCCCCGGAGGGGAAGAAGGGGGTTGGAAGAGGAAACGCTCTAGAACACCTACGCCCAGAGGGTTGGTGGGATTTGCACAACGAGTGAGCAGGTCTTAGATTATTGAATGTACGCTTTCGATGGCATTCGAATTATGTACCCGTTGATTGAAACTGCTACCCTGGCGAACTGCAGCATGCACCTGGCGCGCATATCGCACGATTGGCCACACATTCGGGTTTTGGATACCTTTGCAGAGATCAGAGAAATTACTGCGACCGATTGAAATCTTGCGAAACGTGGCATCCACACATCGGCATGTATTTAGCGCGTCGTAAAGCAATCCGGGAAAGGAAGAGAGAGAGAGAGAGAGACAGAGTGAGTGCGTGTGTCAATTTAGCCGCATTTAGCCAAGCCGAGCTATTCAGAGGGCCGCGCCTACTCCCACCCTCCCTCACGAAATATAAGAATAACCACTTGTGGCACACCATTGCATTGGGATTGGAACGCGCTCCCACCTCGCGCACGGAAGGCTCTTGTGCGCGGTCCCGCTTCCGACTGCGTGGCGAAGAGAATATTACGCGGGCCGTGCAGTGGCGGGGGCGGCAAAACTAAGGATGGGCGCGGCGAAGACGAAGCATGCTCTGCGTTGACACAGAATTGCGCTTTTCACTCACAAGCTGCGCGGCGTTTGGGCGAAGTTGGCATTTCGCTCGCTTTCGTGCGGCTTCGCTGCCGCTGTCGTTTCATGCGCTCCAGCAAACACGCGCCACGCCCGCGCGGGAACGCCACTTCCGACCCAAACGAGCCTGGAACTTCCGCTGGGGCAACACGGCGCCAGTTCGCGCGGTCCCAACAACAGTGGCGAGAGACACAGATGCGCCGCTTAGAGGCGGCAGCGCCACTTTCAGGCGAAGCCTGCGCGGCGCCGGGGCGAGAATGACTGTTTCGCCAGCTCGCGCGTCGACAACATTTGCGTTAGAAGGATGTGCGCCGCGCCCAACCTCGGGGGGTTAGGGCCGCTCAGGGCCTCCTAAAATGGGGTCCGAGCAGGTGGCGTCGGAGGATCGCACCGCATCGCCAACGCGTCGGCGATGCGGCTCGATGCGACGCGCCGACTTTCTCCACGCCGACGGCGCCGATGCATCGTCGATGCACCGGCGATGCATCGGCGACGCAGCTCGATCTTCTGACCTCATCTCCTTTGGACCCCATTTGGGAGGCCTTGAGGGGTTCCTGCCGAGACAGCTGCCGGAGGGGCGCCCGGCGGGCACGAAGGCGTCAGAGGGGCGCCAGGGACACCGCCCTGTGCCGCGTGGGAGCATCGTTGCTGCAAAGAGGCGGCTCGGGACGAAGAAGAGCCGGCCCTGGAGAAAGGGTTGGTCACCAGCCTCGAGCTTATCCCTATCCCTGAGATCGACACGCCAAAAGGCGATGACAATCTTAGGGATGCACCCTCAGAATCTGAGGGAACCCCTAAGATCGCCATCGTGATGAGGCGACGCCCCACATAGGGATAGGGATTATGTCTGGGCTGGTAAGTTGGGGCTCCTGGGGGCCCGGTGTGGAAAAAGCAAGGCATCGAATGCCGGTGTACACCTCCACTGCCCGGGGTCCCAATTTGAATATGGGCGCTGGTCGAAACTTCGGCCGACACCATCCACGCTGAAGTCCGCCACGACAAAATACACAGACGCTGCCCTCGGAATTGTTCGTGGACCTCAGGGGAGGGTGGCGGTGTACAGTGAAATCACCACCGAGGGAGGGTACATGCAAAGTTCGTCGGAGGGTGTCTGTATATATGTCGCCGCGCCGTTTGTCCCGACGCGCGGCCTTCGCCTTCGTCTTTGGAAGGCCGCATCGGCCACCAGGGCAAACGCCGCCTCGGGCGCGGTGGGTTTGCCGTGGCGTTGCCGCAGTGCCAGCGTCGTCTCCCTGGGCGCGGGGAGCAGGATTTGCCGAGGGTTTGCCGTGGTGTCGGCATCGTCCACTTTGGCGCGTTGAGGACAAGCGGCGCGACGACATCTGCTGTGGTGTCGTATGAACTGCTCAGGCCAGCGTGCCGGGGGAACGCACCGGGATCGGCCAGGCCTGGGGGCGCAGAGGCGCAACAAACAAAATAGCTAGGCTTTTGTCCCCGCTCTCGCCGGTGCGGGCAGCGCCGGCGGTCGTCGGGGCTCAGGAGACGGGGGTCAGTGCAAACGGGGGTTAGCCAGAGCACCGGATCATGCAGGATCCTGCAGAGCCAGGGGGGTGCTCTGACCCGGGCTTGGGTTCAGGATCTTTCAGCATTCTGCAGGTATTTGCAGGATTCTGCAAGGCCCGACTGAGCCGGATTTGGATTGCCCCAGGTCAATAGGTTTCCGAGTTCGAGAATATAGTCCCGCGTGTACCCGCAGGAGGAGCCCGAACAGACCTTACCCGTAGCCGTATCCACCGCCTAGAGCGTAAACGTGGAATTTGACCATAATCTTCTAGATGCGTATCTTCTATTCGTGCCCACCGCATATATCTAGATGTATGTATGTATAAATATGGATGTCAATGTAAGAACAGTACATTTGGGCCACAGGGGGCGACCATAGCCGTATCCATACCCTCCCGAGGTCCAGAAAGATCGTCTTCCCATTCGGTGGACACAGGTAAATCCCAGCCTCGGACCCAGCGCGTGCGTCCAATGTTGAAGCCGCCAGTGGCCTGAAGCTGGCCGACCTCGAACGATCCACGCGGTGTCAGAAAGCAAAGCCAACTTCGTTACAACACGAGCCTTCCAGGGGTCGAGAGGTTTGGGGCACCCAGATAGCACCGCGCCGCCGACGCATCGACGATGCGGCGCGATCTGGTCGGGTCTTCTTTCTGCCGACGTGGCCGATGCATCGTCGATGCATCAGCAATGTGGAAGGACCTTGGGGCTTCCAGTTGATTGCGGCTGTGGCCCGCCCGATCGAGGATGTCCTCATACCAACCCCACTTCATGACGTCTTGGCTTTGCATTCCTGCGCCCGTCGGAAGAGTCGCGTGCCCTCTTTGATGTCCTCCTCGTATGGCTTCCGACAGCAACTTTCCGAGCCTTCCCTTTCCCGTCCTCCATACTCCATTTACCAACCCTCCTGCCTCCAGCCACGAGCGACGATCGTACATGATCATCCATATCCATGCCCTCGAGGTCTGGATGCCGAGGCGCGATCCCATGGAGCCACGGGCACGTGAATGTCCTCTGCCGCGGCCCGCGGGGGGCATCCGCCCTGCGGCCGCTCCGTATCCATGGGACCGCGACTGAGGCGCCGGGACCGCGAGGCCGGGGGATGCGGCGGTGTGTGCCCCGCCCGGGGACCAGCTCGAGATGCCCGCCCCTCCCTATGCAGAGCGGGTGCGGCTTCAACAGCTTCCGCAACGGCGATGAGAACTTCTACGGTCCAGGACTCCGCCATGCTATGGCAGCGCTGGCCTCCTGGTTGTTACCCTTGCCTATCCTCCGCTTCCCCTCTCCTGTCGCTGCTCCTTCACGCCCTTGTCCACCCTCTTGGCCCCCTGCTTTAAGCATCGTGCTCCCCCTCTGTGCTATTTTCCTCATCCCGCTGCTGCCGCTTCCCCTCCCCTCTACGCATGCAGTCAACCCGCATATTGAGCATGGGCAGCCTCCATGACCCTGAGCCTGTCCGAGGGCAAGATCTCGACCCTGGACTTGGCCGCGAACCCGATCGGGGCCCTGCATCCCTGCCTCCTCGGCCCAGCCTCCCCAAGGGTGCCCCTTGGACTTGGGGGCAGCCTCCCCACGGGTGCCCCTGCACCCCTGCCTCCTCATGCCTCCTCCTGCCTCCTCCTGCCTCCTCCTCGGCCTCCTCCCCCTCCTTCTCCTCCTCCTCCTCCTCCTCCTCCTCCTCCTCCTCCTCCTGACTCCTGCATCCCTGCCTCCTCCTGCCTCCTCCTTCTCCTCCTCGCAGCACCAGCCGCGGGAGAGTGCCCCCCCTCCGGGAAGTCGCCGAGGCTGGCCGCGGGGTGCGCTCCCCCCGGGCCCCCGGGCCCTCCCCGGGCCGAGGAGGCCTCTGGAGGTGCGCAGGCCCTCGCCCACCGATCGCCGCCTCCCGCCACACCTCACTGCCGACCAGACCACCCCAGCCTCACTGCCACGCCTCCCTGCCGACCAGGCTCTGCAGTCGTCTTGGCCACGAAAGGGAGGGGATCCCGAAGTGCACGGGCCCTGGAGCTCTTTCGCCACGCCACTGCTGGGCCCTTGGAGCCCCGGCTAGGCCCCGGGGCCAGCAACATCACCACCCACCAAACCACCCCAAGCCAACCCGAAGGCCTCAATTTGCCTCCATTTCCAGCGGGGGAGGGGTCGGGGAACATCGCCTGGAACATATCCCTATCCCTATGCTGGGCATCTCCTCATCACGATGCCAATCTTAGGGCTTCCCTTTATTTTTTGAGGGCGCATCCCTAAGAGTGTCATCGCTTTTTGGCGTGTCAATCTTAGGGATATGGATAAGTTCGAGGCTGGTAACCGAAGGCCTCAATTTGCCCTCCATTTCCAGGGGGGGGGGGTCGGGGAACATCGACAAAACACACATGGAACCCGTGGCCCGTACCCCCCCCAACCCGAAATTCGGGTCTTCGGGTTGTGTTGGGATGGTCTGGCAGGTAGTCAACCGCGCGGAGGGCCAAACGCTTTCCCCCCCACTTCTTCTCCCCTCTCACGCTGCGATGCCCATAAGCCGAGTCGAGCGTGGACTCCTGAGAGTACGACAGCGCAGACAGCCTGCCACGGGCAATGACCTCAACACCGTGGTTGCCAACCTCGTGAAACAGATAGTCATCCACGCCATCTGGAACCAGTCGCTCCCCCGTCGCGCCCTTCATATTACTCCTACTGCTCTTGCTACTACCCCCGTCCCTTCTGCCTGGCGGTCTTCCTTTACGACACCCCTCGCCTCGAGTCAGTTGACTTCGACGCCCTCTCCTCCATTCTTCCTTTCAACTCCACTTTCAACATCCTACTTCGACATCGTCTTCGGCGCATGCCCGGAGATCTCGTTCATCATGTGACGTTGTTTCGGCGCATGTCCATATTCTCGGGCACAGCAGCTTCCGCGTGCGGTCCGACTCTCAGAAAACTGAAGTGGACGCAGAGCCGTGTCACCCGTCGAGCGGGTTTTCGCCACACCAGGAGGCACAGCAAAAGCAGGATGAGGAAGGGGAGGAGAGGATGAGAAGAGGGACGTCCAGGAGGAGGAGGAGGAGGAGGAGGAGGAGGAGGATTCGCTATAACAATCGCCGAGCATGCCCCTCACGGCAGGATCTGAGTTCACATTGGACACCAGCAGGCCGTTCACCGTGGTGACGCAGGCAGAGCTGCTTCCTTGTGATGGCCTCCTTTGCAGCAAGTCCGCTCCTCATTCGTGGTGCCACTTGTGCCCAGAGTGGCGCCGCCACTGCCTCCTCTACTCCCCGAATTGCCTGCCATGCGTTCCAGACATGCATTGCTCATTGCTCTCATGTTATTACTCATAGAGCTCATTTCATCCCCTCGGGTGCTGATGATCACGCGGTCGGCTTGTGGTCGGGGATGTCGCGATTGCAGTGGGGCTTGCCACCGGGTCAGGTGACCAGGCGGTGTGTCCGGAAACGTGGCCAGGCGCCGATTCCACGGTTTCCAGCCCACCCGCCAGCTAGGAAATCGCGGTAGTTGCGCCAGGTCTTGCGTCGCACACAGAAGTTGAATGCAAACCCTCGTCTCACGTCCTACTCCAAGTATTAGTGGTTGCGGGGTGCTGGCGGAGGAGTCCTGCTGAATGATGTGTGCTGCTCGTTATGGTCGAGATGCCCGAAGGGGGGGAGTGATGTTGAACCTTGTGTTTCACCGAAGTCGTTGGTCGAAAGCGGTCTTCCAGTACCAGTTCCAGTTCGATGTCGGATATCGTTCGCATCAGGGTGGTCCATCCTGGACGGTCTAATGAGTCGGCGTGGTCCACATTGTTTTGGACCATTTGTGACCGTTTTTGGCTATCTTGGACGCTCTGGCATGTCGCGCTCCACCCTTTCCAGACCACATGGGGATGGGGACGACGGGCAGTTTGTTCCTAACCATCCTGTGGTGTTGGCTCCAAGAGACGGCGCCCCGCGTTCTCCTCCTCCCGCTGCCCCCTCCTCCCCCTCCCATCCCAGATAGGAAGCTCCACCGATGGCCCCAGTGGCAGCGCCCGCATGCAGTTTCACCTCCATTCTGGTGCACCCCGTACATGTTGCATGGCCCCATGGGGAGATCCACCGAAGGTCCGGGGGCAGCGCCCGCATGCGGTTCTACCTCGCATTTGGGCACATCCCTCACACGTTTCGTGGCCCCATAGGGAGCTGCACCGAAGGCCCCAGTGGCAGCGCCCCCATGTTCCAAGAAAGGGCTCCGGACCAGGGTTTTCTTTTCGTAGGTTGCCCCCGGAATCGATTTGAGGTGGGTCAGCGAATTTCTTTTGCGGTAAATAACGAGGAAAGGGTGGGCCATCGAATTGAAGTTTTGAGGATGTCCCGAGCGAAAAGCTTGTGTTGCAGGAATTGTTGAGGATCTCTCGGGCGAAACGCTTGTTGTGTATTATAGACTGTCCTCTCCTGGGGACCAGAATTTAGAGGATCTCTGTTACGCGAAATGCTTGTTTTCGCGTGCCCAGGTCTTGAGAATGTCTCCTGAGAGATGCTTGGTTTCACGCGTCTGGGTTGCCCAGGCAGATGTCTAGCATGAGGATTTGTTGAGGATGTCTCGAGCGAGACGCTTGTTTTCTCGCGTCCAGGTTGCCCAGGCAGATGTCTGCATGAGGATGTGTTGAGAAAGTCTCGATCGAGACGCTTGTTTGCACGTGTTCAGGTTGACCAGGCGGATGTCTAGCATGAGGATTTGTTGAGGATGCCTCGAGCGAGACGCTGGACTTCTCGCGTCCAGGTTACCCAGGCAGATGTCTGCATGAGGATGTGTTGAGAAAGTCTCGATCGAGACGCTTGTTTGCACGTGTTCAGGTTGACCAGGCGGATGTCTAGCATGAGGATGTGTTGAGGATATCTTGAGCGAAACGCTTGTTTCCAGGTCGCCCAGATACAGCACAGCCCTCGGCACGGTACATCAAGACCGATAGTTTCAGCATTGCAGCCTGGCACGTTCCGTGGCGCGTCCCGTGGCGAGTCCCCTTGGCACGTCGCGCGGCGCGTCACCTGGCACGTCCCGTGGCACGTCCATTGGCACGTTCCATAGCGCGTACCCTTGGCATGTCCCGCTGTGCCTCATGGCACGTCCCATGGCACGTCGCCTGGCGCGTCCCTTGGGACGTTCCGCGGCGCGTCCTCCTGGCATGCCCCCCTGTCAATTAGCTCTGGGGCAGCTACGGTGTGCTCATGCAGCTCGAACTTAAGATGCAGAGCAGTTCGGTCAGGACTCGGATGCAAAGGAGGACTCGATCCACAACGCTATAGAGCACCATCGCGGCATGGCACATCGCAACTCAGCAATGATCAGCACAGCACAGTCCTCGGCACGGTACATCAAGATCGATAAACTCAGCATTGCAACCTGGCACGTTCCGTGGCGCGTCCCGTGGCAAGTCCCCCTGGCACGTCGCGCGGCAGGTCCCCTGGCGCGTCCTGTGGCACATCCATTGGCACGTTCCGAAGCGCGTCCCCTTGGCACGTCCCGCGGTGCATCCCCATGGCACGTCCCCTGGCACGTCGCCTGGCGCGTCCTTTGGGACGTTCCGCGGCGCGTCCTCCTGGCATGCCCCCCTGTCAATTAGCTCTGGGGCAGCTACGATGTGCTCATGCAGCTCGAACTTAAGATGCAGAGCAGTTCGGTCAGGACTCGGATGCAAAGGAGGACTCGATCCACAACGCTATAGAGCACAATCGCGGCATGGCACATCGCAACACGCACGGCGCAGCACAGCACAGTCCTCGGCACGGTACATCAAGATCGATACATTCAGCATTGTATTTGCCCGCCGCCCAATCAGGTGTCTTCGAAACGTTGCCATGCCTTACATGTCTATATTCGTTTCTGGGTTCGTGGGTCGACCTTTGGGCGCCGGCGGTAAACCGTCAACCTTTCTTACCGCCGGGGGACTCGTAGAGCTTCCTGAGAATATATAATGTCGAAAAAATGCAGAGAACGTGTAGTTTTTCAGCCCACGCGATTTCACACCTCTCGATGCAACAGCCGAACGCCCCCGATGCTTCTGGATTGTCTTCTGTACGAGCTCTGTAGCTCTCCTACAGCCCGAGTTACGTGCGTGAGTCGACAGCACCTCTCAAGATCTCGAACAATACGAATAGTTTGGCAAACCTAGCTCGAGTATCAGACCGAGGTCAGACCTCTGAATGCGACAGGCGGACGCGTCTGATGTCTCCGAATCGATTCCTGTGGTTACCAGCCCTACAGCCCCCCTACAGCGTGAGTTAAGTGCAGAAAACCGACAGCACCTCTCAGGATGACTCAAACAATACGAATAGTTTCGCGGACCTAGTTCGGGCAGCAGACCGAAGTCCGAGCTCTGGATTCGACAGGCGGACGCCCCTCATGTCTCCAAATCGATTCCTGTGACTACCAGCACTGTAGCCCCCCTCAGCCCGAGTTAAGTACAGAAATCCGACAGCACCTCTCAGGATGACTCGAACAATACAAATAGTTCTGCGATTCTAGATCGGGCAGCAGACCGAGTTCAGAGCTCTGGATTCAACAGACGAACGCGACTGATGATTCTGAATCGGTTTCTGTAAATATCAGCTCTGTAGCTGTCATATGGCTCGAATTAAGTACAGAAAACCGAGAACGCCTGTGAAGATGACTCGAATAATACGAATAGGTTTGCGAACCTAGCTCGGCTAGCAGACCCAGTTCAGACCTCTGGATGCAACAGACGAGCGCGCCTGATCATTCTGAATCGATAGGGTGTGCTTACCAGCTCTGTAGCTGTCCTCTATCTCGAGTTAAGTCCAACATACCGAGAGCGCGTATCAAGATGACTCGAAGCGGCCGATCCCGCCTGGACGCTTCTTGGCAGTAAAAGGTACCCGATCGAGCTGAAATCAAGATGGCGAGCGGGAATAAGATCGAATATCACGGGAAAAACACTAGAGCTCAAACGAATTGAGGAATTTCGAAAATCAAATTTTCAACCGACGAAAAGTCAGCAAAAGGTCCGTCGAGATTTTTCTTGCCAACTAGCTCTCCAGCGCGCTGGAATTACTCTCAAGCTTCCAGCAATAACTTGCTAAGGGAAGCTCTACGAGTTATGTTGTTAACCTCTACTCCGGTGCACCTCTCACACGTTCCGTGGCCCTACAGGAAGCTCCAGCTAAGGCCCCATTGGCAGCGCCCGCATGTGGTCTCACTTTCAAGTTTGGCGAACCCCTCACACGTTTCGTGCCCCATGGGGAGCTCCGCTGAAGACTCCAGCGGCAGCGCCCGCATGCAGTTCCACTCCCATTCCGGCGCACCCTTCACACGTTTCGTGGCCCCGTAGGGAGATCCACCGAAGGCCCAAGGGCAGTGCCCGCATGCGGCTCCACCCCCATTTCGGGGACCCCTCATACGTTTTGTGGGCCCATAGGGAGCTCCACCTGAGGCCCTAATGGCAGCGCCCCCATGCGGTTCCACCTCCATCCCGGTGCACCTCTCACACGTTTCGCGGCGTGCTCCGCCGAAGGCCCCGGAGGCCCCTGCTGCTGGCCCCCCTCCCTCATTTCATGTTCCACGCGGTGCTCGAAGGCCCCAGTGGCAGCGCCCGCATGGCGGCCCCGCCTCATTTCGGCACGCCCGTCACGCTCTTCGTGGCCCCAGGAGGAGATCCGCCGAAGGCGATACTCACATCGACGGTACTCCTGATTTCATATGGTTGGGTCTTTTGACAGGCTTATTTTCTGGAACAGTGAATCCGCAACACCACACACACCCAGAGGGCTGGTGGAATCTCCGTGCAGTGTTGAACAGCGCAGCGCGCGACGGTTGAGCACTTCCCGCCCTGAGACAGTACATCACCATAGCGCAACACTTCAACTGGCTGCGTCACAGGGCAGCGCCACGCATCACTGCATACGACAGCTTACCATCGTAGCCATCCGCCGCTCGATTACGCAAGCCATCGCCGTGCCTGAACGTGCTCATCAACTGTGATTGGCACTTGCTCCGATCTTGCTAGGGAAGCGGAGTAGCAGCTACTCCGCGTGAAAGCGCACCCCGGGCGATGAATTCTAGACGCTTCGCGTAACCCTGCCAGCCAGTGCAGCTTGCAGCCTACCTGAGGCGACGTTTAGGCAGCTAGTTGTTTAGGTTACGCCGCTCTAGCCTGCCCCTGTTTTAATTAGTAGGCCCGCGCCCCGGACTTACGACTCGCCGCTTGCGCTCTCGCCTGCGGCTGCGACCAAAAAAGTAACCCTGCCAGCCCATTGGCCGCTTCATTTGGCAGCGGCCCAACTTTGGTTGGCTAATTTGCAGTGCACGCCCCTGCATTTCAATTCACCTCCGGCAGCTTGCAGACCCTGGCAGTCAGTTACTCTGGCAGTCAGCACCCCCCCTGCAGATCGTTGCACGTTTGTAGCACCTGGCAGTGCTGCAGCCCCGTCCCCTCTTCGGCCACTTCCTAATTCTTTAGCAGCTTGCAGACTCTGGCAGTCGGTCACCCTGGCAGCCAGCACCAGCAGCTCGTTGCACGGTTGCACCACCGGGCAGTGTTGCAGCCCCGCCTCCTCTTCAGCGACTTCCTGGTCCCATTTTGAGTGGCGATGTTAGGCCTGCTTCTGCTTGGTTAATGAGCCCTTCGCGCGGCCCGCCTGGACTTTGACTCGCCGCTGTTGCGCTCTCGCTCGCGGCTGCCGACAAAAAGTAACCCTGCCAGCCCATCTGGAAAAGATGCCTATGCGAGCGGCCCTGATCAGGGGTGTGAAGGAGCATGCCGTGGAATGCAGGGCCGGGAAGCCGTCATACCCCAAAAGGGGGCTGATGGAGGAAACATCGGAGGAGGGGGATGGGGAGGGGTGGGGGGAAGGAGCGTGTATGACGCGGCCCTGGGACGGGTGTCCGTGGTCTGTCAGGATGAGGTTACCCCTTCAGGGGCCGCTGCAACGAGAAGGGAAGGGTCGCAGGAGGTTCTTCTCCCCAAGCCCCGAGTTCTGCCCGAAAGGTGTGATCGCTCAGCAACAAGGGGGGGCCCTCGGCTTCACCCCGTGGGGTCTGTGCGGGCGCGCGCCTCTCGAGGCCGGGCGCCCCCCCAGTGTATAAAACCCACGGGTTATCCCAGGCTTGGGCCCCAAACGTTTGGCCCATGCGGAGGACCCGCGAAGCTTTCGGGAGAGGGGTCGACACATGCCCTGTCAGAGGGGGGAGCTTCGCCCCGCGAAGCCTGGGAGAGGGGTCGGCAAAATCCCCCGTCAGAGGGGGGGGAGGCTGCGCCCCGCCAGGGGGCGCACCGCGGCGCAGGGCCCCGGGCCCGCGCGGCCTCGGCCCGCGGGGCCCGGCGCCGGGCGTCCCCCCCCCCCTGCGCTCGGCAGCGGGCGCGCCAGCCGTGCGGGTGGGGGGGGCCGGCGCCAGCCTTGTGGGTGGGGAGGGCGGGGGGGGCGGGGGCGAAGAGAGGGAGGGGGAACAGGGAGGAGGAGGAGGAGGAGGAGGAGGAGGAGGAGGAGGAGGAGGAGGGAGCCGTCAGAAGCAAAAGGGCGAGAGGACACCTATCATGCACATTCTTGAGGTCTTTGAAGCATGTTGGCCTCTTGGGGGCCGCCTTGGAAGGCTTCGTTTTCTCTTGGAGCCGTCGTGGAAAGGTTTTTTGACCTCTTGGATTCTGTTGAAAGCCATCTGCCGTTATCTGGAGCCGTCTTGTAGTTCAGTCTTGGGTTCCTTGAAGCCTCTTGGAGCCATCTGAGGCCAAGAAAGACCTCCTGACACCTCGCGGCGCCTCCCCTCCAGACCCAGGGGAGGGGGTAGGGGGAGGAGTAAACTCCTCCCCTGAGGGGGAAGAAAGATAATGCAAGGGGACACGCTGTAGACCACCTCAGCCCAGAGGGCTGGTGGGATTACACGGTTTGGCTTGGAGTACGTTTCAAACCCTCTTCGAAGTCGCAGAGCTAGACCAATGCATGGGACCGAAGCTATCCGGCCGAAGATCGCCAGCCGTGTGCCATGCTAGGAAATCTGAAAAGTGGTCGGATCATCACAGGTCTTAGGAATTTGTCCGTTTGCGACAGGTTGGGGTTACTAAGTAAGACTGCGACTAGAAGAGCTCCCGACCCACCTTGCACACCCTACATACCGCGGCCGCCAGGCCCCAAGTGTGGCGGTTCTCTCTGGGGATCCCACCTCGTGCCTTCGACGAATGAGGATTGCACGCCGCGGCCTCCAGGCCCAAAGTGTGCCCGTGCCCCC
Organism: Prorocentrum cordatum; assembly: GCA_963575745.1. NCBI lineage: Eukaryota > Dinophyceae > Prorocentrales > Prorocentraceae > Prorocentrum > Prorocentrum cordatum. The sequence continues at coordinate 649,030 of CAUYUJ010006668.1, forward strand.
CTGGGGACACTGGTATCCCGCTTCGCGTTCTAGGATTGGGATCTCCCGCTTCGCGTCATAGATCAGATGCAAGTTTCCGTGCCACAGCGGTGTAGTGGCAGCTTGTCGCAGTCTGCCCTGTTTTGTTGATAGCTGCTTGATCTCCAGCATGTCGCCTCTGGGTTCTCTTCTCTGATGCTACCGCCATTTCTACCGCCATCAGAGCTGGAGCATCCGATGTCGCTATCCAAGCACATTCGGCTCGTTAGCCAAGGTTCTGAGTGGTGCAGCCTGCCGTTGCACGGGCGAAAATAATGAGCTCAAGTGGCGCCATGGATGCTGCCGCCACCGAGCCGGCCGGGCTGGCGCCGGAGTTGGAAGAGCTCGTGCCGTCGCAGTTGATCTGTCGGATCTCGCACCGCATCATGGAGCTTGCTGTCATAATTCCAGTGGTCACACTTACGACCAAGCAACCTTGCTGCAGTGGCTTCGGCGTCGAAGCGTAGACCCCCTCAGCATGGAGCCCTTGGCGGTTTGGTCTTTGGTCCCAGATCGAGCACTTCGTACAGAGGTTATTGAGCAGCTGGAGAAGCTGTCGGCCGAGGAGTGTGGGCGCGGAAGCGATGGGAGCAACAGCCATTCAGTCTTGGTCGAATATCGAATCGCATCTGAAGCCGTCAGGTAATTATGGCACGTGAGCGTCTTTCGACAGTTCGGGTTCTCGTCTCTCGTGCCGCACCCCGAGGTCTCTCAGCATTCAGAAATGCATGGGCCATGTGCAATGCCACGATGTGCTTCAGGTACGGTGGTGGATTCCCCTGGCGAGCCACATGGACTCGGCAACCGTCCTCGGCCCTTCCCCATCTTTCAGGCACTGGTCTCAGTTGCCGGGAATTGCTCTGTTTTGGGGGTGGGCATCTGCGGGAGGAAGACAACGCATTGGCTTGGGAGTGGGCATCTACGTTCGTTTTGAGAATCGGCTCGCTGGTGAGCTTCCTGCTCCGCGAGCCGCGAACAGGGAGTCGCCGAGGGTGATATGCAAGTAGCAGACGCTTCAATGGCAAAGCTGGAGTCAGTTCGCAAATCACAGACGTCCTTGCTGCTGTCTGACCAGCGTCATGTCGGCCGCCTCGAGTGGTTCGGTGACCAGTGTGTCAGCTGCGCAGCCTGGCCGAGCTTATTTTTGCAGGTTCCTGGAGGTATGTGGCGGTGTCTGCTCATTACGTTGGATTCTTGTTCGTTGGAGTTTCATCCAGTTGCCTGCGGCAAATCTGCCTCCGTGCCGGCGAAGCACTTTGCGTGGTGACCTTTCGAGCACCGCCCAAGCGCCCGTTTCATGTGACACCGCTCGCCTTCTCTTCTTGATGCGTTCTCGTTGGGTTTATCTGGGCCGTCGTGGGGATGTCTCTTGGGCTCCTGTGGGGCAGTCTTGGGGGTCCCTCATCTTTGGCCCGCTCGGGGCTCCCCTGCGGCCGTCCCTGGCCGTCTGGTGACCCGCTCGGGGCTATCGTTGTGCTCCGTTGCCCCTCGAATGCAGCAAGGCCGACCTTCGCCGAGTTGCGTGGAACGCGAACAACACTGAAACACCTCAAGGGAGATCATCTTCGTTGGCCTCTCGATGGCCCTCTGGAATGCGTATTTGGGGTGTCTTGGGGCATACTGGGTTCCTCTTGGGATTGATTGGTGGCTCCTTGTGGGCTCTCGGGTGCGATCGTGGCGGCAGTGGTGGCCGTCCTGGGCCGCCTCGGAAGCCTCGGAGTACCCTGGAGAGCCTGCGAAAACCCCTGAACTGAATATTACGGTCGGCCTCTGTGCTGTGGCGCGGCGCTCCGCCGGCGATGGCCACCCATGCCTCGGAGCAAGGGCTGTCCACGTCCCGGTCCCCGAGCATCACGGCCCCGAGCCTGTCCCAGCCTCCCGCCCCTTTTTAGGAGGGGAAAAAACACACAGACACAATTATTCATCGATTCCCAGAAGATATGGGAAAGTATGGGAAGTGGGGGGGAAGACAGAAACCCAGGAAATGTGAGAAAATATGGGGACTATTTTTATTTGTGTGTATTTATTCGTGTGTCCTGGGGCCCCTTCACCTTTGGGGCGCAGCGACCTTCTGCCCGTCCGAGCGGCAGAGCGTGCCGCCGGGGCGCCGCCGCGTCGACGCGCCAAGCCAGAGTGCCTGGCCGCAGAGAGGCCCTGCCAGACAGCTCGTGGTATTCTACCGCGGCTCCACGTGTCAGGAGGAACGGTGCTTGGTCTCGTGGCTGAGCGTCTCGTCTCAGAGTATCACCGCTTCTATTGCCGAAAGCCGCTGGGGCTGCAGATCCTCACGAAGAAGCTGAAGTTCGATGCGCCGCGGCCCTGGAGGCATTGCCAGGATCCGTGATTGTGACATGTATCCGTTTGTTGGTCGTGGGTAAGGAAAGGAGGCACCGCCACTGCATTGGGGCATAAAGGAGGCACCGCCACTGCATTGGGGCATGTTCATCCGCCTCTCTCGTATCACTCTGAGGTATGCGTTTCTTCTGCCAGTCGGTGGGATCTGCACTTTCATCGTGCTTGGCGGTATGGCCTCTTTCGGGCGATTCCTGTAGCACTGCCGGGACGCAGACCCGGGACGGGCTTTCCACAATCCCAGGTTTGTAACAAGTTCGTTGTACTTGCAGGATGGCGTGGCGTTAAGCGTATTGATAGTCTCGGGTCGCCTCGTGATCGACCACTACAGAGAGATAGCCACTGCGTGCAGAACGTTGAGCCTGCAGGGCGCCTTCTGGAACCTCAGTATCCAGCCTTGGGCCCTGTGAGGATGCGCGGGGCTTGGCTCATCAATTTCAAAGATGTGGCCGTAATGTGTTGGGGTGAGCCGAGTGTTGGAGCGCTGCGTTCACAGAGTGTCTGTTCCAGTGGCGTACGCAAAGCAGCCTGCGTACATCGAGGGCACGCGTCCTCGTTCCTGGCATGAGGCAGCTCGGCTGTGTCACCCCCTTGCGTCTTCGCCAGTCGCACACGATAGCATCTGGCATCCTCAGGGCCGGCAGCCTGGGCACAAAAGAGAGGGCGGGCGAGGACTCATCGACCTCCTGCCCTATCTTTAGGCGGACCTCCTCCGCCTGCTTCAGCCTCTGCCGCCATAGGACGACGTGGCTGGCGAGGGCAAGATAAGAAACGTTGTCGATAACCGGCGCAGTAGCGACATGGTGCCAAAGCCATCCGCAGGCTCATGGTGGTCTGCCGCTCTCAGGCTCCAGGGGCCAGGCTAGCAAGAAGAATAGCTTCCAGTCACCGCCAGGCAGAACAGAAGTAATTATTCAATCATAGCGTTCATGACTCTGCGAGGGTGGGGTGCCCCTGGGTTGGGCTTCATATACCGGGTGGCATATCATGAACTTTCGGAGGTCCGCGCGGATTTCTTGGATCAGCGCTGGAACCCCTTCATTGCCACGCGGAGCGCGCTAGGGGCGGCGCGGGGGGGCGCAGCGCCGATCCAAGGAATCCGCGTGGACCTCTGACAGTTTATGCCTATGTCATTGTCTGCTCCTGGGGTATGGGCTCTGAAGAACCTGCCCTGCTGGTCCACTATACTATGTCTCCAGCGCAGGCCCCAGCGACTGCGCTCGCATGCAATTCCCCCCCATGTTGGCGCACCCCTCACACGTTTTGTGGCCCCATGGGGAGCTCCAGCGGCAGGGTTCGTATGCGGTCCCCGCCCATCTCGGCACCCCCCCGCTTCGTGGCCCCATGGGAAGCTCCACAGAAGGCCACAGCGGCAGGGCCCGCATGCGCTTCCCCGCCCATTTCGGCACCTTTCTCACACGTTTCGTGGCCCATGGGGAGCTCCAACGAAGGCCCTAGTGGCAGGGTTCGCATGCGGTTCCCTGCCCATCTCGGCACCCCCATTACACGCTTCGTGGCCCCCAGGGAGCTCCACCGAAGGAACTAAGCGGCAGGGTCCGCGCGCGGTTTCTCCGCCCATTGCGGCACACCCTTCGCACGGCTCGGGGCCCCATGGGGAGCTCCGACTACGGCCCTCGTGGCGACGTTCACATGCGTCTCCCCCGCCCTTTACTCGAATAACAAAAACGCATAAGCATAAAATCTCGACGGTCCGCGCGGATTTCTAGGATCCGCGTTGGGCCCCCCCCTGGCGGCGCCTCCAGCGCCGCCCCGAGTGCGCTCTGCGCGCCAGGGAGGAGGGTTCAGGGCAGATCCAAGAAGTCCGCGCGGACCTCCAACAGTTTATGTTTATGCTGCGTCGTGGCTCCATAGGGAGCTCCGCCTAAAGCCCCTCTGGAACCATCTGCACGCGCCCCCCCCCCACCACTACGGCGCACCTCTCACACGGTTCGTGGCCCCAGAAGAAGCTCCACCGAATGCCCCAAATGTCTACGTTTGCATGCGCCTCCCCAAACGACTTTTCCTCTCACGCGTTTCGTATCCCATCCGCATGTTCCGTGCCCCGTCCTTCCCGCGGCGCGCTACCTATGAGGAGATGGTCATACCCTGCGTGACTCGCAGCTGCAATTGGTTTGGTCTTTCGCCAGGCGGATTGTTTTCTGGTCCTGGCAAAGCATCTCCCCTTTTTGGATTCTGGAGGGATGAGGTTATTTCATTCCGAGTTTTTCGGATGGTTGTCTTTCAATTGGGTCACTTCCTGCAACGAGCATAAAGTCTTGCAGGGACATATGAAGAGGGAACCTGGAGGGAGGGCTTCTCGCAACATCATTGATACTGGTCCGCTCCCTCCTCCTCCAGCCCACTTCGCCTCCTAGGTGATCGCTGCCCTGCCACCCCTCCCCCCTCGCGCATCCGCCGCCCCCCTCAGTGGATCACCGCCGACGGCACCGACGACGGGGAACTCGCAGACATACGGCGCCTCTACGTGCAGGAGCGGGTGCTGCGTGCACCCGCGCGGATCGCCAGCGCTCGCGAATAGTGGGCGTGCACCCACTGGCGCTCCGCGCAGGAGGCCTGCCCTCAAGGCGCAGGGCCTGGAGCTGCTCCTCCCCCGTCTTGCCCAGCCCCCCCCCCCATCCACCTCCTCCTCCTCCTCCTCCTCCTCCTCCTCCTCCTCCACAATTTCTCAATATGAATACTACTCTCTCTCTTCCCCTGATGACGGCCTGACAGTGTCCGACCCCCCCCGCGTATTGTTTTTTACACACAAGTTTCCCTGGAGTTGGGTTTTCGCTTGCATTTCTTCAAAATGCTGCTCTCGCTGAGGCGCCGGCCTCATTTCCGTGCTTCCGCTCGTTCCGAATCGTGCTCCCGCTGCAGCGCTGGCGTCATTTCCGCGCTTCCGCTCGTTCCGAATCGTGCTCCCGCTGCAGCGCTGGCGTCATTTCCCGTGCCGTGCCACGGCATGCAATGGAATGCTAGGTTGATGCTACGTTTTGCGGTGCTCTTCTACACCATGCCATGCCGTGCTCTACAATGCATCGCGTACCCTTTCGGGATCATTGCCCTGCTCGACATCCGACTGTGCGAGTAGAGAGGGGATCTGCGCCATGGTAAGGGATGGGAGGGAGGGGTATGATGTCAGATATGACGCGAGCGCACCTAGCTTGTCCTCCTCCCCCCCCTCCTCCTCCTCTCCTCCTCCTCCTCCTCCTCCTCCCTCCTCCTCCTCTGCTCCTGCTCCTGCTGCTCCTCCTGCTGCTCCTCCTCCTCCTCCTCCTCCTCCTTCTCCTCCTCCTCCTCCTCCTCCTCCTCCTCCTCCTCCTCCTCCTTTCTGAAGGCCCGTGGGCTTCGCACCCCTTGCCAGTAGGCCTCCTCCTCCTCATTTCCTCGCGGGCGCGCCGCGGGGAGTTGATGGGGTCGGAGGATCGCGCCGCTTCGCCGATGCATCGGCGATGTCACGCCGTTGTCGCCGATGCATCGGCAATGTATCGGCGATGCGCCGCGATCCTCCGATCCCACCTAGTCGGACCCCATCTGGGAGGTCTCGACATGTTGGGCCCCGCCCAGCGGCCGGGCTGGTACTCGAGCGCGCAGGCTGATGTGGGCGCGCAGGCTGACGAGGACCGTTTTTGCGCTGGGTCATCTATACGACGATCATTGTCTACAGGCGGCGTCCATTTCGGACTTTCGGGTTTCCCATCCATTCGTCGTCCGTGGCGGCTCGGCAGCTATTTTTAATTAGTTTGCAAGTCGGCATCACATTGACGTTACGAGGGCTGTCAGTCTTGTCCCTTCGAACCGTTTCTTCACGCTGACCACCTCCGCCGGCTTGCGTCGGCTTGACTACCTTTTCGCCTGGTTCGCCTCGCGCACATCCGGAGCTGGAGCTCAACTATCTCTCTCGCTAAGTTCCGGTACAGTTTGAAGGACCGCTCTCGGCATGCCCTGTCTTCGTTCGTCTAACTTTTACGTCCGTGCGCTTCCTCTTCGGGCTCGGCAGGCTCTGCTGGGCCCGTGGTGCGGTGCTGAGCTTGCGACCCTCGGGGCCGAACGCCTACGCGACTTTTTGCGGTGCAGGCGCGAGGCCCGCCGCAGGGAGTCCAAGCACGTCACGGTGCATGCGTGCCGCTGGGGCCGCCAAGCGGTGCGGTGACCCACACCCACCGTGTGGCGAGCCAGGGCTGACCGCAAGGTTTTGGGACTTGGGTCTTTCTCCGTGGTTCTTCGGGGACGGGTCGGGAGGGAAGCACTCGGACGACCCGAGGCGGCGGCGCTGCGGAGCAGCGGTAGCGACCATCCAGTGGTGCCCGCATCGCCAGTTCTGGAAGCTGGGCCGCATGAAGGCCGTCCCTCTCCTCGGCCACAAGCAGTCTGTTCCGAGGTCGGAAACCTTGGCCCTGGCCATGGCCCTCGAGGGCACGACGGGGGACCTTTTGTTTGTCACGGACCACCAGGCCCTCCTGAGGGCCTGGCCCAGGCGCTCCAAAACGGACTCGAGGGGTGCCAACGAAGATTTGTGGCATCGAATTCGCCGTGCGTTGCGCAGCCGTGGCACGGGCTCTGTGGAGCTCGAGTGGGTTCCGTCCCATGCAGAATGCGATGGGGCGCAGCTCGGAACGGAGCGCGAGGCCTTCCTGGCAGCCGGCAACGCGGTTGCTGATATTGGGGCGGGGAGGGCGGCGGAGTGGGCGTCGGAGGTTGGCACGGTGCACGCGGCCGAGCATGGTGACCAGTGGGATGCGACCGCGGCCTTGGTGAGGCGACGCGCCCGCAAGGCACTCCAGCTGGCCCTCGAGGTAGATGCGGCCAAGGCGGAGCGGGTAGCCAAGCAGCGAGTGGCCCCCCCCTCGAAACGGCGTGCGGCCATCGAGAGCTCGGCCCACTCGCTTCGCCCAGTCGGCTCGAAATGGCAATGCAGTGTCTGCCAGCAGCTTGTTCATAATGCCTCCCTCCTTGAATTCTGTGCTACCCCGTGCCAGGTGCCAGTGCAGTCCAGGCAGTGTCGGGAAGCGCAGGTGCCGTGTGCGAGCAGGGAGCCCCAGCAGGGGGTTGCTGCTGACATCCACCCGTCCCATAAGCGCGGGTGGTGGGGGGCCTACTCCCTCCACTACTGCCACAAGTGTGGCCGTGTGGCCACGGTTGATTTCAGATATCTGAAGAAGCAGTGCCCTGGCAAGACTGCCAAAGGGCGGGAGAATTTGTCCAGGATTGCCAGGGGGCTCTATCCCAGACGGGAAGGAGCCCCCAAGGCAATCCGCGAGGCTGCGTTCCTGGCCGAGGTTGAGGAGGCCGTCCAGCAAGCCGCCGCCCGCCGAGAGCTCAAAGCTGGTGGGGGAGCGTGTCCCGCGGGGTCCGGTGGGGCGGAAGGGCCAGGAGCAGCGAGTACAGTGCCGAGCCAGGCTGCGTCTCTCGATCCTGAGGAGGAGGCGGCGGCCTGGTTGTTTTCGGAGGGTGGGTCGAGTAGTGGGGCGGCCCCAAGCCGGAACCCTGCTGTTTCACGGGGTGCCCCGACACAGGCAGGGAAGTCCAGGAATTTTCCGGAAAAACCTGGACTTGCCGGGGGGTGTCTCGACCCAGGCCCAGCTTTGCCGCCTCCCGCGGCGCCGTGAGCTGTAGGTGCATGAGTGTGTCTGGAGGGCCCCTGCTGTGCCTGGTGTTGGCTTCGGCTCTCACCAGGGGTGGCTCGGTGGTCGCTCGCGCCGCCTGAAGGCGCTCTTTTAGAATCCATCGCTAGAATCCTCCTCCTCCTCCTCCTCCTCCTCCTCCTCCTCCTCCTCCTCCTCCTCCTCCTCCTCCCCCCCTTCCTCGTCTCCCCCACTGTCCTGCTCCAGCTCGGGCTTCCTGAGGGGCACCCACCGATCTTGGCACGGCGGGGCATTCGTCGTGGACTTTTCGCTTACGGCGAACGCATGCTGGCACGACGCATTGCGATTTGCTCGTGGTCCGAGCCACCACCACCACCACCTCATGCTTCTCAGTCTCCGCCTCCTCCGTTTTTCTGCCCTGCTCCCTTTCCCGTTTGCCCCTCGTACTCTCAATTCCGCCTCCCTCCCACGTCATCCCTCCTTCCCTCCGCTCCTTCCTTGCCCTCCCCGCGTTCCCAAACAAGTGCCGCAGCCTTTTGCAGGAGCCCACTCCAAACGCCGGTCGCACGGCTGCGGCCTGCGGGGCGACGCAGGGAGACCATGTGTTGCCAGAGATGGCCCTGACTTCAAGGAGCCCACAATTTTTCCAGGGATGCCCAGATGGCTTCCAGAGCACCCCTCACCAGGCTCGGAGTTCCCCTTGACCCAGGAGCTTTGGCGGCAACATCCGAGAGTGGGACAAGGCAGTTCGGCTACGCGCACGAGTGACCTTCCGCCAGAGTGACTTTTGGTGCGGGCCCACCAGCATTGGCTGGCGCGCGTGGGTCGCTTGCATTTGGCTTCCCCCGCCCCCCGCGGCCCGCTATGACCGCGTACCACAGGCCACTCATGCCCATGGGTCCCCCTTGTGTGCAGCCGAGGGGTTTTCGCTGAAAGCCAGGCCCCAGCCCGGGCCAGCAGGGGGTGGGCGGCTCATTCCGTTGTCACGGTTGGCCGTCCATCGCCCGCGAGATTTGGATCCAAGCGTTTTTACCTAACAGCGAAGACTGATAGGCTTCTAGTAAAGTCAAAAGAGAGAGCATCATGACTCCCCAGGGGGACGTGCGCTGCGGTCTCTACGGCAACACCTTCTCGGCCCCCGTGGTGGCGATGTTGCTGGGCCGCGGCCTCGCGGCCGCAGGTGCGCTGGCGCGGCCGCCGACGATCGCCGAGTGCTGGGGGGCTCGCGGCGTCGAGGCGGACGAATACCTCAGCCAGCTTCTGGGCAAGGCCCCCATTCAGCGCAAGTTCCAAGGAGGTGCACGACGCCATGTGCGAGGGCCTGGTCCGCTCTGCCATCTTCGAGGGCAGCGGCGTGCGCATCGCGAGCGGGCACGTCCACAACCCCGCTGGCTGGCCGCGCCGCGGGGTGGGAGCGCGCATGTGGCAGTGGAAGGTGTGCGTATGTTTTCCCCAGGGTGGGGATCGGCATACCAATGCCCTTGAGATGCAGGCGCTGCTGACCACCATTCGGTGGCGCCTGCGTGCGACCTCCGCCCTGGGATACCGACTGATTTTTTTGTGAATCGCAAGTGTGCATCGCCGTGGCTTGCAAGGGCAGGTCAACCTCTTCGCTGCTGCAACGGTTTCTCATGCGCCTGAGTGCGCCCCTGTCCTACGTCGTGCCATCCTTTCTACGTCTTCGGGAGGTCGGAGCTCAATCCGGCCGACGCGCCAAGCAGATGGTGGTGGCCATTCTGGCGACGGGCACGAGACAGCAGACAACGCAACCGAGCAGCAGCAGGCACATTGCGATCACTTCAACTCACGCTGCAGCGCTACCCTGGGGCCGCCAACTTCTTCTTCAATTGGCTCGCCAAGCGGAATGAGCAGATGCCCCAGTCCGTCGCCGCCCCCGACGAGGTCTTGGGAGAGTTTTTGGAGGGGTGCTGGGCGGACGGCGAAGCCGAGTCCATGGTCGGCGGCGTCCTGTCCAGTTTGCCGCACTTCGTCCCGCGAATGCGGCGCGCGCTCAATGACTCGCGGCGGCTCTCCTCGACTTGGTCGAAGAACGAGGTCCCCTCGAGGGCCAGACCGCTACTGCCTGAGCAGGCCTTGGCCATGGCAGGCGTTGCCCTGTCCGAGGGAGATACCGCCATGGCTGCCGCCATCCTCGTGAGCTTCAACGGCTTCCTGCGGCCAGTGGAGGCCATGCTGCAGGCGAGCCAGCTCACGTGGGACCTCGACCGCGGTTCGGTGCACATTAACCTTGGTTTCACCAAGGGCGGCAAGCGCGCTGGAGTTGCCGAGCACGTTGTCATGGACGAGCTCGAGGCCGTGGTTCTCTTGGCTCGAGTGCTGGGTAACGCGCCGGGCGGAACCCAGCTTTCCCCCGAGGGGCTGCAGGTTTTATGGCAAAGTTCCGCCGCCTGGTGGGACAGATCGGAGCTAATCTCGATCGCCATCGGCCCTATAGCCTGCCCCGGGGAGGCGCCGCGCATCACTTCCAGGTCAATGGTACCTTGAGCAAGACCTGTGTGCGAGGCCGCTGGAGGCATCAGCCGACAGCGAGGATCTACATCCAGGATGGCGTGGCGATGCTGGAGCGTGGGCGCCTTTCGGGCCGAGAGAAGGCACTCGCGGGTAAAGGTAAGGCGCTGTTGCGCCGCCTGCTGCGAGCCCTCGGCCAGCACGACGCCTCCTCACATCGTCAATCTGGGGAGCATGGAGGGGCGCCCAGAGGATCGCGGCCGCGCAGTGCCGCCGTGGCCCCGCTCTTCCCGCCCTCGGCGGAGGTGCCGCCCCCTGCGCCCAAGGTGGCGCCCCCTGCGAGGGCAGGAGGAGGGCGGAGGCGGCTGCTACCAGCAGTTGGCCGCTGGGCGACGGGCGCCCTGGGCTCGGCCGCGCTCGCGCCGCAGGGTGCCCGCCGCCGCGGCGCGCAAGCGAGAGCGCCGCGTGCGGCGCTGAAGAGGAGGAGAAGCAAGGAGCGAGCACTCGATATTCGACCTCGCTAATTAGTGCGAGCTCCTGGTCACTCCGACCTCCACGCAGCCTTTTCGGGCCACCGACCCGCCCCGCAGCTTTGGGGTCTTCGACGCCGACGAGCTCACGCAGTGTTATCCCGCGCTGAGCGGAGGAGGTGCGCCCAGAGGATCGCGGCCGCGCAGTGCCGCCGTGGCCCCGCTCTTCCCGCCCTCGGCGGAGGTCCCGCCCCCCCTGCGCCCAAGGTAGCGCCCCCTGCGAGGGCAGGAGGGGGGGGGGGGGCGGCTGCGGCCAGCAGATGGCCGCTGGAAGACGGGCACCCCGGGTCCGGCCGCGCTCGCACCACGGGGTGCCCGCCGCCGCGGCGCGCAAACAGGAGCGCCGCGTGTGGTGCTGAAGAGGAGGAGAAGGAAGGAACGAGCACTATATGTAGTATGTGCATGGTCACCCGACGGTCATGACCACCCGCCGCCCCCATGGCTTCAGACTCCCCTGTGGATCTCGGCGTTCCGCGCGACTCCAGGAGATTCAGCCTCCACCAGGCCGCCTGGTGGGCCTGGCACGGTCTTCAGGCACTCAATATGGAGCTCCATTGAGAAGGGTCGTCATCGAACGTGTTGGCGCACTATCCTCTGATTGTCGACACCCAGATTACACGCACACTTGTATTTGCCTCGGTAAAGCAATTGTGCAGCTCCACGTGCTTCGGGATGGATGTATGACATTGCACCTGAGATGGTAGCCGTGTGTCGCACAACGGCGAGCGAGCACGGCAACATTTGTTTATGCTATCTTCTTTGGTTGTACAGTAGCCGCAGCTGCGAGTGCAACTCGATCCGCCATCGCAGACAGTCAAGTAGGACAGGGGCGGCCTTCACAACGTTCGATGGTGAACGGACTGAGCCGAATTGGTGGAAGTTGCTGTGCAAAATCCGGCTTCTTGGGTTACCGCTATCTGCTTCTCCCCGTTATGCTCACGCATCCCCGTCCCCCTTATCCTCCTCCTCCTCCTCCTCCTCCTCCTCCTCCTCCTCTGTCTCTTGTGGGGGTATGGGACGGCCTCGCTGTTTGGCCGGGTATATCCAGGTGAAGTTTCTGCACTCACCGCTGGCCCGAGATTGTGCACCCTCCTCCACCCCAGTCGTGCCAGAAGCAGGCATGCATCAGCAGGCATGACGGTGGAATTGTGATGTTGCCAATGCGACCCGCGTGCGCCAGGATGGCAGGCTGATCACCAACTCGGACGCGAAGGCCTGGTCTTCGCACCTTTCCTAGGGAAACCGCGGCTCGCCTTATCCCAGGGCGTAGTCGCCCAAGCGTTTGTTACTCCGGGTACCTCCTGTTCTCCAAATGTCGGCCAGTGAGAACCTTAAACAGCAAGTTGGGCACAGTGGTTGTGTATCTATGTGGCGCAAGCCATAAAGTGCAAGCTATGGGGTGTAAGCTATGTGGTGCAAGATTTGCGGTGCAAGTTAAGTGGTGCAATCTACATATATGCGGTACAAGCTGCGTGGTGTAAGGTAGGCAGTGGCGCGGCTACGAGGCCGCAGCGGGCGGCAACGGGCGGCAACGTTGCGAACCCTCGTCTGAGCAACGGGCGGCAACGTTGCTAATGCTTGGCGGGCCCATTCAATTTCCTAGAAACGCAAAACCACGAATTACAAGCACTATGTGTGGAAGCATGTCTTCTCCAGATGATGAGCTGCGAGCGAAGAAACACTACTCCAGGCACCCTCTGCGAAGTGGGAGGGGTGATGCACAGCCCTAGCTTCTGGAAATGTTGTCCGGAAGCTCTGATACCGAACCGCGTCCCCACGAAATGTGTCGGCTCGTCGCCTGATGCATCGGGATCATCACGCCTGCGGCATCTCACCCACCGCCGGCGGGGGGAGGAGCCGGCGAAGCAGGACGGGGGGATAGGGCGAGGAGCAGGTTGCTCAGGATTTAGAGATGGACGGTGATCAGACTGATGGTGCTGATGATGATGATGTTGATGATGATGGTGAGGAGGAGGAGGAGGAGGATCAGGTGGAGGAAGTGGAGGAAGATGGGAATGAGGATGAGGATGATGATGATAATGATGATAAGATGATGATGATGACGACGATGATGATGATGATGATGATGATGATGATGATGATGATGAGGATGAGGATGATGATGATGATGATGATGATGATGATGATGATGATGATGATGATGATGATGATGATGATGATGATGATGATGATGATAATGCTGATAACGTGAATGATGATGATACTGATGACGATGATGCCGATGAGGAGGAGGAGGAGGAGGAAGAGGAGGAGGATGATGAGGAGGAGGAGGGGGAGGAGGAGGAGGAGGAGGAGCAGGAGGAGGAGGACCCGTGACACGGATTTCCCCTCACGGCAATAGCATTGTTCGTTTGCAGCAGTCGTTCGATGTGCCAGGCTATATGGATATGCGTGCCGTCGACGCAATCATCGCGAGCAGTCCAATGCCAACAATGAGTGCGAAAAGGGCGGGAGAGTGTTGAGGAGGTGCGAGCAGGAAGCTTGGCGAGGGAGTCTGCACGGTGAGGTGGGAGCAGTTGGGAGCAATGCTTTCAGCCTTGAGCCATCCTGTTGGGGTCCTGCTGGCGGATGTGCGGGCAGCTGGCTGCTCGGGCACAGTTCGCCGAGGGCGTTTGCCACGGCTGCGACTGAACGTGTGGGAAGCTGAGAGTCACCACCCACCAAACCACCCCAACCCAACCCGAAGGCCTCAATTTGCCATCCATTTCCAGTTGGGGGGGTCGGGGAACATTGAAAAAACATGTGGGACCCGTACCCCCCCCCCAACCCGACATTCGAGTCTTCGGATTGGGCTGGGGTTGTCTTGTTGGTAGTCAGAGAGGAGACAGCCACGGGGATGAGCAGCGCCGGCGAGGCCCTCGGAGGCGGGGTCGGCAACTCCCTCTCGGAGAAGTACTGCGCCGCCGCCCACGAGGCGCCCCCCCCCTTCCCGGGGGGGGGGGTCTGGGCGCTGCGGCCGCCCTGCGTGGGGCACGAGCTGCAGGCCTCTACAGTCGGGGCCCCGAAGAAGGAACCCTTTTCGTTGGGGAGGGGCTCGGTGTTCCTTGCTTGTTTCGCAGCTTGCCTCAGGTGTTCCTTCGGGCTTCGATGCGAAATCGAAGCTCAACTTATGGAAAATAGGGGCCTCGTTCCTTATTTAGGGTTCCAGGGCCAACGCCCCGACTGTGCTCGAAGAGGAAGCACCGGCTTAACCATATTGACGTTCTGGGTCCGCGCGGAGTTTCTTGGATCGGCGCTGGACCACCCTTCCCCAGCGCGGGTGCCCAGCGCCGATCCAAGAAATCCGGGCGGAGTTCCGATGGTCAAGTTCATGGAGGTGTTTCTTTCATCGATTGAGGCTTGGGACAACAAGAAACATCGGGGGGCGTCAACGTGGCCCCCCCGCCGATCCTGGTGGGGCCCCATGGTGGTCTCAGTACCGTCACATGTGCAACCTCCTCGCCTGCAGGGCAAGGCCAACGCAGGCGCCGCTCGTATAGGCCCAGGACGGGGCTCCCGGCCGGGATCGGCGACTGGTGGTCAGTGGACGCCCCCCGAAAGCAGAGCCTGTCTTGCCGATCGGCGCGGGCCCTCTCCCCCACCCTCTGGAGTAGGTCTTGGCCGTGTCTGGCGCCTGCTTCTTGCAGGTGGAGCCCCCTCCACAGGACAGCACTGCTGCAGACAGTCGCATCCCGCAGAGGTCAGGAGCCAGATTCCTTCCCCTTCCTCTCCCTGTCGCTCCATAACGAAATGCTGGATAAGGAAACGTTCACCAGGTACGCTCGCGTCGAAACTAAGAATCAAGCAGGACGGTTTTAGCTGTGTTCGGCCTCTGGGGCCCCTGGCCAGCCCCCCGGACCGTCCAAAACCGTCTCGGGGTGACAAGCCAGGCACTGGGAAAGGGGGGATTGGGACAGGGGGGGTACGACATTTGCTGCATGCAGCTGGTTTCGGCCTCGCCGAGGGGCCCATTCCTCGATACATAGCCGCCTCCGGCGCCGGGAGGCGCCAGGAAAATCAGCTACGTGAGCTGATCCTCATACCCCCCCTTTGCTATCCCCCCCTCTCGCCCGACCCGATCCTGGGGCGCCTGTGGTGAGAAGAGCGTGACGTCAGATCACTGGGCAGGCTTGCTGCTCTGCGTCGTCGGCCTCCGGAAAGGGGCCCTCTCGGGCCCCCGCGGCGGCCGTCGGAGAGCGACCTGGGCCGCAGAGCCACATGCGGGCGCAGAAGCGGCCCTGGGCCGGACGGAGTGGCCTCGGGTGGGGGCCAACGGGGGTCCCCACAGCATTGGCTCGCGCGCCTGGATTTGGACCCCGCGGGGCCCCAGCAGCCGCGCGCCACATGGTCACCCCTGCCCTGGGTTAATCTTGCGCGTGTAGCCTCCGAGCGGGCCCCTTGGGACGGGGGTCGGGGCGAGAGGGCCGAGGGGCCCGAGGCTGGAACGCCTCGAGCCGTCGGGGTGAGGGCCACTCTGGGCTCAGGAGGGGCACTGGTCGTCGGACCACTCCTCGGATGTGGGTCTGGGAGCAGGTTCGCGGCCGAGGCTCGCCGCGGCCAGGGCGGCCCCCCTCGTTCCCCTGACCTTCCAGAGTGCCAGGAGATGGCCTACCAGACCGATCGTCCTTTCAGGACCGCTTGAAACCTCGACCTGAACTTGGATGGCGCGGTCCTGGTGCTACTCTCCAGCTCTCCTGGAGAGTATGGGCTCTCGTGTGGCTCAGCGCGCTGGCTGCAGCCGCTCTTCGCGCTTCGCGGCCAGAGTCTTGGAGGTGCCCTTGTGTCTGCGTGCCTTTTCCCTCCTGAGTAACGCAGGCGGTGCGACCCCGAGCCATCGCAGCACGAGGAACACAAAAGAAGAAAATGCGATGCGCCTAGCGCTCGAGGCTTTGCCACTCGGCCAGGTCGCCCGTGCCGGCCACCAGGAAGAGGAAGTACAGGGGGCCAGCGCGACAGCGTGAAGGAACCACCGCGCCGCGGGCTCTGCCTGCGCAAACGCGCGCGAAGCGCGAAGGTGCAGTCGCTCGGCCTCGAGCGCCGCGGCGCCGGGCACCCTCCGCCCCACGCCCATGCCCTATACTTTGTGGCGCGCGGGCCGGCTTCTCCTTACCCGATGACCTCTTCGGGGGGGGGGGGGGCAGCCACCGCTCGCCGTTTCTCCGCCCGGGGTTCTTCGCTCGGCTTCCCGGCCCGCACTATGCGAAGGGTCGCGGTGGGCTCTGCGTGCGTTCAACTGGGCCCGTAGCCTTGGCTCAAGCCTCCTCTGCACTTGGCTGCAACTTGGGACCGTCGAAGTTGCGAACCCCGTCCTTGACCTGCCAGTAGGTCCCCCGCGCCGTCGGCATGGGCTGCTGCGTGGCGCGCGGTGCGCGCGGAGCTGGTCCCCTGTCCGTGATGGAGGCCTCCGCCAGAACCCGCGGGCGGCGGCAGCGCGCTCGGCGGGGGAGGCCGTGGCCGAGAAGTGTGCGACCCGCTCGGTGCCAGGGGGGCAAGAGCATCTGCAATGGCTTCGGGACTCTTGGTGGACTGGCACCATCCACTGCGCCTCGTGCGCATGAGCTGCGCCTTGGCTGCGCGCCGTATCGCGCAGCTGCCGAAGGTGCCTGCATAAGTCGGCACCTTGCTGATGCGCCAGCGGCCGCGCCGTTCGCCACTCTGATCGCTGGTAAAAGGAAAAACGTAAGAACTGGCTCATTCTGCGTCGCGGCTCCGTGCTCCCAAGGCGGCAGGAGTTGTCCGAGGAGGCGCTGGGGCGCCCAGGAGGGGAACTTGTTCCTCCGAGCCAGGGTGCGCCCAGGGGGCCGCGCACAATGGGGTGCAGCACGACTCTGTCATCCTGGACCGGGTCGTGCAGTGTTGCGAGCACCGCGGCTGTGAGCTGTTCGGCGGGTGGGAGCTATTGCTGCCCTCTTGTCATCCGCCTCTTCTTCTCCCCCCCTCAGTCGGTAGAGGTGATGCTGGCTCCTACTTCCTGATTGGCTTTTCCTCAGGACGGGTAATGGCCGCCATTTCCCGCCCGTGGAGGTGTGGGACGTTCTGAGGGGAAGTTGGCTCTCTCGGCATACCACCTTCTCTGATACGTTCAACGACCGAAGGTACACAGTCAGAGAACAGGTGCTGGTTTCGATTCGGTACGCGTCCCCGCCGCTCACCCGCTGCTATCAGCACTACCCCTCCGCTTGATTATTATCTCCACCGCATGCGGGCGCGGTGCCCTCTCGCATGCCATTCGCCTTCCCTCTCGTGTCTCCCCGCAGCTGGACCTAGATTGCTGCGTCGTCTCCTCCCCGAGTCTTCTTCTTTGCTGTCAACGCGAGTGCGTTGCACGCGAGGGGGAACATAGCACGCGAATGAAACAGACATGTGGGGAGAGATGGGTTATTGTACGCCAGATAGTGACACTCGGTGGCAGGCGCAGCAACATGCTTCCCCCACCTTCCTCCCTTCCTCACATGGAATCGGGCTCGCATTCACGGGGCAGTGGGTCTCAAGTACTCAGAGGCAGAGAGGCTCAGCAGACCACGCTGGCAAGTCTCTGCCCCAAACCTTCCACCCGCACCTCCGCGGAGCCCCGGAGCCCCGCTGGTCCCCGGTCTGACTGATGGGGCCGATCGGGCGACCCGCGCGGGGACGCCAGCCGGCGGAAGATTGCCGGTGGGTGTTTTCGCTCCCCCCCGCCCCCTCCCCGCTGCGGCGCCCTCCCTGTCGCCTCGCGCCGATATCGCCTCCGGCCCCGGCCTCCCCCCCTGCCTCTCTGTGGCCTCTCTATGGCTCCCTCCCCTCCGCCCCCCCTTCCCCCCCCGACTCCGCCCGGACCCTTTGGCCCCAGCCTCGGCCCCCTTGGCCCCCCCCCCCCCCCACCCTCCGACTCCAACCCAGCCCTTCGGCCCCAGCCCTTCGGCCCAAGCCCTTGGGCCCTCCCCCCCCCGACTCTGCTCCAGCCCGCCCCCGCCCGCCCCTCTCTGCGCTTCGACGCGCGGCCGCCGCGTCGCCCCCCCCCCCCCCCCCCGACGCCCCGGCCATGCATCGGAGAGGCCTTCGGCGACGGCGACGCTTTCGCGAGCGGCGGTGCCGGCTTCAAGAACATCGGCGCCGCGCTGCCCGCGCGCGCGGGAGAGCGCGCGCGGGGGGGGAGGGATAGGGGACAGGTAGAGGAGGAGAGAGAAGGAGGAATCGGGGGAATTGGGGGAGGGAGGAGGCGGGAACGGGAGGTAGGAGTGGTCTCTTAGGATTGCGAGGGGCGGTGAAGCATGGAGCCTGTTGGCAGAGAGCGGCGCGCAACGCGCGGACTGTTGCGAGACAGGCGCGGAGTATCAGGCAACGGGCCCCCCCTCTCGGCGTGGGGTATTCGGCGTGGCTAGTCTGCCAGGACGTCGCACATTGCGCACGAGGCCGAGCGCACAACGCAGCGGCAGGTATGGCACATGCAAGGGAAGCGAAAAGTCAGCGGACCCAACAGCACGACCGCGGGCGGGAGCCGAGCGTTGCCTGCTCGCCCTGGATTGCCAGAGATGTGACCCAGCGTCGTCTCGGCCGTTCTCACGTGCGGGGACCATATCCGTATCCGCGCCCGCGCGGTCTGGACTCTGGGGTGCGATCCCGCAGATACGCGGTCGCACGCATACGTTCCGCGCGGGGCATCCGCGGAAAAACGCTTCGTATTCGCGGGGTCGCGGCCCAGGGGCCCAGCCAGCGAGGCCATGGATACGGGCATGTTTCTCGTCCGCGACAGCCCCACAGCCCGTGAGCCCACAAATGCTGGCGAGTCGCTTTCCGTAGCCACTTTGGCTCGAGGGCGGGTCGCCTCGGCCGCGGCGCTAGGCGGCCGCGCGGCCCGCGGCCATTAGCAGGCCGATTTCCGCGCCTGCCGGCCACGGGCGCCGGCCCCACGTGCCGCCCGAGGAGCACCGGGCAGCGGGCCGGGCCCCGCACCCGTCGAAAGGGCAGCAGCCGCGGCACAAGGTCCCGCTGGGCTCGCAGGGCAGGGGCGAGCACCGCCGCTGCCGGGACACCTGGCTGGACGAGCGCGTCCGCGAGGGCGACCACGTCCCCGCCTGGGCGCCTTCCGGGCTCCACAGGATCTCGCGCCCTGCCGCAGCGGGGGCAGAATGCGCGCCTCCAGCAGCGGAGAAGCGCCAAGACACCGCGGCCCGTGAGCGTGCCGCCCGGCGTCGCCGCCGCTGGCGCCGCGAGTCCGGCGCCAGCGTCCGCCGCGGGGCAGGACTTCCCAGCGCCGCGGCCTGGATTCGACACCGTGGACGCCCAGAAGGCCAAGGGGTTCACGGAGGCCACGCGCTTCGGGAGGCCCCCGCCACCCAGCGCCTCCACCCTGGGCCCCGGCCCCTGCACGCAGTTCGCGGAGGTCGGTACGCTGCCAGCCGCAGAGTCGGCGCAGTACCTCCCTGGGCACGGCGCGGGGGCGGTGCCGCTGAAGTTGGGCGGCCCGAGGCTTGCTCCGAGATGGGGCCCACTTTGATCCTGGCAGACGAGGACGCCCGCGATCCCTTGCGGGCAGAAGGCCGCGATGCTGTGAGCTGGCCCCCTCTGCGTGTACTCCGGATGGGGCAATCATCGCCCCCTCCCTTGCATCCACTGGGGGGGGGCACGTGCTGCCGGAACGGGTGGGGGGGTGTTGGAGGAGGAGGAGGAGGAGGAGGAGGAGGAGGAGGAGGAGGAGGAGGAGGAGGAGGAGGAGGGGGAGGAGAAGGAGGAGCAGGAGGAGGCGTAGGCCTACACTAACTGAGGCCGATGTTTCCGTGCCGGCCGAACGCGTCGTGGACGTCCCGCACAGCCCCGAGCGCGTGGCGGCGCGCGCCCGAAGCGGCCCTCGCCCTTGGCGCACCGTCGCTGGGCGCCAGCCAGCCGTGCGCCAAGGGCTGGACGCCCTTGGCGCACCTGCATAAAGGGGCCCAGGGACACACAAATAATGCGGGATGACGATTAATGAAAATAGGAGAGACCGATTTAAAACATAGTTTTCTGCTATTCCTGCATAATTTTCTGACTGGAGGAGAACGATTAAAACAATAGTTGTCCAACCCGCGACCGGTTTTTTCTAATCGTCATCCTTGGCGCCGCCGCGTGAACGCGACACCCAGTCATTTATTAATCGTCATCCTCCATTAAATAGACACAAATCACAACTCCCAGGATTCCTCATATTGTCAAATGTTTTCTGGGTTTTCGCCTTCCCCCCCACATCCCATACGGTAAGGGCATTGGAAAAGGAACCGTTGGATAAGGAATTCAGGGTCTGCAAGCTGGTGGAACACCAACCGTGGATTGGCCATGGATACCACTGCCGACCTCATCAGATAACAAACCCGCCAGGGTCTGAAGCCCCCTGGGCGCATTCCTTACCGGAAGCTATTCTGCCCCAGGTCCGGCCGTGCTGCCGCTACAGACCACTGGCGGTTGACCTCTGGTTGTGCTCTGCTGGGCGCGGTCGGCGCCTCGCACAGCAAAGCACTACCATGGTTCAGCTTCCCCTCCCATGGTTCAGCACTACCATGGTTCAGCACTACCATGGTTCAGCACTACCATGGTTCCTCCCTGATCCTCCGCCTCCGCCTCCGCCTCCTCCTCCTCCCTCCCCTCCCTGCTCCTCCTGCTCTTCTAGAGTGGTGGTTGTGACAAATAGTCTTGCTGTTGTTCGCCGCCGCCGCGCAAAGGGCTCAAAGGCCGTCGGGTCCGAAGCCCGCGCGGACTTCTGATAGCCTACGTTTCCGGTCGCACGCCACGCAAGGAGACGGGCCTGCCAGCAGGTGCCGCACTGAAATCTCTGACCCTTTGCGATGGCCCGGGGGGCCCAATCTGAAGCTCTGCGGCGCCTCAGCCTGCGGACCCTCAAGGATCGACGAAGATCAGGACGGAAAATAACACACAGACGCAATTGTTCGTCGATTCCCCAGAAAACATGGGAAAATATGGGAAGGGGGTGGGGAAGACAAACACTTAGAAAATCAAAGAAAATATGGGGAATCCTGCTATTTGTTTCTATTCATGTGTGTGTCC